>VXAB01008098.1:710341-764149 GCA_013399175.1 Odontophorus gujanensis
TTTTCATTGTTCCAGGTTTGAAGTTACACTGTATTGGTCCTGGGGCAACTGCTAGGCTGTATAAACATGTCACAGAATTGCAAGGGCTGGAATGGATCTCTGCAGATCTCCTAGTCTAATCCCTTTCCTAAAGCAAGTTCCCAAAATAGGTTACACAAGAAAGCATCCAGTCAGGTTTTGAATATCCCCTGAGAAAGAGACTCCACAGCCCCTCTGGACAGCCTGTTCCAGTACTCTATCACACACACAGTAAATAAGTGTTTCCTCATATTTGTATGGAACTTCCACCAGGACACCTAAGTCCTTCTTCACAGAGTTCCTATCCAGCAGGCCAGCCCATAACCTCTACTGATGCATGCAGTTATTCCTCCGCAGGAGTAAGACTCTGTGCTTACCCTTGTTGAACCTCATCAGGTTCCTCTCTGCCCAGCTTTCCAGCCTGTCTAGATCTCATTGGATGGCAGCACAGCCCTCTGCTGTGTCACTCCTCCCAGTTTTGCATCATAAGCAAACTTGCTGAGGGTGCATTCTATCCCTATATCCAGGTCCTTGATGAAGATGTTGAACAGGACTGCACTCTAGGGAATACCGCTAGTTACAGGCCTTTAAATAGACTCCACTGCTGATCACAACCCTCTGAGCTCTGCCAGTCATCCAGCCAGTTTACAGTCCACCTCACTATCCACTCATCTAGCCCATGCTTAATAAAACCACCTATGAGGATGCTATGGGAGACAGCGTAAAAAGACTTGCTGAAGACTGCTCTTCCTTTGTATAATGAACTGTTCATGACATCATAGAGTACTAACAGATTTGTCAAGCATTTCTCCTTGGTGAACCCATATTGACTAACTATATGTGAATACTTGTTCTCTTCCACTTGGTTGGAGATGACATCCAGAATAAGATGTTCAATCAGTGTAAGTGAATCTTAATTTTCCTTCCTACTTCTCACAGTTAAAACAGGAAAATTAGCCTGCAAGGATTCAGTCTTTCACCTCCACACATGACAGAAACACATTCTCATGTGTTTAGTTCAAGCTCTGTAAGACTGCTAAGTTCTGCCTTGTCAGTGCTAGAAGATGAAAATCTTATAGTTACAAAAATCCAAACCTCTACTCCATAGTGAAATTTCAACATTTCCATCAACAAGTACCAATCTAGCCATAAAAATGATGAAATCTGCAATTAAGATTTCTTTTTTAAATGGATTTTTCCCAGGTTGGACATTTTCAAGAAAATGAAAGGATTTTGAATGGGAAGAGCATAGGATGTTAATGGAGCATAAAAAGATAGGGAAAAGGGGCTTCTGGAGAATAGATGCCCCCCCTGACCATAATCTCATGAATATATTTGAAGCTTCAAATATTTTACTGCCTAGTTTCAGAACTGATTAGCTTTATATAGTCATTTTGGCAAGATTTGCATTCTCCAGATAAGTGAAAAGACGGAAAGGGAGTTCAGCTTGCTCTCCAGTGGTTTGCAATAGAACAGCAAAACCTATTCGGCTGTCCCACAGTTCTTCCATATTCTGCCATCTATTCTGACATTTCATTCCTATTGCATCTGGGTGGTGGCAGGGTTTCAGAGATCCATATGCCACAAAGAGACCCACATAATCATTTCTTATAACGAGGGAAAACCCATTCTTTCATTTGTGTACGAAAGAGAATTGATAAATGCCCTAAAATAGTTGAATGAATAGTATGTGACATCCTGTATAGGAGTGAAATGCTTAATAATGAATTCATACTTCATTCCAGATAAATGTCTGGAAATTTGTGTTTAAATATCCCTTTGTTTAACAGTTTTCTTATTTAAAACCATAGGAATTAACAAGTGTGGATATACATGAAAAACTGATTTGTGCCTCAGAGAGGCTCAGTCATTATCTTACCTTGCTGCCATGGTATGTCACGCTGCCTTGTTTTGTGGTAGCTGTCATAGTTTTCAAGAGCCATCTGAACCTGAGTTCTTATCTTGGTAAGAGTTCTTCGAAAACACTGCAGGATAGCAGGATTCAGTATCTACCCATGGAAGCATACCTCTGCAAAAGAAGTGAAACTAATTTCTTACTCCATTTTGAGGTTTTAAGTAGTGGACTGGAGAGGATGCCAATTCAAAGAAGAAAGCTAGCAGACTTGCTCTAATTTACCCATCCACTAACATAATCTTTGTGATGTTGTCACTATATTTAGTGGAAGTACTCCATCCATGAGTGGCAGCTGTGCGTGATGAGAAGCAGAAAGTTCCTTGAATGACTATCTGATAAGCCACAAAGTAAAATAGAGTTGTATTCACTTTAAGGTTATCTGCAGAGATTCCACTACTGAACAAGTTCTCAGGAAATTGTAAATATAAAGGCCAGACATTCGGGATGATTTTAAGAACACGTGTGCTGTCATGAAGGAGAATCATTCCATCTTGATGGAGTCACAAACACTGAAGCCCAGATTTTACTTCCTGAAAAACACAAGCCAGAAAACTTCACCCAATGTATTTTGTTCGTGATATTTCCTTTCTCTGAATGAATTACCACTAGTATAAACTTGGTAGGGTGACTAAAATAGTTTCCATAGACAGTTTCAGGGAATGCCATTCTTTGAATGAATACATACACAATTGGTCAGACTCTTCTCTGGTGGACCTGTGTTGAATCGGAATTACATTTTCTACACAGCTGTCCTCATATTAAATGCTGAGTAGAGGAACATCAATACAAACTAATTTACTAGCTATACCTAGTAAATTGATGGGTTGTTGTAGCAACTTCAGCTCATATTGACTTTTATCTGTCATTTGCTTTAACGTTGTCTTCTCCATGATTGTAGAATTACTGGATTTACATGAAGGACTTGTGGAGTAAGCAAGACAACAAACACATACAAGAAAAGTACTGCATGTTTTCAAGTTAGTGGTCAGGATCTTGGATATCAGGCTCTCATGCAACACTGCCCTGAGAAATGCAAGGTGAGAAACACAGGGCAGGATGCCACTCAACAAGCTGAAACAGAACATGGAGTGGGGCTGGCAGGATTTCCTTAAAATTTTATCTTTTTTGTCTTAGAAGAGATCCTTTGGATCTCAAGCACCAAGGCATTTTTATTTATTTGTTTGTCTGTTTGTTTGTTTGTTTGTTAATATGATTTCATTTTTTTCTAGGGAGCGTTTAAATTTGTTCCTAGACCATTTATGTTTTTCAGATAATAATATCTCCATACAGTGGCAGTAAAAATGCGTATTCCCTTTGCTCTCTGACTGCTCTGCTTTAATTAGCAGCCTCTTTGTAAAATTGAAAGGCCCTTTCCTCAGCTGTCAGCAGACTGAACTGGTGCAGACTAATGCTCTGATTTTCCCTGCTTTTCAACAGGATGTAGCCTGTGATACAGCTGAGCAGTTGCCTGCAAATGGCTATAACTCTGTCTTTTTTTGACATCTGATGCAAATTCAGCTGGAAAGAGTCCAGAAAGAGTAAACATCACTGTACAAGCGCATATAGACTGTACCCTATACATGCCATCTATGTGTGAGCCTTGTGTTTATACATCAAAACCCAGTGTTTGTCTTTCATAATTCTGTAGGCAGAACTCATCCTTACCACATGAGCTGGATACAGTGCTGCTTGTCAGAGCCACACACAGTGTGATAAGGGGAGAACTCCCTGCATGCAGAGCAGAGTGGTGAGCACTGCAGCCAGAGGAGCTGCTCCATTCCTATGTCTTTACACATGTGCAGAGTGAACAAGCAATTTCCCTCAGAGATTTCCATGCTACCTTTTGTAAAAGGCTTCTAAACTCTCCCTTGACCTGAGAAGGATTTAAAAAAAATTAAAAGACCCTGATTTACAAGGTTTTTGAGTTAACTACTCCAAGAGCTGGCATGAAATGTTTATTACTTTTATGGTTGGCTTTTTATGTAGGGAAAAGAGAGTCAAAGTGTACTGAGGAATGGCTGTAGTCTCCTCAATGGGAAGGCACAAGAAAGATTGTCAAGTGTCTTAATTTCCATGTTATCTCAAAGAAGGGTCAAATGTCACTGTTTATTTTGAGACAAAAATCTTTTTGGAAGGTGAATAAATGATTATGTTACCTTCTCTCTTCTTGCTCTCATTTCCTGCCCTGGAATTGCAAGCAAATCAGCTGAACCCCAGTGCATGCAGCACAGACACTACATTCATCTTGGTAGAGATGAGATGTTTATGTTAAAGTAGAATATGTGCTGTTTATTTAACTCAGACACAGCCATATGACTTTCAGATGGTAATATCATGATCAACCTTGGCACTAGAACAGCAATGATCAGAGAGATGCAAGAAGTCCAGAAAAGTTCTTATAAAGAAAATCAGAAAAGCAGAAGGTTATTCACTGTCCACAGTTGGCAGCTGCAAAGCATGTTCAGTTTCAAAATGTTTCTGATAACTGTAGGTGGGATGCCTTCCAGCCAATATTTGATTAAATGATATGGTAAATTTTAGGAGATTTAAAGTCAGCTGTAACACAGAAAGTATGAAATCTTTGTTCTTCATAAAAAAATAAATAAATAAATGGCTGTATTCTTTTCTGTATTAACCCTGAGAGTGTTAGTAGCTTCCTTTCTGAATCAGAATACATTCAGAAATCAGAAAAGAAAAAATATCAACCATCTAAGGGAATCAGGAGCTAGTAATGATTATAATTATCTTAAAGTGCAATGCTTTAGTGCTTTTGCAGCATGCATTAATGCAATGCTCTGGAGCACAGCTCATTATTGTGAAACAAAAATAGGAAAAGCAGCAGACTTTAAACATCCATTTACATTTTAAGTCAGCACCAATATTGTCCTGTACATGTCTTTATATATGTGTGCAAACGCTGTACAGAGAAAGTATGCATACAAGTATATGAGGGTGCAAACAGGAACTTATGGGTGAAAATCCAGCACCCCAGTGTTTTATACAGTCTCAGAAGTACCACATTTCTCTTTCCCGGATTCCCAGTCTGCAAGGCTGATGTGCCTAATTCTCTGCTCTGTCAGGTAACACTGTAGACCGAGAGGATGCTGTGATTTCTTCCTGGAAGGAATTTGACCCTTTTCTGACAGCTCTTGATCAACTTAATTCACCAGTGCTTTGGAAGTGAAGTTTCAGTTTAAAAACATGTCAGCTGTACCCCCTTTGACCTTAACAAAGTGTACAAAGTACTCCAAAGTACAGAGTACTCCCAATTCAGTCTTTTTTTTTTCCTTCTATCCTTTTTTTCTTTTTTAATATTTTTTGAGCTTGTATGCAATGAAGATGATTAATTTTCTTCTGTTTATACTCTTCTTGTTGTCAGGGCGCATCCAATGCTATGTGGGGCACTTGCTTGAGGTGAGATATGCTTGGTTCTGATTTCAGCCACTCTGCAAACTCAGGCAGGACATTGATGTTTTAGTAACAGAAATTCATGCCTGAAGTTGTACACAAAGTTTTCTTGACTAAGTACACATTGAGATTTAGGAAAGCAATCAAGAGAAAGATCATAGAATCACAGTATCATAGAAAGAATCATAGAATGGCCTGGGTTGAAAAGGACCAAAAAGATCATCTAGTTTCAACCCCCCTGCTGTGGGCAGGGTCTACAACCACTAGACCAGGCTGACTAGAGGACATCCAGCCTTGCCTTGAATGCCTCCAGGGATAGGGCATCTACAACCTCTCTGGCCAACCAGTTCCAGTGCATCATCACCCTCTGAGTGAAAAACTTCCTCTTAACATCTAACCTAAATCTCCCCTATTTTAGTTTAAAACCATTTCCCCTTGTCCTATCACTATCAACACATGTAAACAGTCATTCCACCTCCTGTTAATAGACTCATTTCAAATACTGGAAGGCCACAATGAGGTCTCCCCAGAGCCTTCTCTTCTCCAAGCTAAACAAGTCCAGTTCCCTCAAGCTTTCCTCACAGGAGAGGTGTTCCAGCCCTCTGGTCATTTTAGTGGCCACCCCTTTTTTATAGCAGCCCAGGAGCTCTTTGTCTTTCCTGTACTGGGGTCCTCAGGCCTGGACGCAGTACTCCAGATGGGGCCTCATTATCACTGAGTAGAGGGGGACAATCACACTCCTCTCCCTGCTGACCACTCCTTTTTTAATGCAGACCAGTTATAGTCAGCATTTCGGGCTGCAGGCATGCACTGCTGACTCATGTCCAGATTTTTGTCCACCAGGACCCCCAAGTCCTCTCTGCAGGGCTTCTCTCCAGAAGATCTAATACAACTTCATGTTTGGTATACACATCCTCAAGAACTGCATCATAAATGTAGGGAAATTGAAGTAATATAGCATAGCACTTGAAAGTCATAACTAGTGAATCTGATTCCAGTCAGATGAGTCCCTAGCCATGAGGATTTTGGATTTAAGTGAAACCTGGAAGTTGCTAGGGACTGAAATACACCCTAGGGTATACTGAGGTATCAGTATCAAGCACGAATCCTGTCTTCTCTGAGTTTAAATTCTCCAGTAAAGGAAGTTACCTTGTTTGATGTAGTGCTTTCATTGACTATCAGTGCTGTACTTTTCTTCAAAACCATCTGATTCTTGGCAGATAGGATGTTGGAAGTTTGTCTTCTTACTGTTGCTCTTCACTTTTCCCAATTGCCAGGTAGCAGTGGTGTCTTGATCTTAAGTGAGGTGCGCCGTAGCACAGGCTGGAAAATAGTTCTCTTCAGCATTTTGCAGGTGGCAATCCTGGCCAGGTAGATGTTACGTGCTTCACCGTTTCTGCCATTCATTAGACATGGTGATAACAATGCCTGTCCATTCCTATTTAGCACAGCCTGCCAGTAACAAGTTGTCCATGCAATGGATTTTAAGAAGTCCTTCTACTTCACAGATGATCAAATAATTTTACATAGCATAAAACGTATGAAATTTAACTGGGTTAGGCTGATTACAGTGTCACTAATACTGCGAGTGAGGGAGTTATTTCTGTGGATAAAAGATTCTTTCCTTGGCAGAGTAGCACAGGGCTGAGGTGCATTATCAGCACACATTGCCATTGTCACCAATTATGGACATGGAGTTCCTGAAATCTAATCAGACTTGACACTGGCTGTTCAATCTTTAACTGGGCCAGTAATGAGAACCTCTGTGCCTATCAGAAATGTATGCCTTTCTTCTGCATCAGTCAAGTGAGAGCAGAGGCTTGAAGAAATTAACTGAAAACAGAACTGTAACTAATATGTTTATCTAATTTTTACCAGATGTTCTAAGATAATCTTGCAGAAGGAATCAAGTGAAATCAGCACAGGCACCACTACTTCACTGAACTTTGGGAACTGCTGAGCAGAGAAATGTTCAGAGACCAGAACAGAAGGGTGGTAGATTGTAAGCCTTTTTCTGTTACAAGCAGTGCAATGAATTGAGACTACCTAGTTTTTGACAAACTTCTTTTTACATTCTTTGCTGAACACTCTTATGATTTGAGATTAAACTACATGTTCAGTGCTGTGAAGAGCAATTTCCTGAATGTATTATGTATGACTATACATTTTGAAATACGGAATGATATATGAAATAAAATATCATAGTCCACTGCACTGAGATCAGTGATAGTATAGAAGTCCATGGTGGTGGTATTGACAGATTGAAGAATCCAGCTCACTGCAATTTGTTTTGAATTATCAAGCACCTATAAATCCTATGTAAAATGTTCTCTGACTGAATCCTTGTGTATTTCTTTCCTTTCCTTTCTTTCTTACTTTTCCTACTTTTATTCTTTCTCATGAAGAATATCTGATTGTCTGAAGAAAGTTTTTCTTCTCCAGATCCTTTGCAAAGAATGTTAAATGCCTCACCCTAATGCTTTATTTGAACACCTTCTGATTACATGTTGCTCTTCAATATTAAATCAAAACAATGCTTTGTCGGTCCTCTCTATTACTTTTTAGCCTTCCAGAAATTTGCTGTCAAGTCTAATATCCCCTCGTGTCCTGCCTGAATTAGGCCATACTTGTTGCTGCAGAAGACTTGGAAGAGAAGAGAAGGCAGAGCATGAAATGCACTGTTGGTGGATGGGTTGGGGACACTGAATTCAGAAGATATAATTGCCACATTGGTTTTGCTGAACAAAGGAGCTTATTTCATCCAAACTATCAAATGTGAAGGGTGAATGCATGGCTGATAATCAAATATTCCTAACTGTGCAGGGTTTTTTAATTTTTCTGGAAATGCAAAATATGTTTAACAAATGGTTTCAGGTCCATCTCTCAAATCACTTTTAGCTAAAAAATGTGGGCAAAAGCAATTAGGCTTTCTTATTAATATCATCACCTGGCACATCCTTCTGCCTCTTTGCCAGCAAAATGTATTGCTGACAGAGGTGCACCAAGGGAGGATTATAAGCAGGTCTGAGGGCATAAGAGAACTTCTTTACAAGAGATGGCAAAATGAGAGGATGTTTGAAAATGTGAAATACAGATCTGATTGATCAAAGAGGAGACTGATAGAATACTATTGATTATTTGTGTCCATTTTATCTGATGCAATGGCATCATATTTTCCAACTTTGCTCACAATAATTCCAACATTTTATTATTCTTTTCAGGTGGCAGACAGTTTGAGCAAAATAAACTATATGTACCGTAGGATGCAAATTATGCTTTTTTTTATTATTTTTTTGGTAAGAAAAAAAGGTGTAGGGGAAAACAATACTTAGATTTGGATCTTAATTCTATCATGGGGTTTTATATGCACAGATAGGTAATGTTTCTCATGAACAAAAATAAATCACTGAAAATAAAATTTTGTTTCAGAATAGTATTTGAAAGACAAGTTAGTTAAATCCAGCTGTAGGAAAGAGGGAAGATCATTAGCAGTGTTAAAGCTTCCACTGAGAAGTTAGAAAACAGTTTTATTTTGAAAATGTTGACACCCTTAGTTTTGTTTTGCAATACTACAAGTACTAGTTTAGAAATATCTTTCTGTTTCACTGAAAAACAGTACACAATGCTTAGGAGAGGAATGGGTAAAATGGTTAAGAACAAAAATGAAACCTGAAGACTGACATAAATTTTTCAGGCTTTCCTTTCCTTGAATACCCGAACCATTAATTTGATTAGACAAAATTGCTGTTTGTTTGCCTTTTTACTTAATTGAACATAAGAAACACACAGAACTCAATATTATATGGCGTTTTATACAATATAATGTATTTTCATTAGTCCAAAGAGTTTCTGAAGATACCGAAAATATTTTGGAGGTATTCACTGAAGGTTTGCTGCATGGATTATTGTGTCTGAAATATGATTACAGTATACTTAGCATATTCACAGAATCACAGAATTATAGGGTTTGGAAGGGACTTTCAGAGGTCATTGAGTCCAACCCCCCTACAAAAACAGCTCCCTAGCCCAGGTTGCACAGGTAGGCGTCCAGGTGGGTCTGTAACATCTCCAGAGAAGGAGACTTCACCGCCTCTCTGTGCAGCCTGTGCCAGTGCTCCGTCACTGCACTGTGAAGAAGTTCCCACACACATTTGTGTGGAACTTCCAATGCATCAGTTTATAGCCATTTTCCCTTGTCCTATCATCACACACTGATGACAAGAGTCCGGCCTTGTTCCTTTGCCTCTCACTCCTTACATATTTATAGATGCGGATCAGGTCCCCTCTGAGCCTTCTTTTTTCGAGGCTGAACAGACGCAGGTATCTCAACCTTCCCTCATAAGAGAGGCGTTCCATGTCCTTTATCATCTTTGTAGCCTTCCACTAGACTCTTTCCAGGAGAACCCTGTCTTTTTTGTACCAAGGAGCCTAGAACTGGACACAATACTCCAGAGGCTTCACCAGGGCAGAGTAGAGGGGGAGGATCACCTCCCTTGACCTGCTGGCCACACTCTTTTTCATGCATCCCAGGATCCCATTGGCCTTCTTGGCCACCAGGGTACACTGCTGACTCATAGCCAACCTATCAGTCACCAGGACACCTAAGTCCCTCTCCTCAGAGTTCCTCTCCACCAGGTCATCCCCCAACCTGCACTGGTGCATGCAGTTATTCCTCCTTAGGTGCAAGACTCTACACTTGCTCTTGTTAAAACCTCATCTGGTTCCTTTCTGCCCAGCTCTCCAGCCTGTCCAGGTCTTGCTGAATGACAGCACAGCCTTCCGGTGTGTCAGCCATTCCTCCCAGCTTTGTATCATCAGCAAACTTGCTGAGGTTGGACTCTATCCCCTCATCAAGATCATTGATGAAGATGTTGTATTTTAAAAAGCCTTTCTTAATATCCTTTATATCCTTTGCCAGATCCAATTCCAGGTTGGCTGTAGCATTCCTCATTGCATCGCTGCAGGTCCTGACAACATTCCTATATTCTTCCCAAGTGGTCAGACTCTTTTTCCACATTTCATGGACCATTCTCTTCCCTTTGAGTTTATGCATGAGCTCCTTGCTCATCCACGCCGGTCTCCTGCTACTCTTGCCTGATTTCTTACTCAAAGAGATGCACCAATCCTGAGCTTGGAAGAAGTACTGTTTAAATGCTGACCAGCTCTCACAGGCCCCCTTACCTTCTAACATCCTAGCCCATGGGATAGCTCCAGGAAGGTTCTAGAAGAGACTGAAGTCAGCTCTCCTGAAGTCCAGGGTAGCAATCCTACTTTTTCTATTGCTTCTTCCACTCAAGATCTTGAACTCCACCATCTTATGATTGCTACATCCCAAGCTGCCCCCGATCTTCACTTCCCTGACAAGACCATCCTTATTAGTAAGAACAAGGTCCAGTAACACCGCACTCCTTGTTGGCTCCTCCACCATCTGCACCAGAAAGTTAACTTCAACACATTTCAGGAACTGGTTGGAGTGTGCATGCCTGGTCATGTTGCATTCCCAACAAATATCTGTATAACTGAAGTCCCCCATAAGAACCAGTGCCTGGGATCACACGGCTACTTCCAGTTGCTTGTAGAAGGCCTTGTCAACTTCCTCCTCCTGATCAGGGGGTCTATAGTACACACTCACAACAGTGTCCCCCACAGTAGCCTGCCCCTTAATTCTCATCCGCAAGCTCTCCACTGGTACATCACCCACCCCTAGGTGGAGTTTGGTACATTCTAGCTGCTTTCTCACATAAAGAGCAAATCCACCACCCCACCTCACCATCCTGTCTTTCCTGAAGAGCAAATTGCCATCCATGACAGCATTCCAGTCACACGAGCTGTCCCACTTCATCTCCATGATTGCAATGAAATAGTGGCCTTGCAACGACATGCTGATCTCTGACTCTTCCTGTTTATTTCCCATCCTGCACGCATTAGTATAGAGACACTTTTGGGAAGCAGAAAGTGCAGTTATGCCTAAAGGGACACAAGAAGATTTCAGGTAGGGAATTTGCAATGGTGCCTCCTCTGGGAAGTCTTCACAAGATCCTGCAGAACAATCCAGAGGTTTTTCCCTGCAATCTCCTACAATGACAACATCCCCAGGCCCTTCTCTGTCCTTTTGACCTCCATCCTCTTCCCCCGTCAAATCTAGTTGACATCTCTGGACTGCTTGCTCCACCCTAGTGAGTGATATTTTCTCCCCTTCCCTCTTCATACCTAGTTTAAAGCTCTCTCAGCAGGCCCGGCTAGCTCCTGGGCTAGGATCTGTTTTCCCCTTGGAGTCAGGCAAGACCCATCTGCAGTCATCAGGTGCAGTAGAATTAGTTGAATTTAGCTAAATTAGAAATACTGATGCCTGGCTTTTGTAACAGATTTGGGAAGACATATTAGCAGTTTTCTGTCAAGAACTACAAGCACGTACACACAAAAAAGAGAACTGTCATTCATTATAATGCGCCAAATGTTGAATATTGTGATAACAGATTGTGTATCTTTTTACAGTAGGAGATTTTATTTCTGTGGGAATTACAAACAACGCCTTTCAGAGAAATTTCAGTCTTTATTTTGGACTTGGATCATGTCACGTTCTCCACATTTCATATTTTTCTGCTCTGTGGTAGCTGTAGCAATGCATCAGTTCAAAACCTTAGCTCAAGATTATTAATGCATGGTAATTATGAATGGTATAAAAAGCTGATCTAGACAATTCTCTATCAGAATACAGGTGAAAAGAAATGTTATTTGATGAAATGTTTATTTTGATCTGCGAATCTCCTGCACACAATTTCTGAATTTACATAGACTATAAAACCCGAGAAAAAAGTACATTTTCCTGTTGTTTTGATATTATAGAGGTATATAATCTTTATATATTAAGAAAATAGAAAAAATGAAAAAATTAAACTGTAGACACTATTTGGTCAATGTTAATGGCCAGTAAAATGATTTTTGTAAGGATACACTAATTTCATTGCCAGTAACTACATTAACAGTTATTCATGCTAAGATAAGGGCAAAAAAATCTAATGATCCCCAATGTATAATTCACAAAAAGTTCATGAAGGAATTTCCCTGTTGCTTGCTTATATTTCAGATTACATTAATGCTTAGACACACTAAAGGATTTTGGTGGCTGTTTCTGTAGTGCTCAGTCTGATTTATTGTCAGAGGCAAGGTGCCAGACTGGATGCATCAGGGATTCTATCTGCTAAGAAATGCTTTGGTTTCTTTTGAGAGACTGTCCATATGTTCATTCCTATCATGAGCATTTGTCTGCTTCTCTGAGTTGAAAACTTCTCACTGTTTTGCAGTATCCATAGGATCTCTATCATGCTCTGTCCAAACCTGACAAAAACTGACCAAGATTTGAACATCTCACTTCTTCTGGAGTAATTTGTGGCAAGGCTGTGAGCAGACACCTTAGCAGTATAGCTTTCCCTTTCAATTTTGCTACCTTTTTTTTTTTTTTCCATGTGTGCCTGTGTGTGTGAGAGAGATGTCTTTGCCCTGCTTTCCTTTCTGAATGCAATTTGGTTCTTACCTATGGAATTTACATTACCTCCTTCCTCTTGCTACCTGCAGGCAGAAATTTCCTTTGCGTTTTATTCTTATCAGCTTGTTCACAGGTCATAGGAGGTGCGACTTCCCAGCTGGGCTTCAAGTGTAGGCCAGGCAAATGTGGTTCTCACCACCTCAGCAGTGCTTATAAAACAGTTAAGAAATTCTAGACCTAAATTCTGATTGTCTAGAGATTCTGCACTGCAGTTGTCTAAATTGTGCTTAAACCCAACTGAGCTGTTTATTTGCCTATCAGAAAAAAAGTCATACCTTTAGTGTGTGAAGTGTTTGCAAGAACAGTGGACGTTTGGTCACTGTGATAGTTTTTGTAAGCACTGTCCACAGTATTTCTTTTATGGGCTTTTAGGAATGTTAAGGAAGGATTTGGACTGGATAGCTGTAATTTCTCTATCTGAACAAAATTTCTCATTCTAACTGCATACTTCATTCTTTATCTCAAATGTAAACGTCCTAGATGTTGACCTATATATATATATATATATAGTGTATATATAATATATATGATGCACATTTGGTGTTATTTGTGATCCCCCTTTAAAAAAGTAACGTGCACATGTGGATGCATGTGTACCTGTATCCCATTTATTCAGGCTGTTCCTATCTGTTTCTGTGATTTTAGACTTTTATCTTTAAACATAAAAAAATGAGGTGTGATTATCTGAAGACTGCAAGGAGCTGATTAAAAATGACAAATGAGATCCCATTTAACATTCAGTATCTCATATATCCTACTCAGAAGGAGGAAGGCAGTGTCGCTTCTGCCAGTGTTTGTCCTACTTTTACAAGCTACTTGCTTGTTAAAGCAAGGGATAAGGGTAGCAAGGTTGTGCCTTAATGTCCTATTGAATCCTAACGGCACGTATCTCTGTCACAATAAAACTGCCAAATATCAGTAACATTTTCATTTGCTATGTGTGTACTCATGTCCAGGGGATCTGACATGTCCTGAAAGTATGATTTCCAGCACGTACTCTATGTACTGTTTATTTAGGCATGACACAATCTTACTTTTCCTCCCAGCTTTGTGTGTGTGAAAAACGGTGCCAAGGAAAGCCTTTACAGATGGTCACTTTAGCTCTCAGACATATTGCATTCCAGTGGAACTTACTAGAATACCAAGATTGGCCATGTGTAGATTTTTTCACTCATAGCATAAGACTAATGTTACTTTCAGACATTGCTATTAATAGACTAGTAATATTTTGTCCATGTTTCACCTTTATTTCTAATTTTTGTTAGTTTTTTGTGTTTTTGTGGCTTGTTTATTGTTTTGAATTTTTTTAGTAAAACTCATAACCAATATGTTTTGAATAATGCATAAGCCAAGAAAAGAAATATCTATGGGTATTTTGCTACAAAGCCTAGATATTTAGACTTTATACATGGCTTTTGATTGTTTATTTGTTTGTATATTTGTTTTTAAATCAAAGCCAATCTCAAATATGAAATGATTTCTTTACTTTGGAACAATTCATTGTGAGTGTTGAAGAGGATTGTTTACGTGGTTTAAGTAAATTAGTGAGAACTGGAAGCCTCTAAACAATCCTCACTTTCATTCGGCCTTCTACACATTATACAACTATGTTTTCAAAAAAATAATTATATTTTTAATCCAATCCAGTCTTAGCAGAGCTGCGTGTTTCTTTAATGAATTACTATTTTCCATTAACTGACAAAGCAGAGTCACACTCAGGTAGTCTCTGAAACTTGCCTTTTCAGTGAGTCAGAACATGTTGTCAATGTACATTTACTGTGGATCTGTAGGAATAAGATCCTGAGTAAATATTATTGTGATGGCACCTTATTTTTTAAACAAGCACACAGAAAGAAACACTACACAGTTCTTGATACATTCATATAATAATCCAGCAGTCAGTTCACCCTCCTATGGATTCAAAAAGCCAGATTAAATTCTCTACATTTGTGAATTTATATATCCTTCATTCCCAGAGAGAATCCAAGCTACCGAACTATTCTGGCCTGGAGCCAGAATATGTGTTTATTTTCAAGTCTATATAGTGAACAGAAAATAATTCTGGAATAAGGAGGGATTGGAACAGAGAATAGAAGTTGAAGCAGGACATCCTAATTTAGTTATTAGATGAAGTAGTTTGGAAGAAGGAAAAAGCTCAGCTCCCAGCTCTACAAAAGCCAAGGTGAGGTTTCTGAAGAACTATTTAATATGAAATGCCGTAGGGTTGAGATTGGATTATAGAATCTTTCTATAAGAATTTCTACTCCATTATAAATGGAAGTCACTTCCAATACTGAACATTTTTGATTTTTTTTTACAGGAGCTAACCCTCTGCCATTTGTCCTAGTTCACCTAGTATACACCCAAACACAATACTTGAAGCCAGCACAGCACCACATAGTTTAGGAGCCCACCCAGAAGACCCTAAAAAGTAATTAAACATTAGATATTGCAATCTTCATTCAAGACAGTTTCCAAAAGATAGAGGTCATTTTCCTAGGCTGCCTCAGTAGTTGTTGATTTGTTCACCACAGAGTATTTTAGACCAAGAAATTGACTTCTGTGGAGCCTTTTTTTCTTATACTGACTACAGGGTGACCCTACATCTCCTCAGCTACGTTTTTCTTTTTATACTGCACCCTCAACACCTTAATTATTTTAGGGGATATAGTTTCTGCTTAGTTTTGTTGGGTAATCAGTGCACAAAAGATGATTCCCTACAGGGTAAGGCTGTAAGAAGTAAGGAAGTTGAACCATCTTATTCAGTCCAGCTTTAGATCACCCTTTCAGGTTACTTTATCTCCTCACCATGCCAGCTTCTACTACATTTGTACTCAGTGAACATACCACAAGTACATGTGCAGATCAATCATTGACAAGCTGATTAGAAAAGGGTCTGGTGTAATGAAAATCACATCCCAGTGAAAATAGATTTTTTTCTGTCCCACCCACACATTTGGTGTGGAGATCTGTTATTTTCTTATTTCACTCTCAGTCCAAAAAATGAAAACACTTAATTACACAATACTATACGTAACTAAGGAAATTAATTTAAACCAGAAATCTCTAATATTGCCAAGAAGAATGGAAACAGTCAAGCTAAGTATGTAAAGAGCTCATTCTGTAGTATTGCTTCTCAACCTGCGAGGCGTGCCTTTCTCAGTGAGGTGAATGGAAATACAAATGAGGCACAAAGGAGATAGTAACAAGGTGTGAGTGAAACATAGGATAAATTAGTTGTGATGCACTGTTTGGCAGTGTTTAAACTCAGGTAAAGCTGGTTGCTTTTTTTTGTTGTTGTTTTTTTTAATTCCACCATGGTCCTATGCAACAGAATTATATTCAGTAACTGCATAGGAGTATTATTATTATACCAAAAATATAATGGCCTTTGGAATGCTTTTTTGCCTAATGGCATACATCCAAACTTGAAGAAATACTCCTTCAGGGTTAGGCAGTGATTTCTGTTAAAAAAAAAAAAAAAAAAAAGATTAAAGGCTATTTTGTGTTTATTCATATTAGGTTGAGTACACATCATTTTCTCAAAACCTGGAAGCAATAATCAACCCCAGGTCAGTCTAATATATAAGTGGGAAACTGCCTTGAAATTATATGTGGTGTAGATACAAAATAAAGGAATAGAGAGCTATGAATAAAACAAACCCTCTTTTGCAGAATCCAATGAGTCAATTTAACTAAGAGGAGAAAAGGGGCATAAGTTTATTCCACAAATCAGCTCTCAAGAAACTTGTTTTCAAACACATATTTAAAGGTTTGGTTCATACTGATCTGTTTCAAACCTTTAATAAGATACTTCAAATTTAAATAAGCAAACTGAAAAAGTGATTGCATGGGTTTTGTGTTGTAAAATTTGGAAACTCCCAGATCTTTAGTTTTTAATAACTGAATGAAAGCAGAGGATCTAGGGCAAGATGATTTCCTTGTTCGTTACAAGTGATTTGTAACGATAAAGTTACTTTATCGTTATTTGTAACTTTAAAATAAGTTATTTATTTTATAATTTATTTTATAACTTATTTTATAAGTTATTTTCATGACATATAACATTAGAAATAAATCTTAAAACATAGGGCATCTACATCCTGCACTTCTCTGGCAAGTTCCTACTACAAAATAAACACATGCATTGCCTCCTTTCAGCTTTCACTTAGAGGTGTAATGTGCCTTATTGCCAGTCACATTTCTAGATGTCAATATTGATTTCTGGGTGAGTACTGTAAAAGAATCTGTTTTTTGCATTATGTATTAGTGGTATTTTACTTGCATTTTCTCCAATGCAAAGCAAACAGCTTTCTGATTAACTAAATCCCTTGAACGGCCTAACTAGTAACAGCTCCCAAAAAGAGGAAAAGGTGCAAAAATCAAGCCTACTGGTAGAGACTCTGCACAACAGTTCCTTCCTGCAGTGAGCAATGATTACTCTTCACATACAAACACAGAGTACTGAAACTTCTCTATTACTGCACTAGGATTGATGAGATAAAGAAAATCCTGCTAGGTTTATGACCTTTTTTCTAACTTTTAATAACATTCAACAGCTCCCTGTATCTATTGTTTTGCAAACAGTTATGTCATTTAATGAAAGAAAGACCACACTACAGCTGCCTTAGCAATAGCAAGCAGTATTCTTTCTTCTACAAAAGCACTTGACTCCAAGACGACTCAGTGAACTATGCTTCTGGAAAAAACTCAGAACTACAGGAATTTATATTTCTTCAGTGACAAATAGCAAGCACTGTAAATTTTCTCAAACATGAATCGTTTTATTTTCAAAAGTTTTTCTGCCTCCTTGCCTCATACTGCTGCACAATTTACCATTGGCTCCATTCAGGCCAGGGAGAGGTTTCACCTTACAGTTGAGCTGACAGGTTCTGCAACTAGAACAGCAGTCCTGCTCCAAACCAAAGCTCCTGGCTGCATGCCTGTTTCTCTTCTCTTGCACCAGCTCTGGTCCCAGCTGACCACACGGTGAGCATACCCACAAAGCTAAGTCAGCAAAAAATGATCCCCATCCTCTTTCTTCTTTTTTCTTTTTTCTTTTTTTTTTTTGGTTCAGGTAGATTTAACCCTTAGAAATGATTCAGTTGTTGACACCAGAGAGGTAGAAGGTTGTATTGGCAGGAATGGAGAAGCAACGGAGAAGCAGCAGTGGGAGAGATGTCAGATATGTATTTCTCAGAGCAGCCCAGGAAAACTTCCACTCCAAAAAGCAGAATAAAGTACTCTCCCCAGAATAAAAAATAGGGCCTCTGGAATGTTTTATTAATCTTAACATAGCATTCAATTTTCTGCCCTTCACCAAAACTGCATTCAGGAACTAGTTGACCCTGACAGGACATACACCCAGGCAAAGCGCTTTCACACTGTTTTAGTAGGGGGAAACAGTGCAAAGAACTTGCAAAGTCGCCCTTTCTTGCTCACACGTGCTCACTGAAGCTCTTTAGTCACACTGCACATGTGCTGTTGATTTAAGCCAGTTTGCCTAAGACTCTGAGACATGCTGCTCTCTCAGCCTGAGATGGGCTGGGGCAGGGGGCTGCATTGCTTTCTACTTCCTGCCCTAAGCAGCCATGTTCCTTGGATGACAAATGGAAGGCTCTGCAGTTAAGATACTCCCTTTTATTAAATAACAATTTGATTTATTATATTATTTAATGGCTAAAATACCCCATAGTATGAGCACATTCTCAGTTATTTGCAGGGTTTATTACTCCTATTTTTAGTACGAAGAAGGCTCTTACATCCTTATTTACTAAACATTGACATTTGAAAGGTGAAAGAACACTGCTAATTATCACAGCATGGTTCTGTCAGTTTTAGTATGCCCACATTATACTTCTAATTCTTATTATTATTCTCCCTGATGGTACTGAGTCTCAGTGAAAGTAATATTCAACTATACAAACAGGACAGTACCTTTTCATGAGTACTTCTTCTGTAACCTCTCCTGTCTCAAAGTGTTAGAATTTATTTGCATGTCTACCAAGTTTCAGTCACTGAGACTTCTACTTTCTATTAATATCTCAAGTATTGCTTGAATACTTACTCAGAATTGTATTTAATTCACTGTGCAGAAGCTGCTTTTTGCAAATATTAAAGATTTCATGTGTTAAAGTACATGCCTATAATGCATATCTTCCTCTCTCAGGACATGACCAGAATACAGTAGTTACAAAGCAGAAATAGTTTGGAATTAGAAAAAAAAATGCCTTGTTTTGCAACATTTGTGCAATTCAGACAAATCAGGATGTACAGGAGTTTTTTCTAAAATAAGTATGTCATTGTTTAGCTATCTTCTTTGTTTCTGAAGCTTGTATCTACTCAATAACCCACAATTCTCACTTGAGAACAGATCAAAAAAGAAAGATGTTTTACTTAATTGTTTTCTGACTCTGACAAAGCAGAGAGCCAGGCTCACAGAATCTGAGAAAACAGCAGTAAGTGACATAACAAGTAAAATATGAAACTGTGCTTTCATAAGGCAGTTAAATAAGATAAACATGAGATAACCTTGATGACCATATGTTTTGTCTAAGCATGGCATCCTTTGGTAAGTCCTGGTTATCTATTCCTGCCCGTATTTTATTTTGATAAATCATATACATGTGACAAGAAGATGAAAATCAGTGGAAAATGTGCTCCTGGGTAGTTCTTAAAGTACTTCTTCTTAGGAGTGTTTTATGTTCTGTAGACTACTTTTTTTTTTTACGCTCTATTAACTTTCTTTACAACATCAGAATATTTATAGCAGATTTTTAAAATGATGTTATATCCACCCAATAAACACTAAAATTTGTTTCAAGAGTAGATGTAATAATCATTTGACACACATTTTCAGAAATGTGTGAATCAGACTAAAAGAATTACTGTTTGTATAACTGCTTCTCCTCTACTCTGTATTCCGTAAGGTTTGGCCTTCAGTGTTAGTCAGATTTATTTTCAGGAATGCCACAGAAACCACAACTTTCAATTGCATTCGCTTTCAGACATGTAAAAGAAACACATTAAAACAATTAATAAAATTATTACTTTGACTGTTCCCTGGAAGTTCCTGCAGTTTCTCAGTGCGGAGGTCTGGGCTGATCAGAACAATGAGTACAATCCAGCTGATCGCTCCTGCTCACTCTAAAGAGAGTCACTTGAATATATCATAGAATATTTTTCCCCAGCAATTATTTTCATCCACCCTCCATTTCTCTTTCTCATTTTCTGTATGATTTCTTTGTGGGCACATGGATTCAAAGCTCTGTGCTATTGCAATGCTTCTTGCTGACCTACCAGAGCTCCAAGTGGATTTACCTCCTAGTGATGTGATGAGTGAATTCAATGCTTTGCTTCTTTTGCTTACCTTCTGTTAAAGAAAAAAAAAATGTGAGGAGAGAGAGGAGAGGAGAGGAGAGGAGAGGAGAGGAGAGGAGAGGAGAGGTATAGTGAGAAGGAATACTGAGCACTAGTTTCTCATATGAAACTGCAAGATCACTTCACAGTAAACAAGATCACATTTCAGATAAATTGAAACAAGTTTTTATCATACATTTCTTTCCTAAAGAATGCATACTTAGCAGTGATCTTTCCAACTTGGGAGCATGTTTAAAACGCATTAATTTCTTGATGTTGCACAACAATTTTTTGAAGAATAAAACTTAATTACAACATACAAATATTTTTACTTGTGAAGGAGGCCACAGGAACAACCTGAGATACATGACTTTGTAAATGTTCAACAAAAATATGTGAATATATTCATGTCATGCTAGAAAATGTTCATTTTCTTATTATAATTATAAACACACTTCCTTTTGTACAAGCTGAGAGTCCAAAAGGGGTCAATTCCTGCATAGCATTTCTAAGGAGAAGCTGGTATAAATCTACACCTTTTAAGTTAATAGAAGCAGTCATCAAATGTCGGTGTACTAAAAGCGTACAACACACAAAGCAAAGTGTATGCCTGATGGCTGTCTTCCTTGACTACATAGGACATGGCAACCACAGCACCCAGGTTATAAGCAATAAGTTAATCAAGGCATTTAGGAGAGGTCTGCTGAAAATTAGAAGTTGAGTGCAGGCTACTTCTGACCCTGCTGCGCATTTCCTCTAGGCTGTTTGATGCTTTCTTCCCAGTGTGCATAGCACCTCTTTAAGAGCTCCATTCCCTGCTCCAGTTCTGAGAGTAGACCTACTGTGGGCACTTCTCTCATTTCCCACTCCCTAGCATCTGCTGTTGGTTGCAGAAGTCATAGAAAAATGCTCAGGAACTTCAAGTGCCATCCATGTAATATGCTCTAATAAGAACATTTCTGGGGAAAATAATTATCTGAAACATATAAAGGAGATCAACAACACCTTGTACTGGACAAATGAACACATGAATGTGGCCAGCAATGTGCCCTTGCAGCCCAGAGAGCCAACCATATCCTGAGCTGCATCAAAAGAATTGTGGCCAGCAGGGCATGGGAGGCAGTTCTGCCCATCTACTCTGCACTGGTGAGTTCTCACCTGAAGTACTGCATTCAGATGTGAATCCTCAGTACAGTAGAGACATAGACCTGCTGGAGTGTGTTCAGAGGAGGACCACAAAAATGATCCAAGAGATGAAACACCTATCCTACGAGAACAGGTTGAGAGAATTGAGACTGTTCAGCCTGGAGAAGAGAAGGCTCTGAGACAACCTGATAGCATTCTTTTAGTATCTAAGGGGGAGCTACAGGAAAGAAGGAGACAGACTCTTTAGTAGGGTCCATTGTGAAAGAACAAAGGAACATGGTTTCAAGTTCAAAGAAGGTAGGTTTAGGATAGACATAAGCCTTTTGCAGTGAGGGCAGTGAGTCACTGGAACAGGTTGCCCAGAGATGTGGTGGATGTTCTGTCCATGGAGACATTTAAGACGAGGCTGGATCAGGCCCTTGGCAACTTGATCTAGCTGTGGTGTCCCTGTTCATTGCAGGGCAGTTGGACTAGATGGCCTTCAAAGGTCCCTCCCAACTCTAAGGAATCTACAATTCTAAGAACTGTAGAAATAATCAGCTTGGGAATAGGACACTAAGTTTAAAGCTGTGAAAATAATTTCTGATTTTATCTGCACATTTTCAGACAAAGAATATATAGTATTATCTTTTCTTTTCTAGCTATGAATTTATATATTAAGATTCCCCTGTGACCACTAAAATGTTGGCAAGTCAAGCTTTGAAAGAGGTGTTCCCCATACCATGGAACATTTTTTTGTTTATAATTGTAAGAAAAATAAACTTTCCAAAAGACATCTGTATGTAATATTCTTGATAAAGAGTAACTGAGAGAAAGCATCTGCTACATCCCTTCAAATCCAGAGCATGTAAAGCAAAAAAAAAAATTATTAGCAGAGTTATGTTTGCTTATTTTCTTATCTTCCATAATAAAAGGAATTTCTCCTTCTGCCCACTATCAGCATACAAAATAATATTTATACTTGCAAATGTGATCCCAACTAATATTACTCAAGGATAAACACTTTTTCAAGGGTGAGAGAAATTAAGATGTTCTGTGTCTATCAGACATCAGAACAGACATCGGTAGGTTACAGTTTCTGTAAGCTCATGTTATTTTTTACCTTTCTGATATCTGAATTGTTTTTTTCCACATAATTTTGCCATTATTCTCTTCTATTTCTCCAAGCCAGGAGGAGAGTATTCCATGTGATCGTGTACCAAGTACTTCCATTTGGGGAAAAAGTCAAAAATAACAACAAAAACAGCACATAAAATAACAAAATATCAGGACAATATTAGGACAAAAAATTTTCTCAGTCATCTCAAGATATTTTCCGAATTAAATGACCATACCAAGGAGGATACATAGCAGTAAGTTCTCTCCTGAAGGGAGAGCTGTCTCCTTGTTTATTCATTGCTTTGAGATCATCTTTGGAAAGTAAGCAAGTATCAGCAGGTCTTTTCTGGAGGATATTTTTTTGGTTGTTTTTGTTAAATATCTGTGCAGATAAGTGGCTCAGAGCCTACTGGTGTTTCTTCTTTTCTCCACTTACCACAGTGCACACAAAATCAGAATAAATGGTATTTATTTTAAATTGCAGTCCAGATTATAATCACCTATAAAAACTTTTTAAAAGACAAGGAAAATAATAATAATAATACATTTGTGATTTCATTATTATTATTGTCTCCATTCAAACTCAGGCACCACAAATACACATTATCAACAGGCAGAAAGTAATAACTTGAAACCAAGTGCACTGTTTATAAGAAGATCAAAGACAAGTGTGACATGGTGAAATACTCTTTTCTAAATATTGAACTAAAGTCAGGAGCAACAAGAAGCTGCAAAATGCTCTCTCCAAGTGTGTCAGAGCCTGTGCTTATTACATCCCTCATGAAATCTCTGGACTTGAAGTGCAAGGGATGGGAACTTGTGAAGATGCAGAAGGGCAACTCTGTTGCCCTCTCAGAAGATAGTTTATTCCCCCTCTATTTTCACAGGGGCTCCAGTAAGTTATTGTCAGGGCTTCTGGTATGCTTACGTGTTTATTATCCCTCCAGTTTTACAAATGAAGAGCTTCAGAGCTGAGAAATGAATGAACTGACCAAACCAATTAGAGAATTGATACCAGACTCAAAAATTAAATCCAGATGAGCCCATGAGCCAATAAATCACAGATGATCATGGCATGTAAAAAACTCTCTTTTTAAACGCTGGGAATGCACTTACCATAGCCTAAGAAAATGATGAGCCTTGTTCATTTGTGATCAAAAACATTGGGCATAGGACATGCTTGAATCAGAACACAGAGTACAAGAAAATGTTAGAACCTCCAGTTTCCCAGGAATTTATCTAATGGTTGCAAGGATTTTTTGTCATTGCCAAACTCCTTTGTTGTTTTTCTGTTTATTTGTTGTTTGGTTTTTTTTCTATCAGGTCTGATTTATTTTATTAGTACAAACAAAAGACTATGGTGCTTAAGACAACAGTGTTCACAGAATGAAAACAGAAGATTAATTGATCATTCTCAGGTTTTCCTCAGTGCACTGGGTGGTTCTATCTTTACTCCCTCCCTCCCCTCCCCCTTGTCTTCCTTCACTGCTGATTTTAATCAGACAGAGGAAGTGACTGTTTTCCATAGAGAATGTTGATATTTAGTGAAAAAATAAGGGGTGGGGGAGTGAAAGGTGCACACAAAAAAAAAAAAAAACAGAAAAAAAATAGTTTACTGATAAATTCCTTTTTATCTTTGCCAAATACTGTTCAAGTGTGGGAATGGATAGAGCTGGCAGTCACTTTCTCTAAGCCGGAAATACCATCTTTAATAAATTCAGTTAATGAACTGGATGGACACATAAATCTCTTTGTGTGTGTGACAGCAGTGGTGTAATGTCAGAGGAGATCTTAGAACATTTAGCAGAGATCTGAGGTCAGCCTGTTTGCTGTCTTTTTCCTTGTGCCTTTTTGACACTTAATAGAAAGCTGAAATATTTAGACTTAAAGGACTATTGCTAATGCAGGATATTGAGGTCATCAACTTGAGAACAGAATGACAATGGTCTGAGTAAAAAAAGAAAAAAGCAATATTATACAAGCTTCTTCAAGATGCTATATTTAATTGCACTGAGACTCCCTTTGCCTTCATTCCGTCTGCCCAACTAACATTTTATTTGGTTATGAGTAATCCACCTTTTAAGTGCCAGGTACTTCCAACACTCAAACTCTACTTGAACTGGTCTCAGAAAAAAATTAGTTTTATTACAGTCTGTAGCTCTGTAAGGTCACTAGAATGTTAACAATCACTGAAGAATAACCTACCATATCTGCTACACATATTGAATTCTTTCTTCATAAAGCAGCAGTTTTCTACCATCTCTTCACAGACCATATCCCCTACAGCTACATTTGTGACTGGTGAAGACAAATGACTGCACAGTCTGCCGTTATCTATGCTGACAAGTTGTTCTCAAAAGTGCAAGTGCCACTCCTATGACTGACTATTCCTGGTTAGTGTGTAGCCTGAATTTGCTTCCCCATGGTAAGTGTCTATATTATAGGATTCTTCGGCAGCCTTTGATCCAAAGTACTTTATTTCCAACATTTATGCATCTCTTCACTTGTAAATCATCAGTGTTGCTCTGCTAAGACCCTTACGTGACCTTTTTTTTCTCATCTGCAGAGTTATTGTGGATCCTTTACACAAAATATCTGAAAGATCCTCAAAGTTGAGGCCCATGACTTTCCCTAAATACAGAAATGTGTGATTAGATTGTAACTACTGGTCTTCTCCCGTATACTTCCATATCTGATTAAAAACTACCTTCCTATTTCCCATGAACATAAGGCACCCTGGAATATCTCAGCATAGCTTTCTCCTTATGTGCTCTCAACCCTATCCTGTAATATTCAACTAAAGATGTCAGAAAGCTGGAAAATGGATTGCCTTTGCTGATTTTGTTATTTGGAATATAGCATGTCCCTTCATCACATCAGTTTCCCATTCCAGTCTTAGTCCTCAGTGAAAAACAGTCCTACCTCACTTTGCATAAATTTTTCCCCTAATTCATTTTTTCTCTCTTTTTACTCAAATAATTTGGGATAGATTTCTAAACGAATTCCCTGGAAACAAAACTAAGTGTTAATATAGTTTCAAGCTTATTTTGTATGAAATATAAAATACATCTGAGAACATAATTTCAATCTACTTGCACTGAAATGATTGCTTAGCTTACTGTTATAAATCACAAATGTCTTTAAACTATGTGTATTTTAAAATCTTTTATGTAATGTTCCAAATATCACTTCCAAAGGATGATTACAGTACAGAGACAGTAGATAATATTTTTAAGAGAGCTGAAATCTCAGTATGGTATTTTTAAAATAAGGTAGTTATTTTACAGGCTTTCCAAAAGTGGCCATTCAGTAACAAAATGATTCAATGACGAAACATAACCCCAAAAGCCACATCAAACAATTTAGCTATTATTTTTATGAAACAATACTGTTACATGATTTATAATAATGAACATGATGCTTCCTCTTCAGAAATTTTTGGTAGTTCTGTCTTCATCCTAGCTTTTTTTTTTTTTCTTGATCAAGACAATATAAACTGTCAGAACCAATTCTCGCTTTTAGTTTAAAAAAAAAAAATGCAAAATCAAACTAATCCTTATTTCCAATGTTGTGACTAAAGAGAAAGTTGCTGAGGAGATAGAGGTGAGAAACTAAATTAGTGCTACTTGTAAATTATTTTCTTAGGTCTTTTCCAGCAGTGACTTTTGGTTTTGCAGCAAATGCCTCTAATATCTTCCAATTCAGAGAGCTTCCTTGCTGTGAGCCTTCTTGCTATGAGGCCACCTGGGATCAAAGCTACTTTCTCTCTCCTGTGGTCCCATCTAACTCCATTAACTCTAATTACAAACACTTCTGTTATGTCAGACAGACTTTATGGCCTCCAATGAGTGAGCCTTTTAGAATAAGAGAAAGATCATGCAGTACTACTGCCAGTTCCTTCTTCAGCATTATTACCATACATTAACCTCATTCATAGCTAGCTATGGAGGTGAAATTACTTTGATTTTTACATTGTGCAATCAAAAAAGATATTGAAATTGTATTCTGAAGCACATGATACCAGAAATAAATGAGCTTGGTGAAGCCAAAGGCATTATAGTATTTACTTTTTATATGTACCATGAGGCTTGGGAAGTTCTTATAGTATTTACTGATGCCATTAATATAGTTCTCTAAATGCACAATGCCACAAAGCAACAGCCTCTAATTCTATATACACAGAACAAACTAAAACAAGCATTGGTTGCTCTCAGCTTTGTTTCTTGATGTTAACATATTTCAGACTCTATCTTGAAGCTTCAGTAAAAAGAAAGGTAGAAATACTCAGTTTAATTTAGCAAGAATTACACGAGGTTTTGCAGACTCTACCTAAGTGAGATCTAAGACATGTTTCTGGATTGCTATGTTCACTGTCACAGCTGAAAACTGCCTTACAGAGTCTGTGGCAAGGAAAGCCAAATAGCTTCCAGAGATGCAGAGCCAAACACAGCCTATGGCTGAAAGAACCTCCTCAATCCCTACAAGAGATTAAATACATTTGTCAGTAATTAAACAGCCTTTACAGATTGCTTTTCCACAGCTGCTCATGGAAGCAACTAAACATCAGCTGGTATCTCTCAGCTCTAGCTCTGTGTCCAAGAAAGTCTGGAATTGCTTTTAGTATCTTTTGGTAGTCTGTAGAGGCAGTTGTAGAGAGTGTCCCACCGTGGCTGGGCACAGACAAAATCATCTCCAGGAGCAGCTTCAGTTCTCTGTGACAGCCAGTCTGATACTCAGGATCTTCTCTTTTCTTCCCTGCTATGGCATACAAAGTGATTTTTTTCTGCCGATGAAGGTTTTACTACGCTGAGGATAAGTGAGGATGTCACCTCAAGAGAACAAAATGAATTGAAAATGAAACTGTGCTACAGGAAAATCAAAGTGAGATTCCTCTAATTTTGCCACCTAAAAGGTACATACCTAGTTTCAATAATCTGATCTTTCCCTTCAAGGAATAGGAAGATACAGACACTTTTGAGATGGATCATCCTATCTACCTTAGACATCTACTTTAAAATGGGATCATATATTTTTGAAATGTCTTTTTTTCATTTTTTTTTGTTTGTTAAATGTTGTTTTGTCTGATTATGTTTCCGTTGTTTTTGTTTTGAAATAAACAGGATTACAGAATTAAGCACATTGGAAATTTGAAAGCATTCAACTATTCATTTTCTAAAAGGTTTCTTTTGTTTTTGTTTTGTTTTGTTTTTCACAGTATCAGGATTCGTGTTTTTCCATAATTGTCAGGATTTTTAAGATTTTTCTTCTCTGCCTCCAGAGTTCTTTTGCCTTCATACAACTGTTAAAACTCATAATATTATATTAATATTATTAATATTATAATATTATAAAGTTTCAAAATGAAAAATATTGTCTAACATACAAATATATATATAGTACAACATTACTGTTGACAGGGAATAAAATCACTGGTGCCCTTTCTTGAAAATTTTGAAGAAATATTTTTAGATGAATTTAAAGTGGTAGCTGAATCTGCTTCCATTAAGAAACTGATTTTAGTAGTATTGGGGGAAAATTGATGTCTAGTTCAATTTAATCACATATAATCACAAATTATTAATCATACATAGCATCTTGGCTAACCAAAGCCATAAAATATGCACAGAGTTCAAGCTGCAACCCTGCTCTTCTGACTCTCCCAAATCTGTGTCCTATTTTCTAGAAACAAAGAGAGGTTATTTTATCAATGAAATTCCTCAGAAGCAATAAAATGTATTATCATTATCTTTCCAGTGCAAAAAAAAAAAAAGAAAGAGAATAAAACATTATTTATTGTCAGCTTAACTTTCTAAGTCTAGAGATGTGAAATGTTTTATCTCACTGTTATTCTTAGTCAGCCAAATTCTGTCGGGAGAAGCTTGGAGTTTATCTGAGAAAAAGACAGCATTAAACTTATGTCCAGATCATTGCCTGGCTTCCAGCAATACCAGAATATAGTTATGAACTGTCCCCTTACTCCCTCGGCATCTCAGGTTTAACCTCAAGAGAAATTTCCAGAGTGTAACTACTTCCCAACCGTGTATTTGCCTGGATGAAGACTGATGGTATAAACAGTTTCGTTCTCCCTCTCCTGAACAAATTATCCAACCTGTGTGCGCTGACTCAGCAAAGAAAAAAATTTTCCACATATAAATCTGATATCATATTTCCCCATTTCACTAAGAGAATGGCAGTCTGCCTACAAAGTTGCTGTCAGGAAAGTGCAGCTTACCCTTCAGAGGATTTACTCTAAAGCCAACTTTCAGCTTTTAGTACTTTGTCNTTCATTTTCTAAAAGGTTTCTTTTGTTTTTGTTTTGTTTTGTTTTTCACAGTATCAGGATTCGTGTTTTTCCATAATTGTCAGGATTTTTAAGATTTTTCTTCTCTGCCTCCAGAGTTCTTTTGCCTTCATACAACTGTTAAAACTCATAATATTATATTAATATTATTAATATTATAATATTATAACATTATTTATTGTCAGCTTAACTTTCTAAGTCTAGAGATGTGAAATGTTTTATCTCACTGTTATTCTTAGTCAGCCAAATTCTGTCGGGAGAAGCTTGGAGTTTATCTGAGAAAAAGACAGCGTTAAACTTATGTCCAGATCATTGCCTGGCTTCCAGCAATACCAGAATATAATCATGAACTGTCCCCTTACTCCCTCGGCATCTCAGGTTTAACCTCAAGAGAAATTTCCAGAGTGTAACTACTTCCCAACCGTGTATTTGCCTGGATGAAGACTGATGGTATAAACAGTTTCGTTCTCCCTCTCCTGAACAAATTATCCAACCTGTGTGCGCTGACTCAGCAAAGAAAAAAATTTTCCACATATAAATCTGATATCATATTTCCCCATTTCACTAAGAGAATGGCAGTCTGCCTACAAAGTTGCTGTCAGGAAAGTGCAGCTTACCCTTCAGAGGATTTACTCTAAAGCCAACTTTCAGCTTTTAGTACTTTGTCAGGAGGAGAGTTTCCGAAGGACATAAAGTATAAGAACAGGGCAGAAAATCTGAAATAGATCAAAAGTTCCTTTAGCCTGCTGTTCAGTTTTAGCAATGGCTAAGTGTAGATACCATAGAATCACAGAAGCTTACATTATTATAGGCTAGAAGAAACCTCTGGTCCAATCCTAAAAAACAAAGGAATGAAAAAGGTTAGATTTATAACATCTGGATTATTCTTCAAAGTCCAGTAAACTAATTTATGGACATCCTGAGAAAGAAGTAGTAGTAAGTTTTGAAAGTTTCAAAGCCATTCCCTTCCATCATACTGATCACCTCTCACAGCCTTTACACACTGTGGCAAGGAGTTCCACATCTTCCAAGCTTCAGGGTGAGGAACCTCCTTTTTGTCTTTATTTTGAACTTGCTAACTGCTATGTGATGACCCCCAGTTCATAAAGCAGAGAAAAAAACTAAAAATTCCTCTCCATTCCCACTCTTCACGTCACTCATGATTTCAGAGGCCTCTCTTGTGTTGAAGAGCCCTAGTTTACTTAGCCCTTGTACAGAAAGAATAGTTCACTCTCAGTTACCTTCTCTGAATTTCTCTAAGGGTCTTTGCCAGAATGTAATTCAGAACACTAAAATTATTTCGTCTGAAGCACTGCCTGGTGGAAGATGTTCTACATTACTTAGGGTTGCCACGGTCCCCAGTAATCCAGCTGAGTTTGTCATTGTGAAAGCTCTTCCACACCACTTTCATTTTAATCATTTTTCCTGTTTGTACCAATCCAAAATAATGTAACCATCTGATTTTGTTTTTTTAAAGCACACAAATATTTTTCTTGTCTTGTGTCAGAAACAGATAACTTTTGCAATGAAATAAAAATGCTGCATATAAAGGGAAAAGATTTGCAGGATATTCACACGGGGTTTTTCCATTACAAAGTTTGCCCATGGATGTCTTGTGAATTTCTTCCAAAGTGAAATGAGTGGTGGTTGGATTTAATAGTAACAGTGTTTTTCCTAAGATTTACTTACATAAAACATTCTGAGAATTTGGTGTTTGGTTGCTGGAAGACTGTTTGTTTGATTGTGCCCTAATTAGGTACAGTTCTTGACACATAACTGATTTTTTGCCAAACTTAATATTATTGATTTTTAATATATGATAATGAGAATGGAATCTGCAAAAGAAATTAGAAGTTAACCTAAGAATATACTAGAGTTTCTTTTTTGTACACTATTTCATGCTTTATGTTAAGGAGGTTACATTTCCAAATGTAATCTCAAAAATTGTTCTGACAGTCGAAGCACAGAAAAATGTGAAAAATTGCAAATACATGTAAAATTGCTGGCCTAATTCTGGTAATGAGGCCCATCTGCACATTGAACAAACATTATCTCCATCTCCCTTTCCTTCCTCATGAAAAACTCCTGCTATGTTTTCACTCACTTTGTAATTTGAGCTATGAATTGATCTTCTTGCATGTGCCGTGCTGGTGAGCATTAATTTTGCTTCAACAAAAGAGCTGCCATCATTTTTCATTTAGATAGGAAGAAAGAATATTCCATTGTGTAGCAATCATCTTGGAATGCTGCGTGCCTGTCTGAAATGTTTCCAGAAAGCACAGATAAATTGTGTGATATTTGAAAAACAGGGCACCATATATTTTGGATAGTGTCTAGGAAAGTTTGCAAGATGTCCCAGACTGGCTCTGTCTGTGAGGTCTGGGACAGCCTTTCTTACAGCATAGATCCGTTACTTATCCAACAGGGAGCCACTTGTTTCTCCCTCTTATTTTTGAAGGAGGAATTGAAACAATGTGCTATCATGAACAGTAAAGCCTCACAAACTCCAGATGACAGCAGGCCTGATACAGCAAGGAGTTTCAGCAAGTGCTTTGCATGGAACACATAAGCAACTACAGTGCTATTGGTCAAGTATTTTGCCAAAAACTCAAGTCCTCTGGTAGACAGTCAAGATGTATTTATGTAGACCACAGAAATGTCTCTTCCCCACATGAGGAGAAGTTTCTCTGAATTAGTGCAAATGTGATCACTTGGACACTCCTTGTTTTCACTGAAGCACAGAAGGCAAATCTTTTTCTTCTAATCCATTTCCTTTCTGTTCCTGATTTTGAGATGAGCAAGGCAAGGATATGCCACTCAAAGGAGTTTGGTTCATGCGTTCCTGATCTTTTTGGGAACAGCTAGTTAAAATGGTAGATAAGTTTCATTTGAAATCCCTAGAACTTCATAAACTTTTTGAGCATGTAACAATAAATAAATAAATAAATAAACAACTAGAAAATGACTTTATGTAGTAAGAATGGGTAATTTTAAGGATCATGCAGCACAAAACCACCCTTCTCCTGCTATCTGTTCCTTTTCTGCAGAGATGAAGGGGAAGAAATGCTCCTAGACAATAGATATTTTCATGGGAGCTGCTCTATTAACGGTTTGAGGCTAATTCTTTCATCATTTAATATGTTTAACAGGTCTGTGTCCTCTGCTTTTAAACGTACTACTTGTTTGGGTAAGAAGTGGGAATGGGAAAATCTTCACTCACTGCTGAGTGAGACTGTGTGCCTCAATGGTAATAAGCTCTTCACTTTCAGTTGTCTAAACGCTGTTAGGATGAAAAAGTTGCTGTATTTTTATTTTCTTTTTTTTCTGAAGGCATGCTTAAGAAAAAGCAGGTAATAGTCAGAAAATATGTAGTTTCTCTGAAACTGCCAAATATAATCCATCTTGAATGTAAATTATGTGGCGTTATGGCAAATAAAGAAAACCAATGAGGTATTCTAGAAAAAAAATTAAAATAGTAGCACTCGGAAATTTTTGCAATTACCCAGTGAAAAATTTATAAGTAAAATGTTTGTCCTGTATTAATTGGAAACATAATTTATCTAGCATCTATCTCATGAGTTTGATATAATGTTCATATTTAGTTTTTATAATTAATTTACTATAATATTTAGAAATCTTAACCACTATTGTCCCTTTTTGAAATGGCGGTATGGAAGGGAAAGTTGTGGTTCTGCAACCACTAGCTCCACTGGTTCCAGTTTCTGTTGTGTAACACCTAATGGCTATCAAGTATTGCCCATTTTGGCCTCATTGAATGTTTATCCAATGTCGACCTGATGATAGCCAGCCCTGAAGAAGCCACTTTATATTACTTATTTTTACTGTAAATATACAGCCACTTCTATCTACCTCAATGACTCTTCCAAATCAGCAGCTGGATGAAAAGCAGCTGGATGAAGAGCAGCTGGATAAAACTAGTCCTAACTAAACTGTAGTGATAACTGTAGGAAAACACCAGCACACTGGGTAAACTTTCCTCTTTTCAAGTGTCCTCTGTCATGGGAAGCTGTTGTCACCGTACTTCTAAACTGATCCTCGACTTCCAAACTTTTATTCTCTGTTTCGTTGTCTTTGCCTGTACAAGTTCAAATAGTCATACCAAAAAATGAACAGATCAGGACCATCAACACGTAACTCCAGGATCGTTCCAGTCACATAGAAGAAACATCAAAGTATTAAGCATATTCACAATTGGCTACCTCACTATTACATATAGCTGAGAAACTGTCTCATGCTCCAGACTCTGCATAAACAGGCAGAAACACAGACACATGCTCATGGAATTACTGGGAACATTTCTGTGATGCCAATGAAGTCTCCATGGGCTTTTCATGAGCTTTGAATCCTCTTGCTTTCAGAGCAACAAGTTCTTGAAAATCAAAATTCCTTTCTGATTCAAATTAAGAACTAGTTTTTTCAATGTTATTGCTCAATAATAAATTGTTCACAAGAAACAGTAGATACCCAAGCTACATACCAATCAAATTGTCTATCTTGGGACAAGCTGGGAAATAAAAAGCAAAAGCTTGTGAAATATTCTACTGTTAGAGTACTGGAGGAGGTTTACAGAAGCAAAAATATATTATTTATATTTTTTAATGTGATTGCATTTGGTGGCATCTTCAGTACCCTGCATCTTCAGAAGTATTCTGTCATGCCATTTTAAAAATGATTTAAATGCTTCTAATGTCTATCTAATTGTATGATGCTTTGCATAACTGGTTTTGTATGTATCTCATTAGCTTTTCAGCACATTTGTGTATAAATAGAAAGTCTCAGGAATTCTGAAAGATAGATTAGAGAGGAGTACAAATTTTAATAGTGATACATATATTTGTTATTCATGAACTAGGAAAAAAATGCATATAGAAAAAACTTACTAAAAAAACTCTTATTCAGTGTTATACCAAGAACCCAAGTTAAGTAAACACTACGTTTTACTCCATAACTTTTGCAATCAGAAAATATCTCTTTTCTTAAAGAAAAATACCTTTCTGAAATCAAAATTCCACAGAATCAGAGAATTGCAGGGTTTGGAACGGACCTCTGGAGATCGAGTCCAACACCCTGTTGAAGCAGGTTCCATACAGTAGATTGTACAGGAAAGCATCCAGTTGGGTCTTGAATATGTCCAAAAAAGACTCCACAGCCTCTCTGGGCAGTCTGTTCCAGTATTTTATCACCCTCACATTAAATAACCTGTCATTAAAGTACAGGTGTATCTTATATTGACATATATTTTCATTTTGAGAGAAAAAAAAAAAGAATCACCTCTGTATTTAATGTCAGTGCCATGATGGGATTTTGATTAGCTTCAGTCCGTTTGTGAAATAACTGTTCTTTTACAGTATCAGCCAATAACAACTCGAATAATTATCCCCTGAGCAACTGACTGTAAACAAAAGATTGATAGAGACATCCACCCTTTCGCTTTACATTAAGGTAAAGTGCAATTTGAAAAGTGCAGAGAGGAATTTATTACAATAGTGAAATTCAGGCACAAAGGACATTTTCAGACCCCTCAGAGGCTCATAGGGTTTTCATCAGCAGCACAGAAATCGGAGGTATGTAACTGGTGATGTTCCCCATGGGTCAGTGCTGGGTCCTGTCTTGTTCAACATCTACATGAGTGATCTGGATGAAAGGATAGAGTCTACTCTCAGCATGTTTGCTAATGATACAAAGCTGAGAGGAGTAGCTGANAAATACCTTTCTGAAATCAAAATTCCACAGAATCAGAGAATTGCAGGGTTTGGAACGGACCTCTGGAGATCGAGTCCAACACCCTGTTGAAGCAGGTTCCATACAGTAGATTGTACAGGAAAGCATCCAGTTGGGTCTTGAATATGTCCAAAAAAGACTCCACAGCCTCTCTGGGCAGTCTGTTCCAGTATTTTATCACCCTCACATTAAATAACCTGTCATTAAAGTACAGGTGTATCTTATATTGACATATATTTTCATTTTGAGAGAAAAAAAAAAGAATCACCTCTGTATTTAATGTCAGTGCCATGATGGAATTTTGATTAGCTTCAGTCCGTTTGTGAAATAACTGTTCTTTTACAGTATCAGCCAATAATAACTCAAATAATTATCCCCTGAGCAACTGACTGTAAACAAAAGATTGATAGAGACATCCACCCTTTCGCTTTACATTAAGGTAAAGTGCAATTTGAAAAGTGCAGAGAGGAATTTATTACAATAGTGAAATTCAGGCACAAAGGACATTTTCAGACCCCTCAGAGGCTCATAGGGTTTTCATCAGCAGCACAGAAATCGGAGGTATGTAACTGGTGATGTTCCCCATGGGTCAGTGCTGGGTCCTGTCTTGTTCAACATCTACATGAGTGATCTGGATGAAAGGATAGAGTCTACTCTCAGCATGTTTGCTAATGATACAAAGCTGAGAGGAGTAGCTGACAGCCAGGAATGCTATGCTACCATTCAGCAAGATATGGACAGACTGGAGAGCTGGGCAAGGATTTAAAAAGAGCAAGTGTAGAATCTTATACCTGCAGAGGAATAACCATATGCATCGGTACAAGTTAGGGGATGACCTGCTGGAGAGGAGCTCTGTGGAGAAGGACCTGAGTGTTCCGATGGAAAATGGGTTAGCCATGGGCCAGTAGTGTGTCCTGAAAGTCAGTAGTGTGCCAAGAAAGTCAATGATATCCTGGGATATGTCAGAAAAAGTGTGGCCAGCAGGTCAAGGGAGGTGAACTTCCCCCTCTACTCTATCCTGGTGAGGTCACATTTAGAATACTGTGTCCAGTTTTGAGCCCCCCAGTTCAAAAAAGACAGGGATCTCCTAGAAGGACTCCAGCAGAGGGCCACAAGGGTGACAAAGGGAAGGATAATGCAGTAGAGATACATCTGCCATATGAGGAAAGGCTGAGTAATCTGGATCTGTTCAGTCTGGTGAAAAAAAAAAAAAAAAAAAACGGAGAGGGGATTTGATTATTGTTTATAAATAATTAAAGGGAGGTGAGAGAGAAATGGAAGAGGCCAGACTCTTCTCAGTGGTGCGTAGTGATAGAACAAGGAACAATGGCCTAAAACTTGAACACGGGAAGTTCCATAAAAACAGGCAGAAGAATTTCTCTACCATAAGGGTGACAGAGTACTGGAACAGGTTACAACCTACTGTTGGGTACCTGCTTTAACAGAGCGGTCAGATGTGATGATCTCTTCAGTTCCAACCCTTGCAATTCTGTGTGATTCTGATCCTATGAACTGCTGCTGGATGGCTTTGTAACTTTTCCCTTAAATAAAGTTTCAGGCATATATAGGTCATAGGTCTTGCTGTGAAGTAAGTCTGTCCTGAAGTAAAAGGATTCATCATGGAGGGTTTACTCTTTTCAAGTGAAATTTTTGGGAATATTTTCAAACTGAATGAAGATTTTGTTTTAATCCAATCCTTGTTTCTTAAAGAAAGACAATATTTTGACAGAATCCTAAAGAGAATGATAAGACTTCAAAATTGTCTAGCTTTGAACTGGAGGTTAGACCAGATGACAGCCAAAGTGGCTGCCTTCATAATGCCTTCTGGGAAGGGTCCCAGGCAATGTTTCCCAAATCTCAGCTGGGCATGTCTGAAAGAATGTTAATTGCACCTGAATAAGAGTGTGTGAGGGTCAGGGTCATTGCTCAAGACCCTATCTTATGTCTCCTTTGTTTGTTAATAGAAAACTTTGTAAAGACACACTTGAACTTGGGAAGGAAAATACAGCAGAACTTGGAAAGGAAGACAGAAGAAACCTGTATTTATGTACAGTTGGCCTCCCAGCTGATAGTTACAAAGGGAGAGGAAATTATTTACTGTTTGTTTTTTTTTTGTTTGTTTGTTTCTTAAAAAACTGTGATGTTTTATAACATCCAGATTATGTGAAACACATTTTTTCCCCCATATAACTAGATAAAGCTCATGCTTGTTGTAGACATTTTCAGCTTAGAATAAAGTGTGTAGGCACTCTGGGGGAAGCAGGAATTGAATAGGAATAAGCAAGTAGTTTTATTTTAAAATGTATTGAGAATCTTTATAACATCTCAGAGACTTAATATGCACATGCAACTGCTGGATTGTTACAACACCTTGTGGCAAAAAAATGCATATGAAGCCAAGATCTAATGAAGATTTGGATAAATGGACTATATCAGGTCTGGAAGAACAAGTATAAATTCATATAAACGTTATGCAGATATAGGAAACTTGACCAAGTACCAAAATGTGCATTTAACTGATAGTAAGTGGCCATAAAAAGTATGTTTGGCAATTAATATGTATAAGAAAGAACTTTCTGCAGTGAGTACATAATATATATCTACCAGAAAATAATAAGCACTCTTTAAAATCACTTATCATTTTATCTACATAAACAGTTATAAAAATTATTGCAGTCTCAAAGGTAATATAAGTATGTTTACTTTAAAATGTCTTCCTTCCCTCAAGTTAACTCTAAGGAAACTTGTGTTTAAGTAACATTAAGATTTTGATGCAAGCCAAGAAATTCAAAACTATGGCTGATACTGCATGCTGTGATATCTATTTCTCCTCCTCTTCACAAAGCTATGAGCAAGGGATGAGGTGTCATTGTAATGCTGAATTTTCTGGCTTTTGTCAGCTCTTGTCACAATATAAACAGTGCTTAAATGTGGGGTGAGAGAAGTGTATGTAATAACAATATAGGGTTACATTAGACAATTTTCCATTTTTTTCCCACTTATTGCTGAATAGGCTTTTTTATGACTTTTCAAATTCAAATTGCAGCTATCTTGACCTGTGCTTCATTGCCTGAAGTGCAAGTGTCCTGTCCAGTCATATATCTCCAAGTTCTCCAAAAGATATACATAACAAGCCTCCCAGAGAGATAGTACATCCCTAAATGTAAATGAAAAAGGAACAGTGTGGGGTTTTTTTGTACAATATACATGCACACTCCATCTATAAGCTATAGCTTTCTGTTTGAATTCAAAGAGCAAGAATTATAGAGCCATTCTAACCATTTTATATTATTCTTTCTCTTTTTTTTTTGTCTGAGGAGAAAGTGTATTAGACTCAGTGCTTTCACAATACCCATGATCAAAGATTTATATACATGTAGAGAACATGAACGCTTTTGGATTACAAGAGATTCTCTGAAAGCAATGTCTCCCATTTTATTATGTTGGCCTGTGACATCAGAGGTGAATGTTGGTTCTGTGGCAGCAGAGACCGAACCTTCACACCAATATTCTGTTACATTTTGTTGCTGTGTGATGAATGGCAGCAGAGGGGCAACCTGACAAAATGCTGTCTGACATGACAGCATGTATGACACAAAGGTGTGTCATTTAATACCTTCATTCAGAAAAAGTCTTCACCCACCGACATTCATTGACACTTGCTTTGATTTTAAGGAGATCAAATAGTGGATATGAGCACAGTGAGGCAGTGGATGGTGTGTTTCAGCAGTGACAACTTCAACAGTGGTTCACTTCACAGAGTTTTATGTGATTAGTATGCAGGCTCTTGTTTTATCACTCATGAAAATGCACCTCTAATGATTGTAACTATGTTGAAAAACAGTCTTTTATTGCTGAGAGTTTGCTCTATCAGTGTTCTTTTTTCTCTTTGTATCTATTGTGGCTTCCTTGGAAATAAAAAGGAGGCATTACATACAGTGACCAATGTACTGTTCATAACTGTTATGTAAAGGACATATTTTGCACACAAAATAAACATTTTGTGCAGTCTACTGTTTTAGTACTGTCTAAAGTCTGCACCCATTACTATCTCCCACTTTCCACACTGCTGCTCCCCTTTCCAATTTTCTTTCTTTTCCTGTCCATGGTTCTCTAATGCTCCAGTTCTGTGCATAAATCTGGACACTGCAGCCCAAGTGGTAGTGGACTGGAGATAGAAGAGAAAGCTCAAGTAGAGCTCTATGTATTTTTAGTAGCTAGAATTTACACTGGGAAATAAAGAATGGTGATAGGGAAAGATGATATCTGAAGAACAGACGGTGAGGAAAGGAAACTGATAAAACAGAGTGGAGAAGGAAACAACTTCAAGTAGAAGGGGAAGGAATCCAGTGAGTACAGAGGAAGAGTTCATGTGGTAAGCTGGACCTTAAATTTTGAGAGATAAGAAATTATATATTTGAAGAAGGAAAAATAACCTAAGTTAATGCCCAAAGCCCAAGAACTCTGCATTTACAGTTAGACTGCCCAAGTGCACTTCCCATCAGCACAACCATTTCAAATCAAGGAAACCGCTATGAAGCCAGCATTAACCAATCTTAGTTTACACATCTTACCACCTAAACATTACAGTACCCATAGCTATTTTCAGCACCCTCAACTTGATAATAAAAAACCTTTAATTTTAGCATGCAACCTTGTGCAAGCCTTGTATCCAGTTCTTCAAAAAAATGTCTTTGTTCTGACCTCATGTTTATCCTTCTGGTGGCTGTTATTAGCTGTCTTTGCTTGGCAAGAACACACATCAAAGTAGGCATCTTTGAAAAACACTTTGCGAAATTTGTGGAACTGCAGAGGTATTTTATGTTAGAGATGAAAGGATATTTTTAAGTATATGTATATTACAAAGTTTATTTAACATTCTGCTTCTTTTTTTCAGCATTCCAGTATATTAAGCATCCTCGATCACACTGGATATTTCAGAAATTCATATTAATGCTGGTATTTTTGTTGATGTATAATATTGCTTGTATTATGACTATTTCCCTTACTTATGCTATTTCTATGATTTTGCACTTCTAAAGTACTTTTTTCTTCCTTGTTATTCTTTACAACATCGTGTGTGACTATTCTCCAAATTTTTTCTCGTTTTTCAAAAAAATCAGCTCTTCTGGTACCAGCAGACTCAGAATTTCTCTTTCTTTCTACGCTTCTTGATTGAAGGTTTCTTACGAAACTTCACTGAATGTGAAATTTCATTCCATATTTTCTACTGGCTCTTTGTTGTCTAAATATTATTCCAGAATAGCACACACTGATGAAGAAGTTACAGTGAATGCTGTAAGATAAAGATGGCACAGCAGAACTAGAAGTCTGGGCAAGCTGAGAGAGTGTGATACGTATGTGAGGAAAGAAATGTGTGTATATGCATAAGTATATTGAAATTAATAAGCAGTCAGTTTTAATGTTGCTTTCAAAAGAAAAGAAATAACACTGAGACAGAGGAATGTTACATGTGGTGTTTACATATGGAGATAATTGATATCTGATTCCTAAGCAGTTGACACATTCTCTTGGTTCAGCTAGCAGTAGCTTACACAGCACCCTCCTCAGAAGTTCACATGACTAAGTAGTCTGGCTCTTTTTCAGTCTTTTTCTGAGGACAAAATATACTTTCAAAAACTAGATAGTCAGAATCTGTTTCTATTTAAAATTTTCAAGTTACTTCCCTATATAAAACATCTAGTTACTGAGTTCGTCTTAACTTAGAATATTGGATTTGCAAACAATTTAGTATAGCTCTCAGTGTAAAAAGTAATATTCGGCATTTCACTTAGCACTTATCTCCACAGTCTGATGAATTTTGCAGGCACACTAAGAAGCATAAAACAACACCTATCCCCTTAGATTAAAGAGGGATCAAAGCAACCACTGTATACGCTCCTTTTCCAAATCACACCCTGATCCGTGGTCACTTGACTTTACTCCTGTGAGTGACTGTATGGGTCTGTGAGGAACTAATCACAAATGTTAAGCAGATGAAAAACTGTTTCCAGAAATAAGCCTAGAATAACTACACACTTAATAATCCTGTTTCAGGACTTCAAGGTGGAGCAAATTCCGCCCAAGCATTACCCAAACTCCAGAGGAGAAAAAGGTATCTGCTGAAAATTGAAGTATGATGCAAGACATTTCTCTTTCCAAAAGCTAACCTGTGATCCTATCACATAACCTCAGGAGTCACTGTCAAATAGGAAGAAACTTGGTTTGGTTGTTAGAAGATACTGAGGAAAAGGAAGTAACACAGAGTTTTCACAGACAAGGAAAGAGTAAAGCAGCAATTAATTACCAAAAAACAACTACAAATAAATCAGTTTCTCTGGGAGAGACAGAACAGTTAACATACAGAAATCTCAAGTTAGATATATGACAAAAGAGAATTGAGTAGAGCCTAGTGAGGCTGGCTTACCAAGAAATCATCACTCATCAGGCAAATTTAGGTAGAATTGCCAGCAGGCAGCACCTAAACTCTCAAGACCACACTGAAGACAAAGATGAAAACATGTCCTTGCCCCCCTCCTGCTAATGAAAGAGGTTCAATGGGCAGGTAATAAGGTGTGGTGAAAGAACTGTTCTGAAGATACATTATGACTGTGGGGAAAAGATGTTAGACACATGGCTTTTAAAGTTACAGAATTAGAATATATTTGTTATCTTAACTTATGATTATATCACCCTTTCATAAATAAAGCCCTCCTTGTTTTCATATAACTGCAAGCTGTTATTAAGAGGGTACACCTGAATTTCTGTCTTGATAAGGTTTGTAGATGGATTAGCTATTTGCAAGCACTTTGAAGTGTCATAAACTCACCCTTTCACTAGCCTTTTTCTATCTGGTAACAAGGGTTACTGTAAGCCAAAAAGAGAAGCATGATACTATCATTCATCTGTACAATTGGATCCCTAAGATACTGCTACATTTTCTTTTGTATCCTTATTTTTTTCTCCTGATGATTATGTACTTTTTCTCTTTCCTTTTGAGACTATTCTTTTAACTTCCAAGGTATTTTTGTGATTAGAGTGTCGGAAAAGAAATTTGATCTACTCAACCCATTACATGCAGATATCTTCTCATCCAAATACATGAATATCATCTGAACCAATTTCTAAAACCTCTTCTTTCACAGATCTGTAAGTAGACTCCACAAAAGCAAGAAACTTGTGAAAATGCTTTACAGTTGATTGCCCTTTGCATTAACAGGGTTCTGTTCTGTTTAAGACACTCTAATTTTCATCTCACGGTCAATGAATTATAACACAGCTTATGTGGGATTGCCCTTCTGTGGACTGTTAGGTTCAGACCCCCTCCCCAGGCAAGGTTACTTACAGCAGGCTGCTCATAATTCTGTTTGGTCAGATTTTGAGTATCTCCAAGGACAGAGACTCCAAGATGGATAACCTCTCTGAGCAACATCTTAGAATGTGTGAGCACCCTTAGAGTCAAAAAAGTTTAAGAAGAATTTCCTATATTTGGATTTCTGTCTATTGCCTCTTGTCCCATCACTGCATCCTATTGAGAAGAATTTGGATCATTCTTTTGTACTCTCCAACATCACTCCACCAGGTATTTATGCACAAGATCCCTCACAACCTTTGTCTTCTCCAGGCTGAACAGCCTCAAATCTCTCAATTTTCCTCACAGAATCAAAGAATATCAGAATCATAGAATGGTTTGAGTTGGAGGGGATCTCAAAGCCCACCCCATTCCAACCCCATGCCATGGGAAGGGATGCCACTCACCAGCTCAGGCTGCCCAAGGCTCCATCCAACCTGGTTTTGATGGCCTCAGGAATGGGGCTCTCACAGCTTCTCTGGGCAGCTGTGCCAGTGCCTTGCCAATTCTGAGTAAAGAATTTCCTCTTGACAACTAACCTTAATTTCCCCTCTTTAAGTTTCAAACCATTTTCTTTGTTCTATCACTCATGTAAAAAGTCTGTCTCCTTGTTTCTATGCTCCCCACAAATACTGGAAGGCCATAATGAGGCCTCCCCAGGGCTTTCTCTTCTCCAGGGAGAACAGTCCTATCTTCTGCAGCCTGCCTTCACAGGAGGTGTGCTTCAATAATTTTCCTATCCTCTGGACCCACTCCAGCAGATCTACATCTTTGCTGTGCTGGGGGCCTCAGGCCTGGACACAGTACCGTAAGTGGGGCCTCACAAGGGCAGAGCAGAAGGGGACAATCACTTCCCTAACCCTGCTGACTATCCCTCTGGTGATGGAGCCCAGCGTATAGTTGGCCTTCCAGGCTGCAAGTACCAGCTGCAGGCTTGGGTCAAGCTTTTCAACCACTGGGACCCCCAAGACCATCTCTGCATGGCTTCTCTCAGTGAATTCTTCTTCCAGTCTGTACACATAACTGGGATTGCTCCAACCCAATGTGTTAAGTCCCTTTAGCATCTTAGTGGACCATTGCTGGATTGTCTCTAAATATGTTCATATCTCTCCTGAACTAGGGAGCCCTGGACTGAACACAGTACCCCAGATGTCTCACCAACACTGAGAAGAGGGGAAGGATCACCTCTGTTTATCTGCAGGTAATGTTGTTCATAGCACAGCCCAGGAGGTTGTTTGCCATGAGAGCATGCTACTGAATCAGACTCCCAGGCTCTCTCTGCAAAGCTGCTCTCCAAGAGGAAAGCTTATATATCTTTATTCCTTTGTCATTCAGGTATACATCTCTGTAAAAGTGTCATCTCCTAAATTAATTCTTCTATCTATTACACAGTCTTGAGCAGGGGAGCTTCTTTAGTACGTGTTCTTGAAAATAACGTCTATCTTGATCCTTCACTAGGTAATTATCACACATTTACAAAAAAACTAAGAAAATGAGGATTTCCATAATAGCCCCAGGTTGTAAGAAAATCCATCTGTTACTTAAAACTAGAAGTTACTTGTAAAATAAGAAGTTAGGTAGGAAGGCTTACCACACATCATTATAGAAAACTGAACAGCACAGCTTTAAGTGCTTTGCTGCACCATGATCTGTGGTTTTATGTAGTATAACTTATATTGTGACAGCTCATACTGCTACTTAATATTATTTATCTGAATCCCCTTGTTAATATATTTTTAATTTCTGTTAGCGAATAGAATTTGACAAAACAGAGTTTTTTTGTTCTTGCTTATATTCTTAATTTTGTGGTCAATTATTTTAATTTGATATATGCCTTGCCCAATTATGATTTACCTGTATTTTTATTCTTCTTTCTTCTAAGTCACTTAAATGAAGCAACTAGAGCACTTGTTTACTGTCAGACAACACGGATCTACTTATTTTTCTGAAAAGTATTTTTATTTTGTAAAAATAGGTCAGAATCTTCCTATACTTACAAGTTCTGCTTAGAATGCAAAGTCATTTTCTTTCTACCAAGCCTGAGGATGTAATAGTGGAAGCAGGAGTGTACCACGGTAATACAGATCCTTCTACATGGAATGGACATTGCTTAATGTATTCATAGATTTTCTCTTCAAAAATTCATTGAGGAAAATTCCTGTAATTCAACTCAGGGTACTTCCTTTTCTTACTCAAATATGAATATTCTGAAATGGAGGGGGTGGGGAAAAGTCTACTCAACATCAGCATAATTGGTCCGATTTTCTCAGACTGCAAAACTTGGGTTCTTTTTAGCAGTAGAAAATTATTATCTTTCATTTTTGGCCCAGGCTGATCAGAATAGACTAATCATACCAATCAGAACAGACTAATCATTTAAAATGAGACATAGAGAAAGAGAGAAGGAGAAAGAAACAAAGACATAATATTTAGCATGTTTCTGAAAATTATTTTGATGTACACAGTGACCCATAGAGCCTAGACATCTTAGAGAAAAAGAAGATACTTTGTGGGATGATATAGAAAGAGTTCAGTTGCCAGTTGTCTATTATCAGTCATCATCCTGAAGAATTGAGCAGAAAATTTCAGGGAGTAGAGCACTTTTTTACTCTTTATCAGACCAAAATTCTTTTTTTTTCTTGGAAATGTAAATCTAGATTAATTATGAGTTTTCTATGTTCTCACAGACAAGCAAGTAATGAATATTAAAGGGTTGTAGTACCAGGCCTAGATCAAACAATGTCTTTCTTTTCTATGTTTAGATAATATAGGTTATGAAAATTTAAGTACAGGTGGCATATGACAAAAGCTGTCATCCAGTTTCCCATTGCTTTACCGATAAAGTAAGTCTTCTAAAGTAATTTCTATGTAGTTTACACTTTCTCTTACTACAAAAAAGCTTTAGTGCACTTTTTGCACTGTAGAAAGTGAAGCAACTTGTTCTTGAGTAGCTAAAATATGGGTATTCCCTTCGAAACAACTCTTTGTAAAATAAAGAATAAAGTTAACAACTTTCAAGGATTTCTGAATTTCAGATCTTCATTTCCTTAATGTTCTCACTGGAAACAAATTAGCTTATTAATGAGCCTTTTGTGGAGGTTGGCAAATCAGCCATGTGAGAATTCCACTGTGTCAAATGCTTGCTTTGCAGATCACTCGTCATAACCTTAAAACAGTTCCAGAAGCCACATGGCTTGTATTCCAACTGCTACTTTGGTCAATCAGAACACCTAGTATATATCAGTGTGTGATTGCAAACCATTCTGGTTAAGGTTTATAAACTTTTTGGAATTTATCAGCAGAGAAAATAAATAAATAAATATCAAAGAAAAAAACAGTGACCAATACAAAACTATGCCATGCTGCATTTTTTTTTTTTTCAGCAGAACTAAGAATAAGTAAGAGGCTGTCCTCTTTTTTTCTAGCATTCACTACCCAAAATTACAAGGAATATAGGCATGCTTGCAGTGTAGACCATTGTAAATGACATCTTAACAGGAGAATTTTCTTTAAAGTTTTTCTTCTCGAGTCATACCATATCTTTTATCATACAATTAGTGGGGAAAAAAAAAAACAAAAAAACAACCAAATGTCTTAAAGAAGTATCATATCCGAAAGCTCTGTTTTACTCTCTGGTAGAAGCAATCTCGTTAGAGAGAACTATTGAATTTTTTACAGATTTTCAATGGATTGAGCCCATTTTTCCTTATTATTCATGCCAACAAAAGTCTAGTGTTGTGACACTTTAGTCTAATACTAAGCAAGATCTTGAGGATTTATTGGCTCTGGATGCACTGAACAATGAGATATTTAGGTTAAATTATACCAGTAGTCAATATAAGTTGTAAAAATGGATAGTGTATAAATGTTGAGTTTTAATTCTAGTTGCTCTAATTTACTGTTTTTCATCTTGGTGTGTAGGTAAGGGTCTAAAACTGCTGGTGCAAATTGCTGAAAAAAATCAAAATTGTACAATGGTATTTATGAGACTGGATCCAAGACATTACATTGGCAGGGAGGCTTTTACTTGTGGTTTGTCTTGCAAATGTAGAATTTATTAAAGCTTCTGTAGCTTCAAAACTTTCAGAAAAACCTTTCTTCTCTGTGAGTTTGTTGTGAGTGAAAGACAACATACTCTGCAAAGTTTAAACTGTTACGGTTTATCCGACTTTATTTATTGATTGAGCAGTGACATGTCTGTTAAATTCTCTTCCTCCTTCATTTTTCTGTGCTCCCTTCCCCCCTCCTTACTGAATATGCACTGAAGAGCTAATTGGCAGAGTGCCATTCTGGCATGCTGTGTGATGTGTTCAGCAGTTTGTTTGATTTATACCATTAGAAGTTGCCAAACTTTTTGTCATTTGGTTTAATATAGTGTTGTGTCTTTAACAATTTTTTCTTCCATAAAGGATTTTTATTTTGCTCAGTAGGATTATAATTTGAAGGTATAATTAGCATCTTGTTAATTGTTGATAATTACACATGTCATTCAAAGAGCTCTTGCAAAGGGCATGTGATTCATTTAACAGAACTTCCTCGAGCTGGTGTTCAGAGGTCCCTAATGAGCAAAGAATAGAGCAGAAGTGGATGTAATAATATAAATTGAAAATATGAACACATATAAGCAATCTAAATTTAAATTCAAGACAGTGGAATGAATGAGCCTCTCTGCTATCAACCAAGATGCAGTATGAATTAACAACCTCCATGCATCAAAATCTGCAGGAACATAACGAATGGTACTCTGATGTTAATCTTTGAATTTAAATTTTCCACTAATTTTTCTGCAAATCTATTGTAATATACAAAATATTACAGCTAATGTAATGATGAAAATTAATTACTTGCATTGTAGTATTTTACCACAGCAAAGTCATTCTCTGCTGTGTAATGGGCAGAATTTGATTGTTTTTGCTCATGCTGTAGTGATTATAAGAGCCTCGTTTAGGAAAATAATCTCCTTTGAGAGACATCAGGAGTATTTCTGTAGTGAAATTTGGCTAGCTTGCATACTTACAACCTGTTTCATATCAAAACAGCATAATAGCATAGATCCCTATGAAAGAATAACTAGGGTTTCTCATTCCTTGGCAGGTAAAACTCCCAGTGGATCAATGAACTAGAGGAAATTTCATCCTCTCCTTCAGGCCCATCAGCCTGGAGCATGTAGGGCTGGAATCAAAGTTTCATTTTAAGGTAAAAGGATTTTGCCACTTACACTACCCCCAAGCTACACCCCGAAGAGAAAAAATTGTGCTGTAGCCTTTGTTTGAACTTCTTGTTTTTGCTGGAGTTCTCCAAGGGGAGAACATCACACAGATTTTGCTCTCCCCTCCACACGTATGGCACTGTCTAAATTTTCATCAGGTGTCTAATATGTCCTTGTTTTCCTCATTGTTGCTATCATGTTCTTGGAGCCAAGAGGGGTGAGCACCACTGAAGCAGAGAGGGAGGTAACGCCATGTGGGGAGTCAGGAAGCGTCCTTGGAGCTCTTAGATCTAACGCTGCTGACTGCTTTCAGTTTACCTCCAAGTCAATATGGAATCCTGCAGGACCATATCCCAGAGAGCACTGTATGCTGGAGGGCACGATGGGATCATTTGGTCAGCTGAAGATCAAAGCAGTGTTGAGAGCAGCCTTTGCATCCTTTTTTTCCCATGCTGAGCTGTGCACTTCTCAAACACAGATCGCAACCTGCACTGCACTGTATCAAAAGTTGCTATAACCTCCATTTGAACTTTTTCATTTCACCACACCTCACTGAGGGGACTCATTTCCTTCTGTCCTCAGGAGAGTTCAGCTGACTCCAGTTACATTAGCTAGAACCATCTTCGAAAGTTAGAAAATTGCTTGCTCCCAATATTTCCATTTCAGTGCAGTTCATTTTCTCCACCTATATGGGCAATTTCAGACATTTTTTCCTTAGGCCTTCGCTTTGTTGTTAACATGACTACAGTGGAGTATTCCTTTAACTATTTGTCTTTTTGGGAAGTGTTTTGAATGTTGTCAGGTGCTCATGATAACGAAAGTTTCTCCATGTATTTCTCGGAGACTTTCCAAACAATTTCACTTGTACTTGTCATGAAGCTGCAGCAGCTGGTTGCCAGAGCACTCCATCACCCTTGTAAATAATCAGATTTTACTGTCCCAGTAAAGAAAAGACAAGAATGAGGATTTAAAAGAGATTAGCCTTTAAATGAACTAGAAGGAACTACCAATGTCTTTGGTTTTTGCCTTGAGAATATTAGCATTTGCTTCTAATGACTTTATTAAAATGAATGTTTTAAAAATCTTATACCAACTACCTCTAATTTTTTCTTAATCCCTGGGGTTCTGCTTCATAAAATGAATGTATGCTACAATTAACAGTGTTTAACAAAGAGTTCTTGATGTTTTCAGTAGGATTTTATTTTGGTTTATTCTTTTCAGGTATTTAGAGAAAAACTGCACAACAAAAAAGAAAAAACCTACAAATCAGAACACAATACCAGGAGCTAGAATCACAATCACAGAGTGATTGAGAAAGGTCCCTCTGGAGGCCATCTGGTACAACTTCTACTCACGCATGGACACCCAGAGCAGGTTGTCCAGGATAATGTCCAGATGGCTTTTGAAGAAAGGACACCCCACAACCTTCCTGCACAATATGTGCAAGTACTCTGTCACTCACAGTGTGCTTCCTGGTGTCCAAAGGGAACCTCTTGTCTTCCGGCTCATGCCCACTGCCTTTTGTCCTGACACTAAGCAATGTTCTGACTCCACCTTCATGGAGATTATCTTCAGATATTCATATACATTTTAAAATCCTCTCAGAGCCTCCTATTCTCCAGGATGACCAGCTGCAGCTCTCTCAGCCTCTCCCTAGAGGTGCTCCAGTCCATTAGTCATTTTGGTGGCCCTCTGCTGAGCTCTTTCCAGTATGTCCAGGTTTCTCTTGTACTTGGGGGTACAGAACTGGACACAGTGCTCCAGGTACTCAGTAGTGTTGAGCAGAGGAGAAGGATCACATTTCTAGACCTACAGGTGATGCTTTGCCTAATGTAGCCAAGAACACAATTAGCCTTCTTAATGGTTAGGGCACGCTGCTGATTTGTGTTCACCACCAGGACTCCAAGATTTTTTCCCGCAGAGCTGCTTTCCAGATGGGCTGGCTCTCAGCAAATACTAATGCATTAATGATTTTTTGAGTGGGATTTTCACAGTATATGATTACACTCTGGACAAACATGCTCTCTCCACCTTCTCATCTTTAAAATTAAATTGTTTTCAGTACACTAAAACCAGTTAATGAAATGGGCTTATCATTTCCTTGAGAGCAGACTTCATGTAGCATCCGACTTATTCACAATATCTCTTATTCACTCTGTTCTTAAACTGAAGATGCTGGTTTGAACTCTGTCAGGTAGTGCCTGAGGCAATGCACACTAACTACTGGACTGCCAAATCTGTGATATCACATTAGGATTGTGCTACTGATGAGGATGGGGCCTATCAAATTGCTGGAAGATATTGCCATGGGAAAAGTCTTAAGTTTCTCCTGCACGAAAACATACATTACTTTTCTCTGCCATCTCTCACAGCCTGATATGGGCAGTGCTGCATGTTTCCATTACAGGTTTGGCAGGGATCCAACAGAGGGGGCATAGGCAGCTGGGAAGTCTTGGTTTTGGAGGAAAATTTGGCCTGGAATGCTCAGTAGTTGGGTTCATGGGGTCACATAAGCTGGTGATATGCCCTGAAGAGGAACTCTCTTATCTGACTATATATGATTGCACTGAGCCTAATTCCCACTCTCTCACATTGGCTGCTACAGTGAACTGTGTAGAGTATGCATGAGCCTATTTAGACAGACAGCTGCAGTTTAGGGAGGGAAACACATGAAGGTACTCCCACTGTTCCTCATCTCTCTGCGATATGGGGAAGGAGTTGGTTGGTGGGAAGGTGGTTGGTTGTTTTTTGTTTGATTGGTTTGGGGTTGGTTTTTGCTTTTTTTGTTGTTGTTGGGTTTTTTTTTCCCCTGTTAGGGGCTGAAACTTTGTTGCCTGGTAGGAATACACCCTCCAATTTCTGCAATAGTCTGCTATGTGCTTTAGATAACCCTGCTTGTGACTTATGCCTCATTTTTTATCAGAGCAAAACCCAAAAAAAGTTCAGTGTTAAATCTCATGGGTACAACTCCATGACTCAGGTTCTGTCTTCTGGGGGGAGAGGGTGTAATTGCTTTTGTATATATCCCATCAAAAGATGGGTAGATGATGCTGAAAAAAACTTTATCTGTCCAACTCTACAAATGTTGCAGCTGCTCCAGTTGCAACTGTCTGATGAAATTCCTGCTGAAAAAAAGGGGCAGTACTACAATGACAGATACACATGGTGTGTTCAAAAACAGTAGGACTCTCAGTTGTGAATCTTGGTAACGCACTGATGCTTAAACTATGCATCACTACATATTGCCAAAGACGACACAGTTTCTTCAGGATTCATGTTGAAGGAAAATCAAGGATTGAACACAGTAGTACAGAATTTAACATCTTCCAGCAAATGATGGGATATTTCCTGTTGTATTAACAAGACCTGGAGCTTGCAATACATGAGAGAACAATTTAAAAGGTAGAATGTAAGGTTTACTTCAAGTTTTTAGCATTTCTGCAAATTCTACCTTCAGGTATCTCATCTCAAGGCTACAATTAGTTTCCAAGTGATTTTTCAGAGCTCTATCAGCCGTTATCACAATTATGAGTTGCCATGTGGTTCATATTATCACTAAAATGAAAGAGAAGATGTAAGGCAGATTGTGTGATACAGTTTAATATCACTGAGAGATGAAATGGTATATATGGGCACACAGGGAGATTTTTAGCTAAATTTGTTTTTTCTCTCATAGTACCCTGTAGGCCAATCAATGAAATTGCATCTTTTACTGGTCCAGTCCAGTGCCGAGTAATTCTCTCCTTTCAGTTATCTTCACCTAATTTCCTTACAATTCATCAAGTGTCCTTTTCAAATTAAAATCTAATAATATATTCTTTTCTTAAATCTTTTTACAAATTACACTTATAATATAATACAATGAAACTACTGAATAATATAGGCTCAATATATGCACCCAGAGAGCAATTTTTAAGCACTTCACACTCAAAACAAAGAAAAATGCAAATAAGGCTGTTAATAGTCTTGCCTTCTATCTATGTGTCTCACATAACTTCCTTTTATTTCCTACTTCATCTTTTCAGAATAGCTCATAATGCTGAATTTTTGTGTTGTTTTGTTTTGTTGCTTCTATTCTATTCTAAATTCAATTAAGCACATCCTGTCAAGAATAGTATGATCAACAGACGATATTTAACTGTATCAGTGAGGGTTTCTAATTTTTCCTGTTTTCCATGCAGGACTTAGGTTAGATCGTATTTTATGTGTTAAAAGAGAAACATGAAACTATAAAATATTCAGGAAAAAAGCAACAGGAGAGCTGATTAACAAGAGACTGCAGGTAGAGAAGAAAAGTCCTTTATTATTATTTTTTTTTTTCATGCAGTGAGAAAGAAAACATTTAGGAAAAAAGTCACCATAGAAATGTAATTTAAAAAAATAACAAAGATTAATGCTTACATAGGAGACACTATGTAATCCATATGGAAAAAAAAAAAAATTTACAATTGTCTTTTTTGCACCTGGAGATGTTTAGAAGTAGAATGTAAGTAGGCTGTTCATTTGGAGCTCTAATAGACCTTCAAATCAGGTCACATATCTTCTTCAGCCCTATCATGTTCTCATCATGCTCCACTGAACTATAACACACCATTTTCAGTTGAAATATCTGAAAAGCAAACATATCAATGTTTCCAAATGGAATCTTATAACTTTTACTGCAATCTTGTGGGCTTTTTCAGACCTCTTTTTATGATTTTAGAACACACTGTCATGGCCGTACTGTCTGTGCAAATTGTAGAATATTTATGGTAATTAGAGAATAAGAAATAGGTTCTGTGACCTGAAGTTCCCTGCAGAGAGGCTCAGCTGGATAACTATAGCTTTCTGAACAGAAGATCCTATACTTTATGCACAGCTCAGTCCTACAGAGTGCCTTGCACAACCCAAAGCTGCAAAAGTTACATGCTATACAGCACACAGTGCATAATCAGTACTTGAAGTATATTGAACTCCCACATACTTTTCTATTATGATAAAAGATGATGAAAAGTATACAACAATAAAGTAAGGTCAGTTGCTTTATTCAGCTTTGTTGTTCAAGACTAGGAGAAGATAGAAATAATATTCCTTGATAAAGAACACATTAAATTTTCTGTTATTCCTGCCAGTTTTCTTATTCTATGACAGTTTCTCTCATAATTTTATCAGTAATTTTTCTCTTTACCAGGACTTTTGACTCATCTTTCATTTGTGATACTTTATTGATGTGCACATTTCCATGTGTCTCTAAAGCAAACAAAAATCACTAGTTAATGCTTTCAGATCAGCTACTGAAAATATGTACTTGGAAAATGAAAGAATTGCATTTTGTAAATTATGCTCTTCTACATATCTACATATGTCTTCCGCCATCCCTGGTAGAGACAAACTTCCAGGAAGAACTCAAGACACCAGGACATAACATGGATGTCTGTTACAGCAGAAAAATCCTCCATGCTGCTGAGAATATTGCTTCCACTGGGCAAGAAATCTTACTCTATTAAAAATACTGTCGTCATTAATTAAAGCAGATCTCAGATCTGAAAAGAAAGCAAGAACTCAGCCTCAATTCCTGTTTCACAGCAAACCTGTGTGAGCAGGAGGTACATTTCTACTTCATCCTCTGGAAAAGAAGCCCTTGTCTGAACCTCAATCCAATCTCAAATAATAATAATGAATGCTTAATTTCTGAAAACAACTTGATCTCTTCTGAAAGTTTTCTCTTTATAAATGCACTACGTGGTTGTTGTTTTTTTTTAGATAATTCCCAAAACAAAAGCACAGTTCAAACTTTTGAAGAACCACTGGTTATACTGTAAGTCATTTTCTCTGTACTAGCATCAAGTGGAGATAAAATTCAATTGTTTTCTAGTAAAGTGAAGCTTTTACACATTAGTAAATGTCAGTGAGATGGAGATCAGGGTGTTAGGAAACATACTTATTTTGTATCTTTTCCAGCATATTTGTGGCAGGAACATCTTGTGCTTTTCACACCCTTTCATCCCTAGTAACAATATTGTCCCAGCAGCCAGGAACCTCCAGTCTGAGGTTAAGTTTTGGCATTTCTTAACTGGCCACAGAATTTATCAAGATACCCCTAGTGTATTTTGATATGCTCCATTCATTTCAAGAAAGTCAAGGAACAAGTTTAAATAAATGTCATAACCAATATATTCTTCGCATATTCTTCACTGGGATTAAAATATCATCTGTATCTGTGGATGCAGTCCTCATCATGACTACTTCACGTGGGAAATACCAACACAATTCTCTCATGAGGAACTGTTTAATCCATTAATTGAGTCTGATGACAGGGGATCAATACAACAAGCAGGCAAAATCTATGCTCACTACCCCAGTTTCTTAGCATATCATTTGTGCAAGAGTGATCACAGATTTTAATTATCTCAAGCTACTGAGTTCTGTTCCTGGAAATGCACTTGTTAAAAGAAGATGTAAAATTATACTCCAGCCAACTGCAGGATAAAAGAAGGAATATAAAAAAAAAAAACCATAGCATTTCACCTTTCCTTTTCCTTCCATCATCCCTGCACTAGCATATATGATGTGTAGAGGCTGAGAACACAAATTTGGTATCATCTGTAAACAACGAATTGTATTTTCCCTGGAAACTCTGTCTATTAACTAAACTGTTTTCTTTTTAATTTTAAATATAATCAGTAGTCTTAATCAGGTGTCTCTGTACAACTGAAAGTATATTTTGCTATATATA
>VXAB01008098.1:772050-783880 GCA_013399175.1 Odontophorus gujanensis
TTTTTTTTTTTCTGACTCAGGTATGCTTTTGTGGTTTTGTTTGTTTGTTTTTAAGTATTCTTACAGAAAAAAAAATAAAAGCTAGTTTGATTTTTTCGCTCCAGTTTCCAATGGACTGTGTTTCAGTGCAAGGATATGACTGTGGGTAGGACTGGATCCAAGCACTGGGTGGCAAGCCTTTCTTTACATGGGAAATGATATGATGGGAATTAATTCTACAAAGAGGCTCTATCAGACTGTATTCTGAAATGTTGCTTCAGAAACTATCACTCTTGACTTTATTCTCATTAGAAAAAATAAAAAATTATAATTTAAATAGTGGAAGGGACAAGAGAAGACAGGGAGTTACTACTTGAGAAATACATTTCAGAAATAAATTGTGAAAAGATGAAAAGTCATGTTGTCAACTATAAGAAGAAACTACAGTATTCAGACTTGTGTTTAGCGCACTGAGCACAGAGCTTTACAAGCATAAAGGTTGTTTTGTTTTAAGAAAAAGACCCAATTTTAGATATCTAGTTGGGAGGCTGAGGCTGGGGTGAACTTGCAATTAACTGGAACAACTGTTCAAAGCTAAGAAATGAAAAAGGGAACAGTAGAGGAATTTCTCTCCAAGTTGCCTACTGAAGCAGTTTCGGGTTTAATTTTTGTGTCTATTTTGCAATCTCTTGATAGTCAAAACTGGCTGACACAACACATGAGATACACTGGTGCCAGTCCTGGGTGTTTCTAGTTCCTGGAAACAGCACAATGATCTGTGTTTTCAAAAAGTTTACAGATGTGCCAGATTTTTTATTCACAATGAGAAGCAGAGGCCCCTTATACGGGGAATGCTGCCCTGCATGCAGAAGGCTTCTGAGGGGTCGTTGACCGTGCCCAGGAGCACCCAGTGTGTCCTTGTCTAGCAGAAGTGAGGAAAAGGGCAGTCACAACGAGCTGATTTGCCAAGTGCAGAATTACCTTCCCAAACATTCCACAGATGTGATTGTGGTTCCTAATTGCCTGATCATGGCTTTGAAGCAGTAAGTTTTTTTTCATTTTAGTTACAACTGAGAGATTTGTTCACCTGCCTCTGTTGTGGGCAGATATGAGGTGTCCTTGAACTGTATTCATGTCATAAATTCAGGATAGATATATAAAGCTCTAAGACCTTAATTTGTTAAGTGTTGCAACTTTTCAGTCCTAATACTTCTTTATGGAAATTTGGCACACAGATACTGCATTTTGCTATATTTAATTTTAGTACTGAAATAAATGTTATTGTACTATCTACATAATGCTCTATCCGGATTGTTTTGCCAAGGAATTCAAAGTGTATGTAGATTTGCTTTTCTATCGAAAAAGAATGCAAGTAACAAACAGTAAATCTTTCACAAGATTTATATTAAAGTGTTTCCTTTCTATAATGTTTTTATAATGGTCATTATTTTATACCACAGTGAAATTTTCAAATAACACAGATACTGTAGATACGTATGGAAAAGTTACACCTTAACTGTNATGTTTTTATAATGGTCATTATTTTATACCACAGTGAAATTTTCAAATAACACAGATACTGTAGATACGTATGGAAAAGTTACACCTTAGTTTAATTTTATACTACTCGCTATGTACTGACACCTGTAACGTTCTTAGACATCTCCTGAGCTAGAGGGTCATGCAATCCAGAGGAAACTTATTTACAGGCCAAACCAAAGGTTAGTTGTTAATATTAAAGTTACACCATGCTTTTCTCCTTTCTAATTTTTTTATGTTCTTCTGGGACATTATACGTAGCCTTAGCCTTATCAATCAAAGACATCTGTGAAAGAAAACAAGACAAATCCTCAAGCCCTCCAGAAATACGTGCATTAAAGAAAGCAGTAGGTGACAGTTAACTGACAAACCTCAATCCCACAGGCTGGCTGTGTGTTAGAATAAAAAGTCAGCACTTTTAGGATAAAACTCACTTCTTCCTGCCCAAGGCACTTCTTTTCACTCTGAATGATTGTTTTGAGCAAATTTAGCAGTCTTCTAAAGCGCATCTATTAGTCCAAGAGCCAAAGTACTTGCTTTGCAGTTGAAGTTCTTACTGACTAAAATATTTAAAATTTTGTATAGCCTGCTTTGTTATTGCACAGGGTAAGAGATTGCTTTAGATATTAACACACTTCTGCAGTGATGAAAAAGTTAGGAAGAAAAAATCCTTGTCTGAGACTGAGAGCAGAGTGCTCCTACGCTGGTATGACACAGGTATGAAGCTATAAAGTAGAGCGCTCCTGACTGCAGAGCAAATAAACCAAAATCAAATACAGTTGGCTTCAGGTGCAATGTTAGAGACCAAGTACCTCACCTGGCAGCAGAAAATACTGTTTGAATATTTACAATCTGTATTTTATTTCTAATTTTATTTTATTATTCCATTTCATTTTTACCTGGTTTGAGTAAATGGAATAAAAGCAGAGGATTTCATATTGCATTACAGAACTATTTTCCCTGAATTCTATGGATGCCATGTTGCCCACACTTTGCTGTTCTAGGGGCACCACCTCATGCTCTTGTACAGTGGAAGAAAAGTACTTTTATATTCCTTCTTCTCAGACTATAATTTTTTTCTTTTTTCGCTTTTTGGTGTGACATCTGCATGATGTTCAAGTCTTCTTACCAAAGCTCAATTTTCAGTGCTTCTTTCTCTGTCTGAGTTGCATTTAGTGCCAAATATTTTTCAGAATACATTGCATTTTGAACATATTTTCATTGTACACCTTATTGAAGATACTTTTTTAACAGACTTTGATTCAACCAAATTTATTGCTCTTACCCTGTCGTTTGTCTTCTGGTTGTCTGCTATTTGGAGCTGCATTAATAAGGGTTTAAGCTTTGTGGTCATAACAACAAGAAATTGTTTCCTCTTGTGGAACACAACTTTACAATGTCCACTTAAAGTACACTGCTTTTTAGATTACAGTTGGTGAGGCAAGCATGTCACATTAGACTTGTTTCTTTATATGACATGCAATTATTAGCATAGTATCTGTTTTAGAAGAAAAATTAGATCCCTGAAGAGACATTTCTTGAGAGATTTATCAGTGATTTACTCAAAAAGCTTGTAAGACTCAGACTGAGTGTCTTTACAAAACTCTAAAATTAAAATAGATCTCAGAAAGTTCAAGTGGCAGAAGAAACAAATCTCTCCAATTTCTTTGTGGTGAGATAGTCAGAAAGAGCAACAGTCTACATTTGGAACTGTTGTTTTGCCACACTGTCTGAATCAGGCTGGCAAGCTCTGGAAGGGTAAGAAAGAGAAAGATGAGCATGGTTAAAAGGACAACCAGAGATTCTGGAATTCCTGGCATGAAATGGCTATTCAAGTTGTGAAGTGAAAAAACTAAACATGATTACAATCTTCAACAAAAGAAAAGTTACACAGAATTTGGGATCCATATTGCTAAAATGGAACTGCTAAAACTGGAACCATGTTCTTAACTCTGCACAGATCAAATCTTAGGAATCTGACTTACCTAATCCTGTTTTTTAAACCCACTTCTTCACTACATAAAAGATTTGTTCTTTTCAGTGTTATTTAAGTACTACACCTACTACCATACTGCAAATTGCAAGTCATTTCTAAAAAATTAATTTATGTGACAAGAGAGGATTTCAGAAAAAGTCCCATTTTGCTCAATTTTCATCTATGCCTAAATTCACTCTTCAGAATATTGATTCAAATGAGTGTAGAAATTCTCGCTACCTTTTGCAAGACTTTCATTTTAAAGTACATATATAACTCCCAATGGGACAAAAATAAATCTTCACCCAATGACTCATTACAAAAGAAAAACAAATATTTATCTACACCTAAAAGTGTTTCTGTTATTGTTTCCAGATAACTTCAAAAATTAGTAATATTATACTCAACATGACACATGACAGAATGTTTTGATGCCACTTTTTAGCAGCATTTTTAACACATAGAAACAGAAAGCAGGTTGTTAAACATCAACAGGCTAAATAATTCCAATGAATTACTGTGTATACTTGGAGGACATTTGAATACCAATTGAAAGATATAAGGCCTAGTCACGTCTCTGGCACTGGTCAGTAGAGGCAGCCCCAGAAAAAATCAGGTAATTCTTTTCTAAATGTTTCTTATTCTCTGTCAATTCCATCAATTTAAACCAGTTGTTTCCTATCCACTATTTAATTCCATTCACTGGATGAATATCTACCCAATACATCATTATCTAAATACTTTTAACTGCAGAGAAACATAGTAGTTCTGAGCATGAGATTCATCTGAACACAAGATACTTCCTTCATATTAATAAATTACACCATTGAAGTATTTATTTCCTTCTATAGGTTACAGGTCCCTGTGTCAAATATATACGGTAACCATCTAGGTAGGTGAAATCAATCACACACCACTCCCATTGAGACTCCACTGGGATCAGAATGAGTAACTATCTGGAGAAAAACAGTTGTTGCTGAGGATCCAATTTCCGGCGGAGGTTCTTCAGGGTTTTACTTCAGCTGAGCTCTGATCTGGTCTCACAGACTCATTCACTACCTGTGAGAGTAAATTAGGGAAGATTTTGTTTTGGTTTCATTTTGTCAAAAAGGAATTCATGTTATGAACTCCAAGACAGTTCCATGATGGAACACAAAATGCAATAGGAAAGGAGGAAAACAAAATGCTCTTCAAAGAAGTTTTACTTCTTCTCTGGACTTAAATACTAGAGGAGATGAGCCTGCTTCCTCTTACTTTCTGACTATGCTTAACACTAGGTAGAGTCAAGACTCATAATTATTTTACAATATTGCAGTATTGAACACAAATGATAGTAGTGAATCCCCAAAACACTTCCTCTTTCCTCTGCTGAAATTATGTTCTCAGCTGGTATTTATGAGGATCCTGACAGTAATGGATTTATCTCCTAAAATAAAACATTTTGCCTTTATTTTGTTCAGTCTGCATAGTAACTTCCACATCGTGGATCCCTTCTATAAACTCATACCATTTTAACTAAATGGATTTCTCAAGGGTGGTGGTGAGGGAGAAGAAGCATATGAAGATCATTCTCCAAATGACTCACACTATCCCATGACTTAAACTGCACTCTGATGCTTTTGGTCAGACTCAGCATGTTAAGCTCTTTGCCTACAGCAGAAGAAAGGATATGAACTTGATCTTTTTATCATCTATCACTCAACACTGTCTAATATGCCTGTGTGGGATTCACCTGTCTTTCAATCACTATTTCACTTTGTACCTTTTTACTCACATTTTTTCACCCTAGCATAGCCTGGAAATATTTTTTCATCTTTTTAAAGCTCTGTTTATGATTTTCTTCTTTCTGTATCATGTTATGGCGCTACAGAAATTCAGCTTTTCTTTTCCATTCTTTTTCCCTAGGCCCATCATTCCAAAAGATATTGCAGGAATTAAATATCACTTAGGAAGTCATTGTAATACTTCTTTATAAGGGATATATTAAATATATATATGCACAAATCAAAGCACACTTTCAAAACAGTCAAACTTTTTTTTCTGTAGAGACTCAGTAGATGTAAGATACCTGTGTTGCTTTACTATAACTGATCCATTCATAAATAGTTGATGGTATGGAGTTGCTGAATTCCTGAAGTTGTTGAGATTGTTTGTGATTCTGTTAACATTTTAATGTTAAACAGTGAGCTCTGGGTTCAAGTCATGGCCTGAATGGTACAAGAAGGATTGATTTTCTTGTGTGGTGTTTCCCTCCCCACTCTCCACCCACCTTTTTAATATTTATTTCAATTGTTTAAGTCCTCTTGAAGTCTGCACGTAGCATGAGCTGCAATAACTGCAGCCCAGGGCTGTGTTGGTGAGGCAATCAATACCTTATCTGAATAGTTTTCATTTCCTGTTGAAAGAGGTTGCTGAGGTGTGCACTGAATCCACACCTCCCTCTCACGAACTACTTCATCCTCTCTGCTATCTCCCCAATGATCTTCCTTCCCACAGCAGAGGAGGAAGGCTGGGCCTCCTTATACTGGAGCAAATGCCTTCCTCTTGAATCTCAAATGCCTTGTTTTAGTGTGAGTATGAGGCTGCAGACAACCTAGACTTCCCCCAGCAGTGTCCCTGCAAAGGGCTCCACTGGTTTGAGGACGTCAGGATAAGGCATTATGGACACAAAGCAGCACAGGCTTTCCTGACTTTCTTTGTCTTTGTCTTAGAAACTTCCAGTTCCCACTTCTATTGACCTGAAATGCTGTATATTGTAGTCCTTTAAATCCATATCCACAAAAATAATGACAGATGATATGGAAGAGAAGGGCTACTGCACCCTTAATTAATAAGAATAAGTAAACAGAACAACTTAAAAGCTCATATTTCACCAGTTTCTGACTTCCTTCCTGTTTGCTAATGAGATTAAATACTAACTTGAATAGGAGACAGAGAATTTTCAAATTGTAGGTTATAGGACCTCACCTAAAGTTAGGTTTTGTGTAGTTAGAAAAGTTTAAGAAATGATTAAAGTCCCCTGGATGAGCTTTCAGAAATCTCTACTGGCTTGGTTTGTTTCTTTTTTTTTTTTTCACTTTGGGTACTGCAAACTGGATTAAATTAATTTGGCCTATAAAATTTACCCTCCCTGAAGCAATGCAGAGAACTTAGAAAGATTGTTTTCTCTGAGTCACTTAGTAAGGGGTGGGTGGGTCAGGCAACCAGCTACAATTCAAGTAAAACTGAAAAGTATTGGAATAAGAAATGTAGATACTGATCTGAGACCAAATTCATAATTACTGGTAATATCAAGTCCAATGCACTTAATTTCAGTAGGGCTGAAATGCATAAAAAGTGAAATAATGTATCAATTTCTCTCTTTTTTTTTTTTCTTTTTTTGCATTTCAGGAAGCAGAGCTGGAAATCTGTCTTTTTCCATATCTCTCACATCTCTTAGTAAAGCAGAAAAATAAATAGAAAGAGGAGAGGAGAAAGATAATATCTAAGCATGCTAAGAGTCAGAATGTCCATTATGAATTCTGATTTCCAATGAGCTTTACTAAGGTTAACTAAGTAGTTCAGTGTGTTGTCAGAAAATGAAAGTAATCTCAGTGCTAGAAATGACAGCATCTTTTACCTGCAATGCTGACTCTGCCAAGGTCATGTTGTACCTTTGGTCTTAGCTCCAGCTGCAATATTGTAGCTGTGGATTGATTTTATTAACTTTTTTCATTTTCAGTTTGTATTGCTATCATTGCAGCTGAAGCTGTAGTCTCCTCTGGAATGGTAACGGAGCACTAACTCAAAATGTAGTCTATACAAATGTGGGAAAATTTCCTCCTATTAATTTCAGCAAAACTCATAGGGAGCAGAAATGCCCACTATACAGTACCCTTGTGTACAGCTAGGCATTGCAGAAGTTGCTTTTCTCTTCTTGCATGAATGCTTTTATAGAAATTATTCACAATTATCATTAATTCACAGACTACAGCTGAATGTGAAGGTCACAAGGGAGCATTCTGATCGTGGATTCTGTTTAATAGAGGTCATAGGACCTCACCCAGTAACTAATTCCTGACTTACATTCAGACCTTCTGATATACTGAAGGGACTTGTCCAACAGACAGTTCTTCATTGCTGCAGTTTGTGAGCAGTTCATTCCTAAAGTGCTTAAATTTGTTCCGGCTGGTTAAGTAACAGCATACTATTGTTTTCTCCCCTTGGATGTATTACTCAGGTAATAAACAAATAAAGGAAACTGTGCAAAATACGATATAATACTAGGGCAGGATCCTCAGTGGATATGAGACAGAAATCATATTCAAATTGAGAATTATGCCAGTGTACATCACCTGAAGACCCATCCCCCACTTTTTAGATCTTGAAACACTGGCTAACAATGTAATATCTTCAGCCATGGAGCAAAAATAGTACATTATTGTTTTTTTATTATGATAATCAGGTAACATGTTTGTAACTTCACAAATTCACTTTTGAATCAACGCAGCTAAACTCTCTTATTTCATTAAGATTTGCAACAGTAGAACAAAGGGCACTGGCTTATTCATAAAATTTAAATATCAAAGAGTATTTAATGTGGCTAAAACATAATTGACTTTGTATTTAAACACTGAGGAAATTGAGAAGATAAGGAATCATTTCCCTCTACTTTCTGGTTTGATACTAGTTTCGGTTTTGTTTCAAGCAGAAGTGACAAATTATTATATGTACTCTTTTCAGAGAAAAGGCAGCATAAATAGTACAATTGTGGTTGTTTTGCTGACCAGATCAATAGTAGCCTGGTAGACAAGCTACTAAAAGTTTGGCTTAAAAAGTAGATGTTTAGCATAATTTCAAATATGAAAATTTCTTTCAGAGTATTTACTAGATAGTAGTTTGGCCTTATGAATTCTTCAGTCCGTGGCATTACTACTATCTGCATGTATAATCATTTCTCAGTGCTTTCACTGGTTTTCCATGGAGCAAAGCAGGCTAGACAAAATGATCTTCTCATTTTTTTTGTTAGATTTACTAAGTTATCTTCCTTCAGTCTTTACAATTTGTGCTATTCAGCCACCTGATGTTTCAGATTTACTTCTCTACTGGATATTAGAAGACTGAAGTATCTCATACCTAAGTGATTTCCTCCTGCATTGCTTGAGTCTATTGGAGTGTATTGCCTATTTTCTCATTACTGCATGTGCAATCTGCTCCTGATACTGCAGACTGTAACTCAGTGCTGCTTTGTTAGTAGTCATTCATGACAAAATTGTGTAGAATACATGTGTTTATACATACACACAATAAATGGGCTAATCTTGCTGCCACCAAATGTCAGAATGTTGGACTGTGAGGGATCATAGCTGACACTTTTCATTTGTGAACTGTTTGTCTTAAAAATCCTGTTCTGCACCATGTCCCTGGGCATCCTCCTGCACTGCTGCATTATCCTAACTGTGATGAATGCATGAGGGGTAAGGAAAGAGGAAACACTGCACAAAGGTCAAAGACCTGGAAAAAATTTGCATGTGCTTTAAATAATAGGTACCTGACCACCTCAGCAGTAAGACATAGCTTTTCTTAACCTGGCTCTTTCAAGTACTCTACTGACAAAAACTTTTTAAGGCAACTGTTTAGGGAGTCACATGTTAACTAAACCTTGCGTTGCCTGCACTGACATTTTCAATGAAGTTGTAAAGTGAACAAGAAAATCAATCCAATCTGTCCTGACTGGGTTACACAACAACAACAACAAAATATTAGTGAGTATAAGTGGGATATAAATATATTTTTTCACCAAAAGAAAGGCTCCTGGCTATAAGACGTAATTTGTGTAACCAGAAATGTAGTTCTTAGGGTAGGGTATTTTTTTGTTTGTTTGTTTGTTTTTTAATAGAATTTAGTAAAAAAGGTGAAACAATAATGAAAGTACTTCCTTCAAAAATTAGTTTTTTTTCTGTGCCCTCAATTGAAACAAAGCAATAAATACTGTTTTTCTTTTAAAATGCTTTTTTATTTTTATTTTTCACCTCCCATTTATATTGTAAATCTGCTCTTGGTAGCTATTAAAAGAAATAAAGGGGTCACTATTATTTTTTTCTTCTTCAGAATAAAATGATTATCCAATTGTTTTGCCTTACCTAGCTAACATCTCCATCACACCAGCTAATTTTAAAAAACACTTTTTCAATAGAGTGCTTGAAAGTTCATATTAAGAAGAAACAATTTCTAACAAGTCAAAAGCTAACAGCATTTCTTTTTATAATTTTCTGAGAAAGTGTAATGGAAAATACTAGAAACTTCAAAAATTTCTTCAAGTGTTATTGCATTTATTAATAAATTAAAGCATTTTTCTCTCTCTTTTATTTTTTTTTTATGAGTATAAAATGGGAAATAAAAACATAAAGCACAAAATTTGTTCCTATATTTTTTGTTTTTGTTTGTTTGATTTCTTTCTTCTAAATATACTACAAGTCATAAAATATGTAATATCTATCTGTGTTTCTTTTCTGAGGAAATATAGTTGCACAGGACCTGATTCCTTCCTTCAAGTAATGAGACATAATTCATTAACAGGGTTCTTATGAGATGTTCTCATAAGATGTGTTTTATGTTGATTTTATTCTCCTCTAAATCCTAAATACAAATAAACTCTTTTAAAAGCCCTGCAAAGTTTTATTAGCTGCTTCCCAAAGTGAAGCTCTCTCTCCTTAATGCTTCATTTTTGGTGATGCTCATCTTGGCCTTGTTAGCTTGACAGTTTTTTTTTTCCTGTGGATCCTATTGTGAAAGGAGTTAACAAGTTTATCAAGGACTCTGTTATCAGCGGAATTCGTGACATCCAGTGGATTTTGAGACTAGGTGTTCCAGAAAAATGAACAAAATGTATTGATTTGTAACTGCAGGGGGAATTTCTACCCCTCTGGTACCACACTGGGATTTTGCAATTGCAGCTTTGGGCAGAATTTGTAAAAGTTTATTTGTTTCTTTTAACTCTCACTCCACAACTGGCAGGAGAAACAACCTTTACTCTAGCAGTTCCTGTGATGCAATGGCTATAGAGCCTAAAATATCATGCTTTGTTTATTTATTTTACAGCTTTGTGACAGGATGGATCCTTGAGATACTGTATCTCCATGTCAGGGCTGTCCTGGGGAACAGCCAAAGCAATCAAACAATTACTATGCTTCTGTGCTTACAAACAACAAGCCTCCCACCAGGGCCTACAGCTACCATGCAGGATGTGTTCCAGCCTGTGCGGAGCTGCCTGGAGAGGAGGCCTGGTTCAGGCCTCTCATGCTCCTTCGGCACGGACAACCTGGAAAGAAAAAGAATCCACTGCTTTGCTCACTTATTGTCCTCATCACGTATGAGGAAAGCTTTGAGTCTAACAAGAAAGTGGTTTGAAGGAATCTGCTGATGAGTCTCCTAGGAGCACTACTGCAAATATATGGAGTAAATTAATGGATATTTATCACTGATTGGGCCCGGGTGTGACAGCAGGTAGCCTGCACCCCTGCTTGTTTTCTTGTTCCAGGGCAGGAGCCACCAGCTGACTTGAGCTTGGTGTGAACATTCACAAAGGCTCTAGAGATCTGGGTCAGGGTGCTCTTAGGAAACTCAGAAAAGCTCCTTTCCCTTCCACTACTCAGGCAGGGCTTGAGGCCACCCCACTCATTACATCATCCCAATTAGCATAGCTCCAGGGGTACTTAGGGATGGCTTCTTGGGGCTACCACACAGGTAAGAGGGATGTCTCTACCCTTCTTTAATTGACATATCACAAACTGTAGGTGCTCTAACTTTAAACAAGTTTGGGGTCAAGGATTGAGTAATTTTTCTGCTTACAAAGCATTCTGATATTCATTTTATAGTATTCCAGTCTGCAGAACAATTTCACTGCTTTACTAAAAAAGCAGTTTTCTTGTATATCTGGAAAAACCTGAACCACTTCTGTTGTTCCTGTAGGCAAGGAAGTGATAGCAGTGGCTAGAATGTGTGTGGAGCAGGAAATGCAGTGAAAGTGTGTGTTTGCAGTCCTGTCAAAGTGCTGCAGTCTTTCCCAGCTGGAAGCATCTCAGCTATGCCGGTCCTGCTCGTCTCTTAGCTGGAGCTGCCAACTGGGCTAAATTGCATGGTGACTTTGTGAGGCTGACAAATCTAGGTTAAAATGCACNGGGGAGAGCAAGGGAAGGAGTGAAAACATTATTATGATTTTGTATAATTCTAAGTACATCTCCTGAAATGTATTTCCAGAGGAAGAGAGAGGATAATCGTTTTATCAAATCCAAAAGATAAAATAAAATAAAATAAAATAAAATAAAATAAAATAAAAATAAAAATAAAAATAAAAAT
>VXAB01008098.1:784345-846818 GCA_013399175.1 Odontophorus gujanensis
CCATGCAGGATGTGTTCCAGCCTGTGCGGAGCTGCCTGGAGAGGAGGCCTGGTTCAGGCCTCTCATGCTCCTTCGGCACGGACAACCTGGAAAGAAAAAGAATCCACTGCTTTGCTCACTTATTGTCCTCATCACGTATGAGGAAAGCTTTGAGTCTAACAAGAAAGTGGTTTGAAGGAATCTGCTGATGAGTCTCCTAGGAGCACTACTGCAAATATATGGAGTAAATTAATGGATATTTATCACTGATTGGGCCCGGGTGTGACAGCAGGTAGCCTGCACCCCTGCTTGTTTTCTTGTTCCAGGGCAGGAGCCACCAGCTGACTTGGGCTTGGTGTGAACATTCACAAAGGCTCTAGAGATCTGGGTCAGGGTGCTCTTAGGAAACTCAGAAAAGCTCCTTTCCCTTCCACTACTCAGGCAGGGCTTGAGGCCACCCCACTCATTACATCATCCCAATTAGCATAGCTCCAGGGGTACTTAGGGATGGCTTCTTGGGGCTACCACACAGGTAAGAGGGATGTCTCTACCCTTCTTTAATTGACATATCACAAACTGTAGGTGCTCTAACTTTAAACAAGTTTGGGGTCAAGGATTGAGTAATTTTTCTGCTTACAAAGCATTCTGATATTCATTTTATAGTATTCCAGTCTGCAGAACAATTTCACTGCTTTACTAAAAAAGCAGTTTTCTTGTATATCTGGAAAAACCTGAACCACTTCTGTTGTTCCTGTAGGCAAGGAAGTGATAGCAGTGGCTAGAATGTGTGTGGAGCAGGAAATGCAGTGAAAGTGTGTGTTTGCAGTCCTGTCAAAGTGCTGCAGTCTTTCCCAGCTGGAAGCATCTCAGCTATGCCGGTCCTGCTCGTCTCTTAGCTGGAGCTGCCAACTGGGCTAAATTGCATGGTGACTTTGTGAGGCTGACAAATCTAGGTTAAAATGCACTGGCCAAGCTCATTTCCATTTGGATTTAACCTAAAGTCTCAAATAAAAGATCTGAACTCTAATTCGATGCACTAATTAACTGGCAAGGAAAAAAAAGGGGGGAAGAATAAAGGAAGAAAAAAAGGATTGTTATTTTTAGGGTTATTTTTTTTAGAGAAGAAAAAGACTTTGATATACTTGGATGAATTTTTTTGAGAATCCTGTTGCAAGTAAGAGTGAACAAATGAGCTCTTTCGAATTCCTGGAAATAACTGAGAGAGGTGTAGTGCATTCTTTGAATTAGTAAAACAGACTGCAAGTGACCAAGCACATAAAAAGCAGGGTTAATATGTCACAGAGGACCACCGCTTATTAATTTGTCCACAGCATTTTAAATATAAGTTTTTGCTAGTAAATTTATAATTAAACATTTAATTCATAAGTTGGCATAGCAAACATCCAGTTTACATTTTGTTATTAGAAGCTGACAATGAAAAAACTTCAGAATAAAGCAGTGAAACTTAGGAAACAGTAGAACTAAGAGTATTGTCCAAATTTAATTTAGTTTTCTAACTTTTTATGAATGTTATATTTTGGTACTTATTCTGTGTATGGTATCACACATTGTTTACTGCACATCCTTCAGATTTGCACTGAATAGAAGATTGTTAATTCTGAACAGTTAATATTGCTGCAAGATATTGTCCAAAGTTTTTTAGAATAATTGCCTAGAATTAGGTTTCCAAGTCTTTATCAGTTAATTAAAAATAGCAAACCAGCAAACCCTACTGGAATCACTGAAGACACAAATCTTCTGAAGTACTAATTGCTTATTTAGGTCTCTGCATTAAGTCTGCAGCTGAAGAAAAACTCAAACTGATGCCTGGCCCTTCTCAGGTTAAATTGAGGAAATGTCTCTTGAAGCCCTGAGGATTTAATTCAGGATAGGGAACAGTTTTTACTTTCTCAAAGTGTTATTCATTCTTCACACTCATCTGTCATTCTGAGTTGCAGAAGTATAAAATTCCCTGTCAGCAAAGTTAGTGTGTCTTAGAAAGCATGCTAACATGGGCTTGCGGCTGATACAAGAACACAGCACCCAAGATGAAAGCATTCCTCTGTAAGAGTTGACCATGCAGTGAGTATCAAACACTTGTACTGTTCATACTTTTCAAAAAAGCAGCAAAGGAAAAACAGATTAGGAAAGCACCACTGATCATTCATAATTGCATCCACAAGTACAGCTCTGGGCCTGGTTTGACTTTCTTCAGTACATGTGAGCAAGTAAATGAACTTCAGTCAATGCATCATATATATACTTTTGTAAAACAGTGTAAGTAAATAAGTCTCAAAACCTTTTAAAGGAAGAATAAATAAAATAATGAAATTGCTGGCTGCCACAAACAATGACAATTTTGATAATATGAGTTATAATCACCAATACCTAATTCTTACTTTTTTTCTACTTTTCTGTCCTAATAGCAGTTTACTTTGAAGCATCATGGAGCTATGTAGTCTTGTACAAGAAGATTATGGCATTTCAGCGACATTTTGATACAAGTATGATGGCCACAGCTATTTAACTGTTTACTGTTGCTTTATCTTTTAACGTGTCTGTTTTTTCTCCATTCATCTCCAATCTGAGGGCGAAAAAAAGCACTTTCCTCTGTTTTGACTCCAGTGACTCTAGGGAGTACAGTGAGAAGTGAGAGCCACAGGAAACAGAATTTTGTTTCCTTACTACATAATAGCTAACTAGAGATTCACCTTTCCCAGGCAAACAGCTGGAGGGCACAAAAGAGGAGACAAAAGGAAAGATTTTCATTGATCTTTCACTTCATGCTTTTTCATAACAATGAAACAAGACTGTAGGCCAGAGCCTTTGCTTTATCTGCAAATCAGCTTCAGCTGAGCTATGCTGATTCATAGCGTTATTATTTATGTTGTTAGTGCTTGCATGACTGAAGCACCCACAGATTCCAACCGAGATAAGAATCAGTTGTGCTAGCTGTTGTATGAATTAAATCTAGAGGAAATATTTTTTTCCAGAGAGTTAACAAGCTAATTAGATGGGCAAAGCTTTATGGGAGGGAAGTACCAAAGAGGCAGAGATGTGTTTGCTTGGTCACTCAGAAGATCAGTGGCATAGATGGATATAAACTCCAGGTATCCATATGCTCAGATCACTGCTCAAGCCACTCTACTAAGCAGCTTCATCAGTTAAAACAAATGTATATTTTTTTGTTTAAAATGTACAAGTACAGTGAAATGTGCTAACAAGGTGTACAAAAGCAAGTTTCACTCTTCGAAACTCTTTTGTTTTTGAAAAACAGAATCACACACACAAAAGGAAACTGCACCATTTTTATAATAAGTCACTCTGTGCCACTCTATTCAATATTTTAGAATTTTAGGATGTTGGATAAATTCATTTGGAATGCCAGAAGAAGAGATTCTCTATTTATTTTGTTTGTTTGTTTAAAGCTGGCATCTGGAAACAGAATGCAGTTTACTAGGATTATCTCTCTGCCACTTCTTTAATGTGCATATTAACAAACTGTGCTCATCTAGTGGTAGATTTTAACAGTTAGAGTGGCTGTGCAAAATGAGGTGTTTGTTTGCAGGGCAAGCAGTTTGCTCAGATAATATGCCCTTCAGTACCTGGCTGGTTAATCATGGGTCACCCTCTGGTATTTACTTACAAGTTCTATACCAGCTGTAAATTCTGTTGCAAAACTTCCTCATATTAAAGCCTGTCAGCAAGACTGTTTCAGCTCCAAGTCTGCTGGGCAGGAAAAAAAAAGCACAGAAAAAAAAAAATACTTCCTTATACTTGGCCAAAACTGAAGGCAAGTTTGTGAGGGGGAGGAGGAGGAGGAGGAGAAAGAAAACAAAAGAGGAGGAAAAATGTAAGAGAAAAGCCAGAAGTTCCTTTTACAGCATTTCTGATTGCAGCTTTAAGTAGAAAATAGAGAGCCACCTTAAGACCTTGAGTTGGAGTGGAGGGGCATTTTTATGTCATTTCTTCATTACCTTAAATCATCATTGCTATTGGGTGCTGATTCACAGCTATAAACTATTTCTAGTGTTTACATTAGGACTTATGAAAGAAATGCGTATCTCAGGCCAGCAGATCAAATACATCACTGTCTACAGGAACTGAGTGAAGCAAGTATGCATTGTATCCAAATGAGGCCTGTAGGAACTCGAAACAAGAAAAATTTAATCAGTTACACCCAAAAAACTACACAGAGATGAGAGTGAAAACCAAGAAAAGACACAGAGTGAGCCTTTTTCTATACCATGACAAATGTGGCAGCATTCCATTTATCTGTCCTTATGAAAGTAAAGTTGTGCTTTACAACAGGAAGGAAAGGTATTATTTTTCTTTTTATGAAAATACAGAGTGAGTAAGTTAAGCTCTGTGACATTTCAAAATCATGTGTGTTAGAACAGAATGTAAAGTCAGGCTTTCCTAAGAGAAAAGAACTTCAGGTTACTCCTAGTTCCTAGAGCAACAATCCCCTATCTGCTATGCACAGCCAACATCAGGGTTTATGCCAGTACTTATTTAAGGATGGTGCTTGCACTACAGAAGGGCACAGAGACAAAGAAAAGCAATCTTCCCTCCTAGGCCTGCAACAAGTGTCCTGTAATTGCCTGTTGCATCTCAGCAGCTGAAATAAGCTGCATACATCAATAGGAGGAAAGATTTCCGCACCAGCCCTCTGGTCCTGCTCCTGTCACACACTACCCTGGCTCATTGATGTTGTGCCTCTTGCCCAAATAGCTTCCTGCTCCCACCGCCAATGACACTCATTCCACCACAAACAGTACTTTAAAGTTATGGGGAGGGACCTGGATTTTATCCATGACATAGAATTCTAACATATCTGTAACTCTTTTTAATTTTTGTCAGGGAGAGTGTTGCAAATGGAGGAGCAGCAGTTACTGAAAGTAAGAAGATGAAGAACTACAAAGATCCCATTTTGCCGATCTGCAGCCATCAATTAACGCATTAATAAAACACTTCCCAGAAAAATCAGTCACTAATGTGTTTGTCTATCCTTGTATGCACTGTCTCACTAACTTGAGAAGATTTCCACAACTATGTCAATTTTTAGTCAAAAGCTTTCAAGGTCAAATTAGCCTATGGTCATGTCATAGTGAGCTCCAAAGGAACCCCTTTGGTTGTTTCATGAGGAAGGGGAAGTGAAACTGTTAACTGTTATCAAGCAGGGTGAAAACATCATTCCTTTGGCTTACTAGCTCTTCTCACATAGGAAACCCTAAATATGTGGTTTTCTTAATCGATTGAGTTCTTCCCATCAAAAATAAATAAATAAATAAATAAATAACAGAAGTCCCAACAAAAAAACCTACTCTAACCTAACTGTAAAATCCTTTGGAGTGGAGAAAATCAGTGCATTTTTGTTAGAGCCTGAGACTTCATTTTTTTCCAAACGACAACAGATAAAATAAAAAGCATTGCTGAAATAAGAAATCATTCCAGCTCTCAAATGACAACGTATCATTTTAAAAATGTGTCAAATCAGTCACAGGGAACTTTTGGAATATTTACATTTGTTAAGGAAAGATTTAATAAAATGCATTCTAAAAATGTTTTGATTTCACTAAAAATCTACTTCTTTATATGATACAGAAATAAAAAATAGATTGGTGAAAGAAACTTTCACTGAGCTAAAATGAAAGATGGTTCTTGGGTTATGCAACTTATGTTAAATGAAGAAAAGTCCTTAAACTGTCATTTGGGTCATTGCTTAGTCTACCTGTTTGTCTGTGTCCTTTTAACACTGCTACATTTCTCAGATTTGCAAGTGTACACTTCCATTCAAAGTATAACACAAATTCTATCTCAGGTCCAGATGTCCAACTGAAAACTAAATAATAATGTGTCTTCCTCTATATTTGTTTGTTGTTGTTGTTGTTGTTTGTTTGTTTGTTTTTGTTTTTGTTTTTTTTTTCTCTCAATATAGTCGAAATATTTCACTGTAATCACACAATAAATCTTTGTAAAGAGGTCTGTGCCTGGTCTATCTAGCCATAATTAATAGTTGACAATGTGAAGGTACAGGTGACTTGTAATCCTCTACAATAGCAGAGATATTTCTATCAAAAGGCAATCAAAAATTACAAAAAAACCCCAAATACTAAGTGTGAATACAGCACAAGAACTGGGACAATACTTCCTAAATAGTTATATAGCAGTGGAGACCTGTTTTTCAATTCATGAGAAAACCAAATAAAACATATTTCATGAGCATCCTTAAGAAAATACTTTATGTACACTCATATTGTTTAGTTCAAGCTAAAAGTTGTATAAAACAAGCTCTCTCCAGTGTGTTACACATTTGAGACCCTCGGGATTTCTCTTATATTTTTATGCAATTTATTTCTTATAAACTAATCTCCTACTTCCTTTTCCAGCATGGAAAGATGTTTTATTGCTATGCTGTTTAGTTTAGCAATGGCAACATGCCATAGACAACACTCTTGTAAGTATATAGAACAAATTTAACATTTTCAATTCCAAAATGCAAAGTTATACTGGGATAGACACCCCCTCTTTTTTTTCCAAATGAACTCACCTTCTTGAATTTTAACCTCCACTCAGGGTGATATTTTCTCTCTGCTTTTAATCAGAAGCACAATTTATTGTTTCTGCAGCCTATTTGTTTTACACTCAATGCACTACCTGGTAGGCTACTCTCTTATCTATGTGGCCAAAGTAAATTATTCCAAGCATGTCAAAAGATCATTAAGAAGCTAGTGACGATGCTAAGTATTTCTTTGTTTACTTCTGCTCTTTGGACTAGCCTGGAATGCTAATTCCTGCCCCTGTGAATATGGAACATGTACAAACATCAGCAAACATGGGACACAGAGGAGCACGAACAGCGAGGATATGTAACTCTACAATTAAAAAAAAAAAAAAAAGTCAGTACTGCCGCAAATATGAAAGTTTTCAGCCTGGAACTTTATTTGGGAAATCTGACTGAGAGGTATCCACAGTTCAAACTACAAAACATTTCTTGGTACTTATTCCCTTAAAAAAGAACTTCCTCAATAGTATTATTTTGTGTTTCTTAACTCATGAGTTCAGAACAAATTATTTTGTTAAAATACTTTAGTGACTGCTTGTGCAAAATAAATGCAAAATAGTCATTGCAGAGAATTATAATATGAATCAGACATTTGGACACACTTTTTTTTACAAGAACCTAAAAAACTCAAGTCTAAAATATTTTGAGTGTCTTAAAAGAGACGGGAAACTTTATTATTTTGACTTGAGCTGCCTACAGAGATATTCATCTTTCAGACATGGCATTCAGCTTGTAAACCAGGAATGCAAGTAACTGAGCAATTTAGTGCAGGAATCGGGACTTTTTATTTGAGAATCAGTGGCTTTAAAACTGAGATATTTTTTCTCTAAATTTTCTAGTTAATCACAAAAATTAACCCTCCTGTTTAACATTTTTGCAACATGTAATCTAAAACCAAATCTTAATTCACTGTTTTGGTTGATGCTGTGCTTGACAGTAAATTCTACCATGTGAGTTCTAGTTGTGTATTTAAGATATCTGGGGCATGAAACTGGTTCTGGTGATGATTTCCAATCAGCACAATGGTGTATAATAAATAATCTTATTAAAATTTTCAGCAGGCATTTTTCTATTCCATTAGGAAATAAATTATAGACAGAGAAAGAGGATAAACATCATCTCACTCCATTTTGTGATCATCAATTTTTATATTGTTTTTGATTTATTGATGTGGCATTCAGTTGTCCTGTTCATTTGTTCTTCGTTTTCACTAAGATTAAGAACTCATTCTGGAATAGTGACATTTGGAGAAATATTAGTGAGAGTAAATGCAAGTGTTTATAAAAAAGATTTGCTTGAATTTGCACAAGTACTCACTTCAAAATTTAAGAGAAAAGGATGATATTTCTGGCTGTTTTGCTTTTATCAGAACTAGTGATCTATCCCCAGAATCAGTAAGGATGACCTCTACAGCCACTAACAAAGTGTTTGTTTACAGAAAAGCTATTTGCTGGATTTAGCATAAGTGATCACAGTAATTACAGTTAGGGGAATTTATGTTTCATTTAGAGAACTCCTGGATAGCTTTTCTAGCAACATAGGTAGTTTAAGTCTTTAATCTCCCACAAGCATGTTTTCAACCAATGAACTGTGGAGTTTAAGAGCCCTCATGTTTGTTTATATGTCCAGAACCATGCAGTTCTTTCAATGCCTGCCCATATACCCACGGGATGTGTCTGAGTGGTGGCAGAAGCTACAGACCAGGTTTCCTGGACAAGCAAAGGCAGAACAAGTTTGCTCCCCATCCCTCTGTACCTGTCTGCATGTTCTACACCTGTGTCACAGGGATCAGAGCCCTAGCAGCAGGAGTAACTCATCTGCTTGCTCAACCAGCAGCTGCGTAGGTATTTTCCAAGTAGGTTGTGTCAAGGATTTTGCTTTCACTACAACCCTCAGGCTGTTTCAAACCAGCAGCCTAAAGGAGCTGGTTTCCTCAAGCTGGGAAAGCCCACAGCCTTCAAATTCTCAAATTCTCAGATGCAGCCCTCTGCTGAGGAGTTTGAACGAGAGTTCAGCAGAGGGAATTGCTTTGACCTGTGGTGTGTCACAGGCAGGGCTATTTCGACATACAGAATGAGTCATTTATTGAGAGCTATTCCATGGGCTTGCTTTAAAATTCAAAGCTTGGATAAGAGAGCTGATTTCTCATTCTTCTGGCTTTTGACTGCTTCTGTGGCAACATTATTGATTGTATGATACAAAGCGATTAGTATATCCTCACTGCGAGTTAGGATTTAGCTCACCTCTTTGTCTCCTGCCTGCTGTGTACTAAGGTCATGGCACAAATTCCTGAGGCATTTTGGCAGCCTGTGTAAGTCTGGATAGATGTAACCAAAGTTTGAAAGAGTATATACTAACAACGCATGTCTATGAAAAACCATGCATACCTCTATAAATTTAATACTTTGGCATTCATCAAGCACGTAATAAGGTGGGGTTTTTTTCTACATGTAATGAAAAAATGATACTTGATTAATTTGCTTAATTAATGTAAGCATACTTTTACAAAATAAAAGATAAAGAAAATTTGTGACATTCTAAAAACCAATGTTCATCCATCTGAGGCTCAAAAATGAATAGCCAGTCATTACAGATGAGGCAAGAGGTTATGATAAAAACAGTATTTTCGCTTTCTGAACTGTTAAATGAGAGGCTAAACAGCTGATGCATCTCTGATCTGAGTCATCAAGTGTCTCTTGGTAACACCAGTTTTTCCTCTAGGCTTTCAAGAAATTCAGGCAGACATCAAATACACTAAAGTTTATTTTTAGAGATAAGTTGCCCCAGAAAGGAAAGACATTTTCAGAAATCTTCAGAGGTCCTAATTCTCTGGATGGAATGATAGTTTTCAAGATTAGAAAAATTTTGTTCTGCTTCAAAAAGGAAAGAGAATATAGTATTTATTGCTTTTCACTATGATTCTTAATTACAGCTCTAATAATTACTAGCAAAGTGAAGGGTCACTGAGTATGTTTATTATTGCTGTGTTTATTAAAACGTCCACAGTATCTCAGCCCAGTAGAGCTGAAATGCAACTTTCAAATTATCCAGCCAGGAGCAAGTAATCCTCAGGCTCTTCTTCATTTAATGTAAAAGCCCCAAAGAAAGGCCTCGTGGTATTTTCTGAATGCTGGTTTGAGAGTCCATTGCAACACTCCATCATTTCAAGGTGAGTTAAGGCATCTACCCTATGTCAGAAGAGGTTTGATGTAATACACTGTCATGGTTTTGTTCTGATTTATTTATCACTCTATGCAACTGGATAATTTTTTACCAGGAAATGGGCACGGGGCCACAGGAGCTTGTTTTGAGAAGGAATGAGACATTCACAGCGGTTCTGACATAGCTAAGAACACGCTACTAGCACACAGGGGTCTCCATCTCACGGGTTGCATATAGGCACATATCATAACCACTCTCTCCTCAACGCAGCAAAAAAAATAACACAAGCAACTCACAGCAGGATGGAGGAGAAAGCCTAACCAAGAGAAATAGTCTTTTCCAGGGCCTTCAATGAGACCCTGAAATGAAGTGAGTGAGGCTAAGACTCACTGATTAACACTGATTATAAGTGTCAGGAGTTGGCACTGCTCTAAGAGGAAACAAATTTTATTTTGTGTTTGGGAAAATGCAATCTATGCTGCTTCATTGTGAGGATATTGCATTTTAAAATAAACAGATCTAAATGGATTGAGAAATAAGGTGAAAACATGCTTTCTCTATAAATAAACAGAGCAGTGAGGATATGACTTGATGTGACTTTTCCAAATGGAATGTGATTTTGACTCCAAACAGCAAATCTGAGTTGTCAGATGATAAAGGTTAGACTGTCTTTAAATACTATGGTTGCTTTTGTTAATGTTAAATATGCTACATAAAATACAGTATGTGTAGGAAAAAGCACTAAGAATACACCCAAGCTATCCTATCCTCCCTTCTGTTGGTACCTGAATACCACTATATGCTCTACTGCGACACGGAAACTAACATTCAGTCTTCATAGCAACATTAAGCCATTGTGAAGGTTTGTTAATTATGTGAATCATCACGTGAATCTTGACAAAGCTGGCCATTTGTTTTATTAGAAAACAGAATACACCTTTTCCATGGTAGCGTTTTGAAGAAATGCACTAGTAGTTCTGAGAGTATTGTCAAACACACCTATCAAACAAATGAATCACTAAGTATAACAGAGACTTGTTCCTGCTGAAGAAAATGAGAGCTGTGACATTTTAACTAGGTTTTACTTCTTCCTTTGGGTTTAAACCAACACCTGATCACAAAAAAGTCATGTCTTGCATGCAAATTTTCTGTCCAACCACAAACCGAAGCAACACCAATTGTAGCTGTCTACACAAAACTTTTACACTCTTTTGAATATTGAGCTCTTTTGATTTGGCCAGCGGAGAGCCCACATTTTAACTGATAAAATTCATTCCCTGAGCTGCTCTGACATCATCCTGGCGGAAAAAAACAAGGAAGTAAGCTAATCAGAGATCTCCTGATTTATATTCTGTAATGAATACAAAGAGGCAGAAACCAAGGTCTTTTAAATGGAAGCTGTCAGCAAAAAAGAAAACAGAAGAGAATTATCTTGGGAGGTATCCAAGAAAGAGCAGAAAGGTCACAGGGGAAGAGGGGATAGTAGAAATGAAGGAATGCTCTAGGAGAGATAATGTATATTACTACAGTATTGTACCACCTAGTAATGTTATGTCAGGAGTGCTCACCACACCATGGTGGTCAGATGTTGACAAATGACTGCTGAAAAACCATGGAGCTTAAAAGAAAGGTGTGAATACATTCTTCACAGAGATCTGTAAATAACTTCTTTGTTTACAGTTCTGAAATTTTTAACATTTACTTACTTCAACTACTGAGCCTCTTCTCTTTCAAACTCTGTAAATACTTCTATGAATCATTTCATTTTCATCTCAAAAGGCCAGAATCTCATTTGCTTTCAAATTTCTTGCTAATTTTCCTTTTTTTTTTTTAAGTCAAAGAATTCAGTTGAATCATTCTGAAACTTCACATCAGCATTTTGATGTTGCCAAAAGTTTTTTCCCTGTATGAGGGTCATATTAATGCTCATTAAAAGTAGGAATTCTCTATAGGAAATTTGAAATCCTTTGTTTCTAATGCAGTCTGAAATTCTCACCCGAGGACTAGCATCACTATAACTGGCTCAGAGCTGTGCACAGGACATAGCTCAGGAGTCCTCCCCACCCTGGTGGCAGCAGGGGCATTTATTAGGAAGCTACATGGCTGCTTATCCGCTTGGATCTCGACAGATATTCCTGTTTCTTGCTCAGGTGCAAACCTTAAAGACATCCGATGTTCTGCAGCTTAATCCATCTCAGCTGGAAAGGAAGACATTGCTCCATGGGACAGGCATCTCTATGAGGGCAACAGCATGTCCTGTAGAGTAAGGACTGGGAGAGATAGCTAAGCTCATGTGACTTACAGAAATTTTCCAGTTAAGAGACCATGGTTTACTTCTTCCAAGGATTTTGGAGATACCGGAGAAGGCAACTGTTCAAGGATGATTGTGTTTAAATGGCCTAGATTATGGGTCTCAGTATTGATCATGCTCAGAATAAGTGTACAAAAGCATCTGTAATAACATGATTCTATGAGATGGGAAGTTAAAAACTGTTTTAACTTTATAAAATACATAGAACTTGTTCCACTTAATCTGGTACCTTCTGCAAGGCATGCCTTCTGATGCACGTCTTCAGTTGCACTAGATGGCATGATATAAAGGTATGCTTTATCCTTCCTTCCCCTTTCCTCTGTTTATTGATTCCTCAGTTGCCCTTGATGAATTGGTGGATAGTAGCTCTGCAGTAGCTATCTATTTCATAGTGATACTTCTTTTATAGTGATAATTCCTACAATAAAAACAGTGCATCAAAACATTCCTTTGTAGGCAATTGGCATGGGTCACTGACTGACCCTTCTGTTAGATCTTTTCTTTGTTGTATTACCCTTGGCATGGCACTGGAAGAGCAAAATAAATCTGTGAACCTCAAAATCCCTTTCAGAGATCAGCACATTTTGTCAGCAAGATATGCAGGTTTGAAGACAGTAAGACCAATTCTGCTGAGTCTTTGCCTGCTAGTAGGTGAATTATGCTGCTGGAGGAACACTGGCATGAACAAGGGAACAGATCACTAAGTATTGTTCATGTCTACTTTATGTTGAGGACTGCCTCACCATAAATGAAGTAGACAAAAGAAGAATGGGTCATTAAAACCCCTGAGACGTAGTACATAGATTTCTGGCGTATTGTATGAGAATCAGAGACCAGGAGGGAAGAATGAACACAACAGTAGAAACAAGTATACCTTCAAAGGGAAAGACAAGGGAAGAAGCACACAGGCTAGTGAACTGTGGAAAGACAAAACAGAAATATAAATCTAGGAAAAAAAAATTTCTAACTATCCCATAATTATATTTGATCCAGAAAACAGCAGCATCAATTGTGAGCAGTCATCTGTTATGTAAATAAGGTATTAAAGCAAATCATCTGAATCTGTGAGGAGCAGTTAAATAGTGAATGTAAGCTTTTAAAATGTATCCTGCTTCAGACTAAGACCTAATAATCATTTGGGCAGGGGAGTTGTTTCTTGTCTCATTCAAAAGCTATGCTCTTAGCACAGCTCTGCAAACACAACAGCATAGCAGCATGCTATGGAAGATACAAATATACCCATAATCGTGGATGTCTAACATTTGGGACAAAATAGATCTGACTCGGGAAAAGAGTTTTTCCGTAGATAGCTACTCTGACAACATTGCTCTCTGACAGAACTACACTGCTTCACTGATACTACAGAAAATCTCAAGTTTCCAGTTGACATAAATGAGATCAGAATGGAGTTTCCTGTGTCCCTTCAAAACACTTGTGAAAACTGTTGTTTTCTTTGAAATGTGGAACGAGGAATTTTTCTATTCCTGTCAGAAAACTTCATTTTCCTTTGTCAGTGAACTTCATGTCCACCACAAAAGATACTGGCAAGAAGTCACTGAACAGACCAGAACTAGTCCTAAGTTGACATTCATCCACATTTCCTTTACAAAGGAGATGGCTATGTGTTTGCTTGTCATACAGAAGGAAGCAAGCATGGTCTGATTGGTCCACATGGACAAGGTAGAACATGTCTTGACACAGCAGAGCATAGTAAAGTCACTCAGCTTTATTTACACTAAAAAGGGGTCATCAGACCCAGGGCCAGTGTTCATGGTACTTCAGGCTTTGTGTATGCATAGAATATCAAGAGTGCCAGAAAAAGGTCAAGTGTCTCAAATGCCTGTTGACTGCAAGCCTTCATGCTGGAAGTACATTTTCTGCCCAAACCAACAGTAATGGCAGATTGTAACAGAATCTGGTCATTATAGAACAGCTGGGCAGCTACACCGGACACAGTCACGTACTGATGATGCAAAATGTTAACCAACTCATTTTTTTAATGGTTTCACCCACTGGAGTTACTAATTTGAGCCTCTAATAATAAGCCTCTTTCATATTTATGCTATGTCATAGTATATGTAGTGGCACACTCCAGGAAATGCAATCACTGCTAAGATACTCATGCACTATCTGCCAGGAGGGTATGTGATCTGACTTCCAAAACTGCAAATTCAGAGCACTGACTTACCTTAACTTTAGCACAAATCATTGCATGTTCATATACAGTTGTTAATTCTATCATGTTTCCTAAACTTATTTGCTGATTTTACTGATGGAAATATTTGCTTTGGTTTTATAGGCAGTTGGTCCAACTTCAGTTCTTATTTCCTGGTATTTGGCTGCTCTGTGTTAAATTTTTATATCTTTTCAGTGTCATTTTAAAAAGTCTCAGACTCAGCTGCTTCCAAAGACCAGGAAAAGAAATGTGCCTCAGCACTGCCTTTTGTGACAGCTACAAACCAGCCAAACAACTATGGATACCAGCTCATTTTTACTGTTCAAATATGCTATGAAAGAATTAGCTTCCTGTTTTACTCTAACACAAATAAGACAAAAACAAAAGCAGTGAGCACTGAAAGTTGAAATATTATTTCAATGGATTCCTTATATCCTCTCAGGATCAAACAGTTCACCTAACAAAGCTTTTCTCATTATTCATGTATTTGTCACTAACAAAACTTCCTTATAGTGATAAATTTTGCCCAGGCAAAACCTTTCTGCCTAGCTGCCAGGTTGCTTTGCTTCATCTGTCAAGTCAAAACAGAAACCTTATTCACTCTAAATATCTTTCCATTTGCGTGACCTCTTTATTGCCTCCAAATTACCTGTTATCTGCAGGTACAGTTCTGTTAGACTTGTGTGAGCTTCAGACATACACAGAAAGGGAAAGGTTTTTTCTGTGCTGTCGCTCACACACTGGCTGTCTTGCTATGGGAACTTTGTACAAGAAGGGCTTCTGGATCAGTTAGTACTTAAAGGCACCCATTCATCCATTGTATAATCCTTCTGCACTAAGCTGAACGCTTTTATACCAGATGTGTCTGATTTAAAGGTATAGGATTCTTTTTTTTTTTTTCCAGGAAAGGCTATAAGGACGGACAAAGAAAAATGTACAAATAAAGAAAACAACAGTCTATTTCTGATAAATAGCATCTGGACTGAGCTGTGTTATGGAATTCTAATATTAAGATTAGCAGCATTTACAGTATGTCCTGAATGACGTTAGTCAAGCCCCTCTCAGTCTTCTAAGGTACTAAACAAAGCTAAGAATCATAAAGTCACATCTTGAAATAGTTACAGCATTACTGATGTTCAGCCAATGGAAGTTTTATGCATTGCATCAAATCAGACAATGAACTCAGAATGTCAGCCTGCAACAATGTTTTATTATGCATGGCAGGCCTTGATTCTGAGTAGTCAGAAAGAAATGCATGGATTTCAATAGCATTTGCTGAACATCCACATAGGCAAGAGATATTCCATGTGGATAAAATGGCTGTGATGGGAGGTACTAAGGCCAAGTAGATTGTCTTTATTTTTCTGCTCCCATCAGTCAGCTTTGCTCTTACTTATTGTATATGCATTCTCTGTGCCTCACCTCATGCTGTCCAGTTCAACATTTTCCTCTTGTTTGTTGGAGATTTTATGCTGCACTGGATGTTAGTACTAGTATATGTTGCAGTTGACCATTTTAATATCAATATATATATAGATATAAGATATCAACACATAATAAATGTGATAATCTATCCAGCTGAGATCTTCAAGATCTGAGCAGTAGGACACTTGGATACTGCAGCACTTAGAACTTGCAGACATTCAGAATTAACATTTTGTCAAACTGTAGTTGCACCGGTTCTTGCTTTGCGTACAGAAGTGTTCCATAAGTACTTTTCCCAAGCAGTTTCTTGAGTGAACATATGTACTTACAGACTCTGTGTACCAATTCCCTTCCTTTTTGGTGCAAATAGGATAAGTCCTTCTCTAACCCTATTTATTTATTTCTCATTTGTGTCAACAGTGCCTCAGTTGTGCTGTTTAGAAGGCACAGGACTTAAGTTTCTCAGTGGTTGGGTTTGTGCAAGTGAGGCAGTTGGATGTATTTCACATTTTAAAGAGAACTCTGTAAAAGTTTGTTACATTTATATAGTAACAGAGCTCAGGAATTTCTTTTTTATTTTTTTCAAGAATTAAACTGTCACTCTCCTTGATGACATTCATTTAACATTCTGCTATATGGCAGAATGTTCAGTGGCCTCATCTTCAGACAAGCACCTTGAAACTTCAGATCCATTTTTATCCTAGACCAGAGATAAGAATCATACAAGATAAAATAATTTGCTGTCTTTAAGTCTTAGCTGAGTACCCTGAGACCAACAACTGCGTGTAGAACATGTTTACTTTTTCTACTTTTTGCCTTAGGTCTTGAATTTTATTGTTGTGGTGAGTGGTTTTTTTGTTGTTGCTGTTGTTGTTATTTTTTGTTTGTTTGTTTGTTTTGCTTTGTTCTCATTCATATAAAACTAATGAAAGATGATTATTTTTAAAAGAAATCTGAAACCCTTCAATAACAGTTACTCAGTAGGGATCAATGGCTTCTGTGTAGATTCTTGAAGCTTTGGCTGACATGAGAGAGATACGACTGAGAGGATTAATTCTGTTGCTAGATAAATAAATTGCTAGCTGAGTTAAGAAGTTTCTTTAAGATTTGAAATTGAGATATCTGTAGTCCTGTCAAAAATACACTCTCATAAGTCCTGTTCTGTATACTTATCCTATCCTGAACATTAAAGACGATAGGCTTTTTAGCTAATATTTGTCAATCTTACATCTCTGCATTACAATTCTAATAAACACTCCCTCATCATTGTCTTACATCTTACCATTCACATCAGTCCTGAGGTGTAGGAGATTCCTGCTAGGTGACTTCTCAACATACAGGTTTCCCCCCATCACCAATCAATTATAGCTGACCTTTCTTTTTCCCTTTACATTTAATTCTCATTAATTTTAATTAGACTCAGACTAAAAGCAAACCCTTTAGCACATTTCATAAGAAAAAAAATGAAAAGAAACATTGCATGCCTGCCAGATGAATTTTCCCAGAGCTCTCACAGCACTAATTTACACTACAGACACACCAGGATGTGGTTGGAAGAAGCCTTGCGTTTCCTGCTTGTGCATGCTTTGGATGCATGACCTTAAGATGTCAAAAAGTCAGTGGGTCATGGGGACAAGTCCAGCTTTGTGGGTTATGTTTTCTGGCCCATAGATATGAAGCACGTAAACAACATTTGAAGTTACAGGATTCAGTTTTTACAGCTCAAGAGAAGTCACTGTGTTAACTTTTCTGCTTTTGTAGATACTTACATATTTCTGCCTGTAACTTCTTGATCATTTCAGCTTTTCATTATCCGAATTTACCAACAGGGAAAGTATGTCATGAAGTGACATACTAGAACTCGGAAAAATAATTTGTTATCAACACTGCATTTTATTTATTTTTAATATAACCTAACTACAAACACCTCCATACCTTAAATTTCAGCTTTGTTCTTCACTATCACACACAGCTGATTTCTGCTCAGCTTCTAAAATATAGTGAATACTGCATTGGTAAGGATCCTTGAATCAGATTGAACTTTGGTGGCCTGCCATCCAGAATAGAAAGAAAATCTTAATAGGATGCAGGTGCAGCTGAACTGTATCATTTGATGTGGTAGAAGAGACCCTCAGGGGCTTCCATAAGTCTCTTATGAAAATGCACCATCACATTAAAGGACTAAGATCATTTCCTTGCTTTGTGGAACCCCTTTTTCAGTGACTAGAGATGACATTCCCAGGATTCACAATAATTCTGGAGAAAAATGTCCTTTGTACTTTTCAGTACTTGACAAAATACCTTGTATACACTTTCTCTGCTACTATTGGAAATGTCCCTGTAAAACAGGACATTCCTGCCCCTCCCTATCCCTCCGTAAAAGCTAGTCAGTGCTGAAACATGAATCAGAAAATAACCCACCCAGCAGGATATGAACATTACAGAAGAGGAGCACTAACCTCTTAAGAGGTCTGATAACCAAGACACACTGCCTCTTTGACTCCCAGAATAATTCCAAGAAGGCCTTTTTCACTTATTCAGGATTAAGTATCTTCTCTATGCTTTCTCTGTTCTCTGTATCACACTTAGTCCTGAGACATAAAAAGATCCTGCAGGACGTACCTTTTTGAAAGGCAGTAGTATACCATACTTAATGCTCCCATCTCATCTGTCAGTGATCTGGCATCCTTTCCTAGTAGATGGGAAAGTATTATTTGAATTTTCCAAGAGTCAGGACTGCTAAACTTCACAGCCCAGTGCTCTTCTAACTGCTTGCATCAGTTACTAAAGGCAGGGAGATGAACAAAGCGCTGAAAAATAAACTGATTGTGTTAATTGTGGTCCTTCATACACAGATTTGCTTTAACCATGCCTGACATGTGCTTTGGCTAGATAAATATTTATCCTGCTAATTGCTTTTGTGCCAAGAGGTGAAGACCATTAACTACATCTACACTCCATACCATTTGGCCCTGGGATTCTCCTAGGCCCTACATGGTATCCTCAGGCCATCAGACGTAAGTAATATTTTTGTCTGTGCTTTGTTCAGTACAAATGGTCCAAAACTGTAAGAACTGTGTTGGAGTATTTCTGCATAATGCTTTTACACCATGAAATGAACAATGTGCTCTTAGTTTTTTTGTAGCAGTCTCTGGTGCGATCCTCCTCCGGAACTGCACCTGAGGTTGATTTGAGAAGATACAAAGTTTATTCACTGTAAAAGAGAGATCAAGAGTGAATAAGATTCCTTCAGAGCAGGCAATCAACACACAGGACCAGAGAACAAACTGGAGACCTAAAAGCACTATGGGACAATTACATGTACACACATTATTTCCCTGACACTAACTGGACTTTTAAACACTCATCAAAGCTATGTGTTGTTTCTTCTCTTGAATGTAAACAAAAAGTTTCACAAGAAATCCTTAGGGACAAAATCTCCTCACAGATCTCAGGATATTGGAAAGCTGCACTGGGTTTTTCTGTGAACAACACTCCCATTGACTTGAATACAAAGCATAAGCTTGAGCCAATTTGTCAGAGGCTGGCTATTCAATAGTTAATTGCTGACCACAGAGTAAGATGCTTCTTGTATTCCTTTTAGCAAATACTATGAGTTGAAGTACTTGTAGGCATTGAGTTGGAAAAAAAAAACAAAAACAAAAAAAAACAAAAAAAAAACAAGAATCCGTGATTAACATCACCTAACCCAGCCCTATCTTTTATCTCTTCTTATATTATTTAAAAACAATAAAAACTACAGCTGCCTAAATGACCCTACGGTTTTTTGTTTGTTTGTTTTTTCTTTCAAAATAATCAGCATCATTTAATTTAAAAAGAACAGCCAGAACAAGTTAGCCATTTATTTATTTTTTCTTCTAAGTGCATTCTGACAGGAAAAACTTTTATTAGTTGAGAGTATTCTCATACACAGTCTGTACCTCCAGCCATGCTCCAGTGTTTGGGTTCCCTCAGAGGGCAGTACTTTTATTACTGCACACTGATATCAGCTATCAGAAACGCAAGGGTGGATGACGCCAGTCAACATCAGGTAACGTTCAGAGTCATCTCTGCTGCCTTCAGAGCAAATAGATTCTTCTCATCACAACTGCCTGGGCCCTCTCGCTGCTGAGGACCCCAGGAGTTTTGCCACTGACATCAGAAATGGAAAAAGATCCAATATAAACCTCCTGCTCTAAAGTACCTGCGGCCATATTATCTTGTAATCCTGGCAAAGCATTAATAACTGTCATCTTGCTTTAATGCCTCTTACATCAATGCTACTCAAAAGTCTTTAAGCTATTTGGAGTGTTTATATAATGCCAGTGTTACATATGGTTTCATGAAGAGCCACATATTATTTATAAAAAAGCCTGGCAAGGCTCTCATAGATCTGATGCCTTTATTATTATTATTTTTAACCTACTTTTTCCCTAGTTTAGCTCTTGCCTATTTCAGACTGAAGTGGACTGTGATGCGGTGACCAAGATTACTGCCAAAATCTGAGCTTGGGATCTCATCCAAAACTCACTGTGGTCAAGGAGAACTTGCCACTAATTCAGTAGAATTTGGATCAGACACTCTTAAACCTCCTCTCTAATACTCTCATTTTGCATCTCTGTAGTGCCCTTGGCTTCTCTGGAACATATCCTGATCTGCAGGAGGGAGAAGAGAAAAACCCTTCCTTTTGTATTTATTTTCTTAAAACATTTTCTTTTACATTGTTTCAAATGGAATTGATTTATAGATCAGCACACACCCAAAAACAGTCCCTGAGAGCGACAAAGATTCAGAGGCTTGTTTGCACAGCTTTAGACCAAAGTCTGCTTAACTGTGAAAAATAACATTTTTGTAGGCTGTTACTTCTTAAAGAGCTGCTGGTGCCTTCTGAAAATCCTTGAGGAACAGTTTGTTTAGGAGTGAATCTGCCCGGTACAATATACAGTTTTATTATTCTGGTCACTATCTGTTAAAAGTCTCAAACAAGGCAACAAGAAAGGATACTTAAGAATTTGTGCAAATAGAAATGCACGAAACAATTGCAGTCAATTCATGGGACAAACATTCTAAAAAATATTGTAGCCTTAATAATCTGTTTTTAGAAACAGAAAAATTTGGACAATTTTTTTCAGCTGGAGCAGAAAGCTGTTCAAGTGGTTATTTCTATGCAAATTAAAAACACTTTCCTGCAAGTAAATACTGTACACATAGGCAACAACAAATGGTGCATAGACCAGAAGAAAATTTTGACAAAGAGATACAGTATTTCTAACAGCACTTTCCCTGGGAGACTAAGGCTTCACATTATCCTTTATCAGATTACAATATAATAGGGAAATAATGTTGGGTACTAATTCTGCTAGCTAGATAAGTATTTCCAAGTGTGACAAACCATTACTCAATGTAAAATGATGCTGTCACTGCCTTCACTGCTGCCTCTGCACTTCTACATGTGATACAGAAGGGACAGGAGCATACTTCATTGCTCACTCCGTTGCTCTTTTATCTGTTGGGACTGGGTGCATGATCACCTGTCCAGCTCAGGACACTGTCGAGGTCATGCTTGTTCTACAAATTCACTACCAATAGTTTACATGATTACAATTTCTGAGTCGCAGCTGGATACCCAAAATTATACAAAGAAACAACTTCTTAACAGGCATTACAGAAACATAAAACGAGTAAGCTAATCCATCTATGTAACTTTCTGTTTACCATTACTCAATAATACAACCATTTGCGTTTTATAGAAGTTAATGAACTCCAGTATCCTGAGCTCTAAGGACGTGGGAGAAGTCAGTATCTTAGCTAGGTCCTGATGTTTCTACTTAGTTTAATTCAGCCCTTACAAAACTCTTATTAAAGTCAATGAATATTAAAAAAAAAAAAAATGAATAAAGACAGAACCAAATACAACACTCATTTTATTAAATGGCACAAAAACAGCAGGATTTGGCACACACAGTATCTTCAGGGTTGAACTAATCTTCTTATACCACAGAAAATAAGATCCCAAAAAAACCTAGATGGAAGAATTCACAAGTTTACAATTTTAATCAAACAAAGTATTTTTATTTACATTAGTTTTCTACATGAAAGTTTGCAGTCAATATTTTGCCCTGGAGGGAATGCTGCGCAAAGTCACATCTATCCAAGTCAATCTACATGAATTTTCCCACTTCTTTTCTTAGCCACTGTGCAAGAAAGCACAATTTTATGAAAACATTTTATCATTTTTATTAGTTTCAGAACATGGTCTTGCCTGACTTTGCGTCAGTCAGGCACATCTGCTCCATTTCAACATTAACATCAATATACTACTGTAGGATATATCTTTAAGTTGATCGTTGCCTTCAGGCTCAGCTTAGCCTTCAAATTATGTAAATACTTCCTAGTCAAAGCCTGTCCTTAGTTCCCTGATAAAAGCTGAAGCTAACAGTTGCAATACCTAATCTGTCCTTCTTATCCAGATGTGAATAACAGCAAAAATGCTGCACACCCTGAGGAAATGAAATTTCAGTCATATACTTGTTTACCTTGACATAGCTTTGTCATCTTTGCTTCCTTCACATAAACATGTTTTGTCTGCTTGACAGGAAACAGTTAACTGAAATGTGGAGCCCTCTCCCAGTGCTTTTCAGATGAGCAAAGTCCATGTGCCGTTCACCCATAAACACAGACACATGCAGGAAAAATACATTTTAAATCCGTGTACTGTGTGTCTTGGAAGAAGTTTGTCAAACAATTATGAAAAAATTCAGCTTCCTCATAGCACCCTGGGAATGTACCCAGATGCTGGATCAGTTCTCATCTGCCTTCAAAGAAAGCACTTGAGTAGGTCCCCTTTTTACAGAATAGTGTTTATAATGTAATTTTACTTCTCTTTTGGGATCTGTTTCTTTGCCAATGTTACTTTTAAATAGGATGATTAATATTTAAAGTCACTTAATTATCACATGTTAATCCACTTCCAGAGCTACCCTTTGATGTAGAAAGGAACTGAACTCACCACTGCAGCTTTCTCATAAAATGAAGATGTCGGAAATATGAAAAGGATTTTTTTTTCTTTTCTCTTCTCCTTTTTGGATACACTGCTTAAATTCTTCAGCAATGTTAAACTCAATATCTAAGCACCTATTTTTGAAATATATCTTTTTTTCAGCAAGGTGTCAGCTATGTTAAACTCTTGAATCAGTCATGCTAGGAATTTCCCTATGCAGGCAGCAATATTGTGCAGAGACTGCCTGCCATTTGCCAAGCTAAACTTCCAGTTGTTTGCAATAGTCACTTCACATAATACTTCCCACTATTATTAATGTTAAAAAGTCACTATGCAAACAGGTGCACTTTTCTTCATTTCACACCTAGCTCCCAAAAGCATTAGTGTATAGGTGAGAGGGTGTCAAATAGAAAGAAAGTCTTGTTAGGGGAAAGAAGGCATTACAAATCCACTGCAGATGTATCACCAGAATCATTCCAGCTCTTCACATCTCTGGGTATAACTTGATTGAGGTCCAAGTGGCTTACCTTAGAATATGACCTTATAAAAGGAATTCCCTGTGACAAAATTTTGATTCTTGGACCTGTTCATCATACTGGCCTCCTAGGCAGTGGCTATGGAGTGCCATTCCCACTTTTGGCTGATTCCACACTCTGATGGAGGATTAGGAAGTGTTTTTGTGAAGTAAATCCTCCAGCACCACTGCATCACAAAATCTATAGGGGATAGGATGGGCAGACATGGATTAAAAGGTGTTCAAATTGCCTTCAATCTAAAAAAGCCAATTAACTTAATGGGCAGTGCTAACCACAATTTCCTGAAATTCTCTCTGTTCTTCCATTCATCTGTCTACAAAAGACAGACAAACAGTTGCAACATGACTCTAGCACAGAGTGATTTAATCTCTGGGAATGGGAGTTAGTGCTACATTATACAACTACTATTTAGTCTACAACACAAATAGCACTCAGCAGTACAAACGTAAGTCCACATCTCAGTGCCCCAGTGTGGAAGGCATGTATGGCGAGACAGGCATATAAATGATTATTCCAGACAGTACTGCAGTACTTGTTACTCAAATTAGTCATGTAAAAAACAGTTTTTTCTACAGATGATAGCAATGTAAGTTAGATTAATCAGGAAATTTGTCTCATTCTATTTATTTGGGTGCAACATGTCATTTGACTAGTGGCATATTAGTCTGTGTTATTGAGTTCACCTCAGAAAACATTTGCTTTGACTGAATGAAAGTATAGCTAAGAAATAAAGAAGCAAGTGAATGTAATTCATATTATAATCAGAAAAACTTTTACTGCAAAAGCAATGATAAGAAATTATTCCTGTAAAGATTTACCCTCTAATATATTCTTCTACTGTATGATTTTTATAATGAATTTTTACACATAAAGTGTTCTCTAGAACAACTCATTAGGCAGTTATCATCTTCAGTGACTGCATGTTTTTCTCCTTTCATGTAAAAGTAGTTCAGAAAAGGGGTGGAGAGTGATAATGTTCTTATGTCTGGGTTATAACTTGACTGACATCTGTCAAAAATGAAGAGGTGGGAGGAAAATAAGATTAGGTCAAATAAAATGTTTCCCCCAAAAAAAGAAACAGAGCCTGATTTAACTACTTTTTTTTTTTTTTCCCTTTCTGCCATTCTTTCTGTAAACCAGGAATTGAATTTTTTTGAAATGCTGTTCTTAAGGTCTCACAACAGCTAGGCACAACATTTATACCACACCTGAAAGTCTTTAATACAAATGTAAAGAAACAGTGCACTTTGCGTATCTTCAGCATTGATTGAATTTAGTCTGCTAAGCATACGAGTACAGCTAAGTTGCACCTATATTAAAAAAACACAGAGAGATGTACTGGGCCCCTTTTCCTGCAGACTGTGGCTGAGCTGAAATTGCTTTATACCTTGCTTCAGTGAAAAAAGATTGTGTTAGCTAATACCTGCCTCCTGTACTCTTCAAAGTTACGGTACCATCAGATGATAAATGAAGTATGAAAGCACACAGCGCTTGTTTTAAGGCATCTGTAAACCTAGCATCGAGTACAAAATTGTATGGCTGCATAGCACAAAGCATTAAACTACTAAAATCTCACTCTGCCACTTCACATTTGTTTAGACAACCCTGAATAGGTAATTTTGTCCTAGCAGACCTGATGTTGCCTCAGGTGTTGTCTGTCTGTGCTGCTTCAGCTTTATGCTGGTCAGAAATCTGCTCTCCTGTAGCCAGTATGAACCAGACTAAAAGCAAAAAGCCAGCATGCACACATCACATTCTCCTGCATACGTTACAGAGTTGGGATCACACATCCACATCTGACCTGGATTAAATCTACACAATCTAGTGGACTCTATTAATGAACGTGTATCATTCAACAAATGTATGTGACTGAAAGACATTGCATGCACTCTCAGGGACAGCTTAGATAGCAGATCTAATTGAGCAGGGAAATGTGAGGAGCAGACAGAAAGGTCTGACGGCTAGATAACAAGCTGTTTTCTCATTTTTTCTCTACCTGAAATGCTGTAAAATCCATCTGCTTCTTTGTATTTTGTGAAATCTGATGTGCTTTCTAAAGGCAAGTCTCTAATTCATGAATCATGGTTTTGCTTAACAGGGAAGAATTCCACCATGACCCAGCAGTGCCTCGTTTTCCCATGTGCCCTCACTCACTACAGCGTGGAATGAGGCCTCTATGCGAAATAACAGTACACATATAAATTAGTTATTCTTAAAGGATACTACAGATCAGCTAAGGTGGATCTGCAGTCAAAGGGAGGCACATGGAATTAATGTTAGAGTTCTAGTCAAATGCGTGTAATGAGGGTGTTGGGCTTAGTATGAAACACGTTTAAGTGTGCTGTTGTTTGTGAAGTAATGTTTATAACAAATAAGACAGCAAAGAGCACATTGTTATATATATATATAGTGACTTTATTGGATGAGAACTGAGTCGAAGAAGATGCGGTAATAGTGACAGTACAAGGCATAAGCTGTGGGGATGGGAATGTGAAGGTACATATGCAGAGTGAAATGTTCCCTTTCTCAAAGTGTTAAGCTGTTTTAACCACAACAGTACAGAAGAAGTTTGGGTGACAGAAAATGTCTCTATTTCTTACTAACCCTGTAAGTCACTGCACTGTTCAAACATAACGAAGGCACAACCAGAAATTCTTCTCCACATCCCCACACACACAAAAAGATATAATCACTTCATTATTTAGAAGCACTCTTAAACATGAGCAAAATTAGCAGCATAACCACTCACAACAGTAGAAAGAAAAAGAAAGCTGAAGCTTCAACTGAACAACTCCATGTATACAAAATGTCCATCAATACAAACACAGAAGTTCAAGTACATTCTCTGCCTTCTCTATTTAGTGAGTTACATACAATTATAACATTCATATCTTCACTCTGGCTGCAAACTACACTAAACAAATGGTCCTTGTGCCAGCCCAAAAGTTAAACCTGAAGATTAATCCATAGAAATAATGTGAAGTGCCACAGCTCAGTGTTGGCTGATGTTCTTAGAAAGGAGTAACTACAGAGGCAGACACAAAATTATCCACAAACAAAATAAAGAAGCGGTGCCTAAAGGACTACAAAGCTTTCCTGCTGAAGTTTGCTTTTTCCTCATTCTTCATAACTGTCCTTTTGTTCCTAGCACCGGACGTCCTTCCATATGCTCAGCATTCAACTAGCAGATCACACTCATCTTCACCTTCACACTGCTGGCAATCCTGATGGCAAAAAGATACATCACAGACTTAACAACAAGGTTTGCTGAAGAAACACGTACTTCATTGCTTCGAAATGCATGTGTATATTTACCAAAGCATCAGACACGATTTATCCAGAAAGGACTCACTTTTAGCCAGAGCATCAGTAATTTGCTACAACTCGCCTGCTCTCCACAGATACAGAGGAGAGGAGTCACAGCCAGACTGTCTGCATATGCTTTACTGGCATAGCCAGGGGGCAAGCATGCAAGGTTATAGTTATAAAGGGATTCTTCCTTTGTTTTTCAGTGAATGCTAGATTGAGCCCACAGGTGTTTTCAAATATAAGGGACTAATTTGTTACCTGTGATTATTATTTTCACAGAAAGGAGTCACACTGATTTATTTCAGTTGTTAGTTTAAAACTGAAGCATATCAAGATAAAACAGTGAGAGAATCTTGAGAATGTTAGAGACTGAAAGAAAGCTGAGTATATTTACTAACTGGAGTATATTTAGACTTTAAGATCTCCAGGACATTGACTGTCTGCGATGAGTACTGTACAAATCTGAGCATATTGCTAGCTCTGAACAAGCACATCTCTGTTACTGAATCCTCTCACTTTAGATAAAAGGAGAAAATACTGATACAAATAAATAGAAAAAGAGAAATTATTTACTCAGAGGGAACATTTGTAAACTGAATTATGCAAAAAGATACCCTTCCAATACTCTGGAGTAAACTAGCAGTTTGTCTACTTGCTGCAGACAAAAGTAAGCTTCCAGGAAGCAATTGGAAGTGTAAAGGCTGGCAACTATAATTCCAAAGACAGAGATTTTCTAATGTTTCTGACACAAATCAAGCTATATTAAATTGAATAAACCAGAGAATTCTACACTGGAAAAAAAATAAAAATAAGAAAAAACTTGAGAAAGGAAAAGATCACACCTTTGTATTCCAGGACACAACAACTAAGAAGATAGGGTAGCATGGAAGATAGTATGATTATGCACCAATTTACATTGAAATCCCATTTCTCACTTACCATACACAAATATAAATAGCTTCACAAGATGTAATCATACTCCTGGTGTTTTCAAAGATAATAATAGTGCATTCAATAGTAGTTTAAAACCCTAGGCAATGCCAAACCCAAAAGGGATAACAGAATGTATTGTTCAAACTAAGAAAACAAAGGAAGTTAATCAACGCCCTTACTCAACTACAGCTGTCTTCAGACATAAGCCTTGAGAGGTATTTCTTAACCAGTATTTTCTTAACCAGTCTGACACCAGTGATTAATGAATAGACACCTGAAAAAAAAAAATTGACTGCCAAATGGGATCTTGTTTTCTTAAATTGGGCAAGAGCACCTATAAAAAAAAAAAAAAACAAAAAAAACCAATCACTATAGAATTCATGCAGAAAAGCCAGTTCTACAAGAGAACAAAGCTGCTTCACATTTTTGACACTACAGACAAAGTAAAGATGTAAGTTATAAGGACTGAAGAAAAAGCATTCAAGTGTACCATATGATAAATATTGAAATGATCTGAGTTCTAATTGAATCTGAAATACATGCATTTACAGTTTGTGTTACAGATTTTCTTCAAAACAACTGAAAAATAATAGTTGTCATGAAAAACATAGTAAGGGAAAAATCAGCACCTGAAACATGGAATTCACAGGAGATATCATCTGACAATAGAAATATTCCCTGAATTAGTTTGGAAGATATTAAAAGTAATTCAGAGAGCTTACTAGTTTTACTCTGAATATCACACATAGAAAATAAAGAGAATCTTCAATTTCTGCTATTTAATCCATCTCTTTTTTGAAGAATCATCATCCTATTGAGACCACTTCAAGGATTCAGAGGTTTACTGTGAAGAGAAGAATGGGAAAAGGTAGCGATTTCTCCTGCATTACGTGTGTGTAACATTCACAAATTATTTGCCATCAGACAGAAACCTCAGGGAAGTCCATTAGATGCAAAACCTATGTCTTTGTTGACACTGAACAACACAAAGATAAACTGTCAGCTGGAAAATGCTTTGAAGTCTGAGAGGGCTTGTACATGGGGATATGGACTCCCCAGTTAGCTATGAATTGTTTGGAGCAATTTTTTGATGAGAGAGACCAAGTAACTTTACAGTAGTACTGAACATAGCTAAACAATTACTGTTGATCACAGTCAATCCTATCTCAGATAGAAGAAATCTGAATTTTGTTTGCTAGATGGAGTTGGTAAATATAAAATAAAATAATAAGCAAAACTAAAAGAGGTCCCTTAGAAGCCAAGAGAAAAATTGAAGCATTATTGGTTGCTGGAGATGCCTCTTCTGGCAATCAACAGCCCCTTGTGTGTAAAATCACCTAATAAAAAGGGCCCACTAAAGTTGTTTATGAAAGAAGAAAAGTGGTATAATTGACAATGCAACAAATATTTACCTGAAATGCTCCACAGGATCTAATTCTTTTAGACCTCCGTCTATTTTAGCTAGAGTTAATTCTTCGGAGTTTCCAGTTTACATGGCTTCTCCTCACAAGTTCTTGTGTGCACATTCCTCAGAGAGTATGCACTAAAAGCCCAGTAAGCAAATGACTCAGGAGCTGTAGGTCAGTGCAGTCAGAACATGCCTCCCCTCTGTGTGCTTGAGCCTTCATTTAGCAAAAAGTCTTAAAAGTGACTGGCACTTAAAGTCTGACCAGTGGAACAGGCCTGGGCCTGATAGAGAGAATTTGATAAATCGAGTGACACAGAATGCCACAGTAATTATATACGAAATAAGAAGAGATGAGCAGAATTATCTAGAGAAATATGAAGAAGTAAAATCGGTGTGATGGAGTAGAAATGAGCAAGGAGAATTGGCAGCTGAATCAGATGACTACAAAGCAGTCTCTTCATCACAAACTTCCCCGTTACTATATAAATCCTCACTTTAAAATACGTGTTGGTGAGTTGGGAGTCGGGACAAAGATTTATTATTCATGTTCTTTCTTCCCTTCTACTTAAGTTTAGATGCAACTGAACAGTTAATTTGCATTGCTGTCTTGGCAAGAAAACCAATGAAAATGAGTAACACAAGATTGCTCCAAATTCTTTCATTTAGTATCTGATCATCTGCTAGAGTAAACAGCTTTTTTCCAGAAGAACCAGGTACAGTTTTCCAAAGGATGTCACAGTTTGTTTTTTTCCTGATTTAACTTTGCATGCTGTGAAATTTCTTCCAGAGGTCTGACTAAACTTGGCAGTAATAAAATAAATGCATGAGTACTGTTGCCTTCAAAGCTACAAAACATTCCAAATTCTTCCATTAAGCTAAAGGAGATTCTAGTTCAAGCCTCCTTCAGATATTTTGATCTGATGCAAATGCTGCCTAATACCAGAAAAAGATGGTCCTATTTACACTCCAGATTGCCTATTCCCACCATCACAGTACCAGAGCAGACATTTGTAAGGTGAATCAGATCACAGAATCACAGAATTGTAGGGTTTGGAAGGGACCTCTAGAGTTCATCTAGTCCACCCCCCCCCCTCCTCCCAAAGCAGGCTCCCTAGACCAGATCACCACACAGCTGCACGAATCCCATTGCCTACCCAAAGGAAGAACATCCAATTGAGGGTGGCAGGCCATACTTATGTCAGATTAAAGTAACTAGTAATACAGGCTAAAAAAATGCACAGGATATTGCTCTCAGCCTTCAAGCAGAAATCACAAACAATAGAAAACCTCAGCTGAGAGCACTGAGTGACCTTTCAAGCTAGCATGGTGGCAATAAAGTGTTTTGAAATGTGACCATCTGTTTTTGAATAGATAACTGGAAATTCAATTTATCACTCCCAAACTCCCTGACTTATTAAGCACCAACTAAGTGATTACTTACCCCTTCTAAAACCATAAAGCATATATCTCACAATACAACAATGTCCCTTGCTTTTTGCCTGTAGCTAGGCACAGCCACTGATAGCAAAAGAATGCTCCAGCTGCTACCTGCATTCCTGAACATCTAACTCAGCCAACCAGGAGGGTCAGTGGATAGAAAGCCTCTCTAGAGCCTTCCCTCACCTTTCTTTTTCTTTTCTCAAATCTCTTCTTAATTTTTAATCCACAGTTGAATGTGAAGGTCCCTAATGATCCAAGCTGAGATGTTTAGTTTTGTATATGTTATTAGTTGCAACTGTTGATTTTTGGTAATGCTGATGCCCTACAAATCCAATTCATATTATTATCATTTCTGTTCATGATAACATTAAATAAAGCTTTTAACATACTTTTTTTTTATGTCTTTCTTTGTTCGTTCATTTTTTCAACTATATAAACAGTAGTTGTGCCACATATCCAATGGAGCAAAAGCAAACAACTATGCACTACTGTGGATCAAAAAATAGATCGAAGCTAAAGGAAAACTGTACAAAAGACAAGAAAAAATAAAGGGAATCACAGCCCAAATGAGAGGGCAAATTTAGGACAGGGTAAAAATTCTACCAGAATGAAATAGAAGGATTTCTGCAATGTGATTCAAAACTGAATTTTATATGTAAGAGTTAAACTTCCCAGAGCAATCTTAAAATTTATAGCTCAAACATTTGCTGTACCTATAATCTTCATGTGGATAAGGCAGATTTTCATGTATCCTCAAAATAACTTCTTTTGAACACTTATTGTTTTTGCAGTTTTGCCTAATACTAACAGAAGATACTGCAACAAAAGTAACTAAAATACAAACTTCTATCAATTGGTTTTTACTTAGTTCCACAGAGTGCCTTTTGTCAAATCACGTAGGGTCTTCTGATATTATTGCTGATATTTATCATGGAAATATGTGAATAATAGTGTTCAAAATAAAGTCAATCTGTCAGCATCTGAAGTCCACTCTGATCTACTTCCAGTTCTTATCATCTTAGATTTGTTAATATTCTTTCTTCTGTTGACAGCAAATATTTAAGTGATGCCTGGTTATGAGATTGAGGATCCCTTAGCAGACAGAATGCTGCCCTGAGAAAGCAAATGGGTCTTGAGAGGCATATTGGAATAGGCTGAGGAAGTATCTGACGAGTATACATCCAGAACAGACAGAAAATTTGCAAGTCGTGTCCACCTCCACCTGAGTTATGGAGGTGTCAGGAGCAGAGTGCTCTTCAGTTTCTCCCCCACCCCCGGAGCATTCCATCAAGGCAGGATAAAGAACTCTTAGATACAAAAGATCTGAGAAAGAGGAAATATGTCTCAGACTTGAAAGGAGACAGTTCAGGCCCAAGGAACTCATTTTCTATTTTGATTCCTTCTGTCATCTGAAATACCCTTTCCCACTAATTCTCTTCAAATTCCTTCTGGGAGTCATCTGCTCAGTGGCTCTGAGCCTCTTCAACTGCCTAAAAAAGTACGTATCCCATTGCATGAACTTCACAGTTTTCCAGTACTCAATCATTCTCTTGAAACTTGGCCATTGTTTCCATCTTCACCCCTGCCCTGCGACATCTACAGATGCTTCCTGTAAAGCTGAACAATTTAGTTGTACCATTCAGGCCTGCCTAGATAAAGTGGCTTTGAAGAATTTCATGATACGTTTGCATGAATAATGATGTATAAAAATAAAGTGTTTTATTGTGTGACTAGCCCAATCTGATATAGTCACTTCACTTGTTATCTCTTGGGGTAACTAAGTGATAGTTATTCAAAAATATGTATACACAAACCTACATGTAATTGTGTACACATCTGTGTGTATATGTGTAAGCTGTGAATTACTGCATCTGAATAACATCCTGGTGACTTTTCTGATGAATCAGAGAAACAGCCCAGAATGTTGTTCCTCTAGTGATGTATTTTTCGCTGGTAAAAAGATTATAAAGACTATGGATAACTGATAATTATGACTTTCCTACCATCTACTATTTCCCACAGCTACAGATTTGCTTACAATGAGTGTTGAAATTTCAAACTGGGAGATAAACATGGATAATGTTTGGAAAATTTTATGATTCTTTTCAGCATTCCTTTATATTTTTCAGGGCTTGTACACTGATCTTTGTTCTCTGTTCACATGAATTCACCAAAGAATGATGCAAGTATGGTGAATAGCAGTGAAGAGTTAATGACATTTTAGAAACATCTCAAAAAACTATTTATTTTTTAATGTACAATATTTAACAACGATACGAATTATTGACTGTTCTGTCAGTTTCAGGAATGTCTCCAGCAAACAGAAGAACCATTGTTAAAACAGAGTCAAGTGAAAGAATGAAGAAATGGATCAGCTGAACCCTTAGACTGCCCTCATTGCAATAGGAGGTTGCAGGGCTTGAAGTTTCCTTTAAAAAAAAAATCATTTCAGCAATTTTTTTTCACTTTTATAGATTATAGTTTTCTTTACCACATTTTACTATAAAAGTAAAATTGAGCAAGTCTGCATTTCATCAAAAGAATCATTTTAGGAGATGGTACTCTTACCTATCTAATGCAAACAGAATGCTTACAAAGGAAGAACAAATTTGAACTGGAAAGAAAAGGGAAAACACAATTCTGATGGTACATCAAAGTACTAGGGAGATGAGTTTCTCAGTCAATAAAGCAGCTGCCGTACTGTAAAGGCTCTTGTGCTGGGGTTAAGTAAGTTTATGGAATGCAAAATTCTCTACCAGCTAACACATGGAAGGTTTGTATCTAATAATTCCCTGCCATCAGTGATATGATATTATTTTGAATATACCCACAGCACCTGAACAAGCTCTAGCACAGCAGGATACACTCTCACAGTGACCTTCTCATAATACTACACTGTATTTACAGCCATTAACCACATTAGTGTTGTTATGCAGCTGCTATGCTGCTATCTTGCGTGGGTGGCTCTCAAATGCTGGTTTTTTTAAGGGTCCTTGAAATCAGAACAGGATAAATCTTATACAGGGAGAAAGTCTAACCACATTCTTTGGGCAAAAGGAAAGCCTTTCCTATCGTGCACCCCTTAAACTTGCTGTTCCCTGTCCCTCTCATTTTGCCCTACCTGACCCATAATGAGTACAAAAAGTGAAATATTTGGTTTTCAGAACATTCCCTGTTGCAGCAGGAAGGGTTTTCAGCTCCCTTCCACATTGCCTGGTTTCATCCTTGCCACAAGAAGAGGAGCTGCTTTAGCCCAGCATTGAGCAAACAGACACACTGAGCCAAGCTGAAGATGCAGTTTTTACTCTGTGTGAACGGCCTGTGTGGCCAACAGGAATGTTACACCTGAAAAAACATCTGTGGCACCACCACTCCACAGATCTGAAATGGAGGCAGGCCCATGACTCCTTCACAATAACAGGAAACATTGTCGTCAACAGAGAGCGGGCTGTGCCTAAGCAATACTTTCTATACATGCTCAACAGGGAATGTAAAGCACATTCCCTTGTAAAGTTTATTTGGACAGCAAAGGGTGTGGGAGGTCTTTGCTAGACTCTCATGAGAAACAAGGTGTTTTCAAAGATCACTCTTAAATGATGAAATACTCCTTGTTGCTTTCCAAACACTTGGGCAAAAGAGGGAAAAAAAAGAAGCGGCAGCATTGTGTGGTTTGTTCAGCATCACATCCCAGCTTGTTATGAAGCTGTGCAGACCCAGCATAGCAGTGGAAAGACTGTGCCCCTTTTCCTATCAATAGGGCTTTTCTTTCCCCTTGCCTTCTTCCCCCACCCAGCTACCCCAGCATTCTGGTCATGAAGATCAGTGTACAGTGAGTGTGCAACAGCCCGGCCCCTCCACAGCAACTTTTCCAGCTTACTCCCCAAAAGGTTGCACAAGCTGTCCCTCAGCCCAAGCATGCAGGGACCCCAAGGTTCCCAGAGCAGCTGCACATGTACCAAGAAACCTGCCACAAGAGTCACAATAGGTATCTTTTCACAGGAAACATATTTCAGGGTATTCAAGATCATGGGAAGATCAAATAAAGATATAACAATTAAATATTGCTAGCATGAATCTCTCTCTTCAGTCTCTGTCCTTGTACCCACATTCTTTAATCTCATAAAAGGACAAAAAAATACCATAAAGATATCTCTTCACAGGGTTTAAATGCATTTTCTTTTGGGCAGTCTTTTAATTGTTTTTTTCCTTAAGATTTTTTGTTCAATTATTTATCTATATGCCATTAGAAAATATGAATTGAAATTTATTCTGTGTTTTTTTATAAAGGAAGTATTCTGACTTGCCTTTGTGTGTGTTTTGGGTGTTGGCATCCAGAAGAAGCTTACCAGTATTACTTGCATAATGCTTAACATTGTTTAAAAGAGCTTCTGTGGGCAGCTGTGGAAGCACCTAACTATGTACACAATATACATGTGACTTCAATATTTGGAGTAAACATTTATACAGGAGTTTTAGTGAGACCATTAGTATTATTATATCTTCCCATGAGATAATAATTAAATGAAAGCGGGTATGAGTTACTATTCCCATAATCCTTAAGTCTTATATCACTGTTTTTTCCACAAATAAATTTGATAAATACAGTTTTATAATATTCTTGTATAAGTTATAACTATAATTCCCATAGCCTCAGTGGTGGTAGTTTTTTTCTATGAATAACTTTCTACTGATAGAGCAACCTCAGGTCTATTGTAATACATAACAGTAAAAAAGTCTGAACAAAAGCGAGCTCAGGAATTACTGGAGTGCTCTTACTTTGTTATACCTATTTCTTAGTGGGAATATACTACTTGTTTCCAGTGTGTGAGGGTCAAGAAGGATGCTGGAAGTACCATATGCTGGCTGTGGATTTCTCCTTGCCATGGCAGTAAACACCTGAGCCAATAGAATGTTTTTTTTCACTTTAGGCTTACATTCGAGATTATGTGCACCTTCTTCTCAATACGAAAAAATTTTTTTGTGTGTCCACCCAGAAATAGAGTGTCGAGGAGAGCTGACAAAGCACCACAATTCATGTTGTGAAGACTGCTTTTCAGACATCTAGAAATATTCATACATCAAAACAAGGTGCTTCAAGATATTTTTTGGAGTTAAAAACATCAGACTTTTCTGTTCGGTAATCTCATACTATTGAGAACTAGACAATTGGAATGTATTGATTTTTCTTTCAAGTTCTTCTGGGCCCTTCTTCATCTCCTAATGCTGTATGTGACAATACAGTGATCATTGAAATTGCCTCTGGATAATTCAGAGGTTTCCAAGTCAACTGGTCAGCTTGGGCACAAATGGCAATCTAGTCGAGCCCACCACTGCCTGATTTACCTCCAAGTGTAGACTTACACTTACAAACATAAAATGCACTTCATTATGAGCTCACGCACTAGGAATAAATAAGAAATTCACTTTTAAAAACTGTTTAGAGTAACTTATTTACAGTCAGCAGTCTTTCCAGTTTCTGTGTTGATTTAGTGTTTGATGGATAAGAAATAGTAGCTAGAAGACAGTCAAAAGGCCAAATGGGCAGTTCTTTTTGTGTGCTAGATGGAGGACATAAGACTGAATGCGTAATTTCTGTTGGTCATCCCCAGCCTTTTTGAAAATACATTCATCTGAAGTTCAGCTGAGCTTCTACAGTAACAGTCTATCATATCAGCTTGAAATTACACTGATCATTGGGACAGCTCTGAGCATGTAATAACTTTTAGGGAGCAATGAAGAGTAGTAAAGCAGTAGATGCAATATGCCTTCTCTGCTATGCTGGGTGATTCCCAAGAGTATAAGCACTGGAATGTAAAGGAAGGGAAAAGTTTAGGTGTTCCAATCCATCACAATCACCCGTGTTCAAGAGTGGAGCAGGTGTATAGCTGGGATACCACCAAGTGAGGGAAATGCTTATGTTATGAGAAATGGCAAGGACAGCAAGGCTTATCTATTTCTATAAAATGGAAATTTGAGAGGAAGTTGTTCTTTGTGTTACATGGAAGACTAACAGCAGTCCTGAAAACAAAGAATTTAAAGTAGCAGATGATGTCTACCCAAGGTCAAATGGATACAATTCAGCTATGAATAAAATTAGATTAGATTTAAAAAAGCTCTTAAGTCACAACTGTGAACCCACATGGCTCTTTCCTACCTGGCGATCATTGCATCCTCTCCAACTATACTTTTTCATTATCTACCACAATCTCTCATCTCCAGTCACATTCACCAAAACCGAGCAGAAATTTGCTGACCGAACTAAAATCGTGTTTCCATTTGGGAATATTACAGTTTTGCTTAGTTCAAAATAGTTCATGTCAGTATTTCTGAACCATTCTTTTTTTTTTTTTTTTTTTTTTTTTTTTTCCCCTTCTGCTAAATATTTAAATGATTGCTGCCATTTTGAGCAAAGCAAATGCCAAAATTATAAACTCACCTCTGTGTGGAGGTAGTGGAGAGGAGTCTTCTCCTTAGAGAAGCTATGGTTCTGATCAGATCTGTATGCTGTGATGTTTCACAAAGTATACTTCCAATTTAAAATGCTGCAGGACCTAACAGGAGATGTACACCTTACAGCGTTCGGGAAAAAAATCAGGGATAGTGTGGTTTAGTGCTGAAGATCACAGCTAAACTTCCTCATGGCACAGTAATAAATACTTCTATAGCCAAGCTGCCTTGGCAGTTCCATTTCATAATCAACTGTACAAAATACATTTCCAATTAAACATAGACAGAGCTGTTAACAAGTCAGGGGATTTCCAGATATTAATTCTGTTCGGATTTTACCCTTCAATAATGAGGAATGGTTTGTACTTTTATAGTAATTCCCAGCTGACTGCATCTGAAATGCTTAGTGCAGAAGTAAGTTTAGCTTTTCTATAATAACTTCCTAGAGCTAGCAAAATACGGGCATTATTCCCACGCCTACTTATGCATATTTCCTCTTTGGCAACAACAGAATATTTTAACCTGTCTTAGTTGCTAAGATGTCTCAAATGAATTCATCTTATTTAATGATGTATTCATTTCCTCCATTTGACTCATCCCTGTGGTTGTTGAATATCCATTGCAGACTGTTAATATCTAGTCAGTTAAACCACAAAACGGAGAAACTCTCCAGCGTTTATAATCTTACTCATACTTCTTGGATTTGGGAAATCATACTAGAAATCTCTTCAAAAGATTTTAAGTTAAATATTCTGTGCTTTCAACTTCTGAATAATAAAGAAAACTGTCTAAAAGATTTTTTATGAGTACTATCCATTTTGTTCTAGTTGTAGTCGTTGTTTTGCATGCTTTGTCTTAAGCAATTTAGCTCTTGGGAGTGTAGAAAAATGTAAGGAAAAATAATCTCCATAATGTTCAATTTTTGTGCCACTTTGTGTCATTTTCTAACATGCATCCTTTTCAGTGTTTGGAAATTCCATGTAAAATATAATATATATATTTTTTAATCTAAATAGGTAAATTCTGTGGAACTTATGTGTACATATAGAAAGTTTTTATCTATATTGAATTTTCCACTTTGGGAGTTCTGATTTATACTAGCAGATCATTACTGATATGGTCATTTGTTTCAGAAAATGCACATCTTTTTCTATTTAAGCGTTGTTCTCCTGATAGTATTGATCAAAGGAAAATGTGGAGATTCATATTGGTGTGTTAGAGCTTTTTCTAAGCAAAAGAGCTCTTTATTCCAAACGGTTTAACAGGATGCCAAATTGTCTGAACGCTGCTTTTCATTCCAAATTATCCAGTCCTTCAGTTCTCCTCCAATGAGGTTAAAAAGTTGTTAGACTGTTCTCACAGCAGCCTACATCAATGTTTCTGGGACAGTATCATACCCACTGCAGATTGGCAAGAATGCAAGTAATTGAGGCCAACATTTCTCTGCCCATTCAGGCTTTATCAGTTGTCTTTCAGTCAAACTGCCAGCTTTCTTTATATCCAACACCACACTAATCAGTGAATTAACATGTTAACACTGTGATTTACAAGGTCTGAGTGCATCATATCATTTCAACATCATCGGGCTGGAACACCTGAGCTAGACAGAGCACTGCTTGCTCACAGAAGTACCCATTAGCTGGGATAGGGGACCAGATGATTAAAGAAAATTGCTCCTGGTAGTAAGCATCCATGAGTATTAACTGAATTTGACCCCAAGACCCATTAATAAGTAGTTTAATGCCAGTGAACCTCTGGCTGGATTTAGTAGATTATTCATGTTCATATAAAATGAAACTGTAGCAGAAGGCTTTACTAGAGACACTTTGTGATCAGAACAGGATCATTCTTGTGCATTTTCTAAGTTTTTGGAAGTGTCACAAAATACAGTAACAAAAAAGCATAGATCAATGCATGCATGTTTGAATAGACAAAATATTTTACATTTAAACCAATTGGCAAATCAATTGCTACAAAGAAAAACAAATTAATTTCCCTGGGTTTTATTTTGTTTTATTTGTATATTCAAAATGTGAAATGTGTGAATTTAATAACAGAGAGGAAAGTAACATTTCTACTATTCAACTATGACAAACACAGAAATCTTGAAACACTATTTCTTTTCTGTTGCTTATATATTCACAAACTATTGTGTGCTCATAACCAGAGAATGAGTTTTATTTTGCTTTTTTTTTCCTATCACAAAAAGTTTATAATCTAATTGTATATACCAGGAAATAGACTAGCATATACCAACTTAGCTGTTAAGGCACATATACAGTGGGAGTGAATTGTGCATATCATCCATTCTTCAGTTTCCATACTTCATTTCATAATCTCCTTTTAATAACAGTCAAACAGTAAAGTAACTTTTGAATTCAAGTCTTATCCTGTAGCTTCAAAATGCAGACAAGACCAAAATCGTGGACATTATAGGGAAAAATATTAACTTAATTTTAATTACATACTTAATATGTAGGAGACACTCTCAATGACTCCTTGATTTAAAGCACCTGGTATGTTTGGAGACAGTGCTCTGATACCATCTGTGCCTCTCCATTTTCAGCCAAGATAGTCTCCTGCCCAGTTGCAGAATGGAAAAGAGGAGCTGCAGGGAGCAGGCAGACTGGGCATGAGGCATCAAGAGTGGCAGAGCCAAGTTTTCAGCTTCAGCAGTTCTGATGGACAGGTAATATCTTTAAATAACCTAAAAATCAGCTCACACAAATGCTTCCAATCTCAGAATATGTTTTGTCTATAAATATACTAGTAAGCAAAGAGATTGGACTGTGCTAGGTCATAGTGCTGATGGTATGGCACAACTGACGTGCTCAGATTATATCCTGCTCCACATCCCACTTGCTGATGCCTAATCGTGTCTGAGCACTGTCTATGGAGAGTGTTGTTCAATACTTACCAAGACAGTCCAAGACTTTTCTCACAGTTAAACAGGACAACTAATCTAGCCCATGGCTTAACCTTGCACCTATACACGGCCAATAGCCAGTTTCATTCAGAGCACAGAAGAAATGATCTGAACATCTTGGTGAGATTAAAAATTATTTTACCAACAGTAAAATTTCTCAGAGGTTCTAGATTTACCCAAAGTCTTGTGTGGTATTTCAGTGGCTATTTGAGGAGTGTCTCTGCTTCTCTTCATCAGAACTCTCAGCCAGCCATGTGATAAGTGTGTGTGTAACTGTTAAGTGTGTGGAGAGTCTTGAAATGCAGAATTAGAAATATGCTTGAATCTGAATGAATAAGTACATGTTTTCTGCATGTGAATCCTCTGATTTGGGATCCCTTGCTCTTTCTTTCCCCATTGTAAGCTGTTTCTCAACTCACAACTTGCAAACCATGATGATTGCTACCACTTGTAAATTATATAAATCAGGCAATGGCCTCCTTGTTCTCTGAGGAAATAAGGCTTTAGGGGTTATGAATTGCATTTCACTTGAGTTTTAGTACAGTTCAATACTGTTAGGGTTAGGATCAAGGCTAATACTGAATGATACAGAAGATCAACTCCTCCCACAGCCATGAGAAAATTCTTTTATCTGGTCAATTCCTATTTACTAGGAGGTACATAGGAGTGAGGAATTTCAAGGTAACATGTTTACCAGCATTCAAAATATGCAAGCATATACGTTAATAAAGTGTTCTCAATATAGCTTTCCAAGCTAAGCCTATGTTTTTCAAGATCTAAGGGATCACATTTTATAATTGTTCAAGATATTTTAGAAAACAAACATAATGAAACATGGACAAGAATTCCTACCAATGCAGACATCCTTCAAGGCAACTGCAGATGTCTGTCAAGACACAGAACACTTCTTACACACGATAATAGGGATTAAAGTTTAGTAGGGGGGCAACATGGTGCCCCAGATACTAGAAAAGTATAAAATATCAGTGACATAAAGGGGCATAGGCAGAAATTATGAACATGCCTAGAGCTATTTAAACAGAGTAACTGAGATTCCTGTAGCTTTTAATTACTTCTGTCATTTACAATGGAGAAATTCTCTTCTGAAAGTGTATGTGTATTTGTGCACACATGCGGTTCGTGGGAACAATTGAATAATGCTCTGAGAGATGCAATCATTAATAGAAAAAATATTAAAAAGCAGCTAGAAACCTCCACAGGGTTGCCCTGTAGGAACCAAGAAGAGTAACAGCTTTGTTTATATTCATGGGATGAGAAACTGTACAATAATCATGCTAAGAAAGTGATTAAACAAAACAAAAAATGAGTGAAGAGGCAGTTTTTCTCCTCTTACTGTGTTGCTTTGTTTAAGGAAAACTCAAAATGAGTTCCTCTCTGCTGAAGTAAACTCTGAAGACTCCCCACCGAGCCAAGAGAGGGAGTTTTACAGTGCCATTCACTTTCCTTCTGCTTTCCCAGCATTGTGTCAACCTTTGCACTGTGTCACACATCCGCAGTGCAAGGCACAATACAGCTGGAGCACTCAGACTGAAGACAAGACGGAAGAATCAAATCATTTATCTCAAAAATGTGCGGCCTAGATTTGTACTATTGCACATCTCTAGCTTTTCTCTGCTACCCAGATGCTGGGTGCTGCAAATGTTTGAAGATTGAACATAGTCTGTTTGAAAGCTCTTACATTTCAAATGAGAATCTGGTATGGCAATTAACAGTTCTGAAAATGAATGCATTCAGGGACACACAGCAGGCTACAGGAAAAAGGATCACAGACCAGGGTAGAATTAGGCAATTTATGCTTTCAGTCTAATAGAATTTTTTCCATCTTTATGTATAATTTCAGTAGCTCCTGAGCCAAAGCTACTAGCTATCAGTAAAAAATAACAGAAGAGGAAGAAATTAAGAGATATAAAGCAAACAAAGGAAATAGAAATGCTGGAATGAAAGGTACTTTTTTTGTTTGGTTGGTTTGGGTGAGGAGAGGGTTGTATCTGTGTGGTTCTTTTATTTTCAGATGAAACAGCTTCAAAGTACTCTCAGAAATGTCATATGACCAAAGAGAAAACCCCCTACATAATTTCTTAGTGTAAGTGAAAATAAACTTTAATTGAATACAAATCTAATCATGGATGATTTTCTGAGTAATACAAAAAACACAGTATCCTAGATTGCTCTCCAGAGAGAATGCATTGTATTATATAACTTAAAATTACTGAATAGATTTTTTATTAAAAAAATCCATATCGTTTCCCTTTTGTGATTTTCAGGTCAGACAACATGGGATCTACCTGAAGTATATTTTTACTGAAATGTAATTATAATGAAAAAAAACCTATAAAACAAGATTGTTTTTTTAAAGAGATTCCTAGAGAAAGAAGTATCTTTATCTTGAAAGCTCATAAGTTTACTGAAATCTGGACATGTTTAAACATACGCTTAAATCTCAGCAATTTTTTTTTTTAAATATTTATTGAAGAACATAAAATACAATTTTAAAAGTTATAAGGAATTAAGCAAAAAATATGATATCATAAAAGTTTTAGGATAAATAATTTTTTTTCCTCTCAATGTACTAATTCACTTTCAGAATAGCTAGTAAGTATGACAGCTCGATAAAAATATGCTATCTGAGGAATTTATGTTATCTTACAGACAGTTTATTTAAGAAGAGCTCTGCAAAGAAGATTCAAGAGGCAACTTGAGTCCAGTCCTTCGGTAGATAGGAAGAAGGGACTTGGTGACAAGGCTGGAGCTACTCGTGCTGCTTGGACACTATACCAGTTCTGTGTGAGGTGTGTACAGGAGGCACTCCTTGAGGTGTCCCCTCCTTCCATACTCAGAACTGGATCCATGACTCCAGTTTTCCTCCTGAGGGAGGACAAGGATTGTGGTGAGCAGTCAGGAGGTAGCCAGCATGTTCCAGGTCTCCCTGGTGACTCGAAAAAGAGAAACATTATTCTCATCTTTAAGAAAGGGAGAAAGGATGACCCAGGGCCAGTTAACCTTGCCTCTGTGGCTGGGAAGATCATGGAGCAGATCCTCCTGGTTACCATGTTAAGGTACATAGAAGACAAAGAGGTGATCTGAGACAGGCAGCATGGCTTCACCAAAGACAGATCTTGCCTTACCAATCTAGTGGCCTTCTATGATAGAGTGATGGCATTGGTGGACAGGGAAGGGCAATGGATGTAATCTATCTGGACTTCTGCAAAGCCTTTAACATGATCCCTCACCACATCCTTCTACCTAAATTGGAGAGGTATGGATTTGAAGAATGGACTGTTTGATGGGTTAAGAACTGGTTGGCTGGTCACAGCCAGAGGGCTGTGATCAATGGTTCTGTGTCTGGGTGGAGGCTGGTCACGAGTGGTGTCCCACAAGGGTCAGTCTTGGGACCAGTGCTCTTCAACATCTTCATCAATAACATAGACAATGGAACTGAGTGCACCCTCAGCAAATTTGCAGATGACACCAAGCTGAGTGGTGCAGTCAATACATTGGAGGGAAGGGAAGTCATCCAGAGAGACCTGGACAGGCTGGAGGAATGGACCAGAGTGAACCTAATGAGGTTCAACAAGACCAAGTACAAGGTGCTGCATCTGGGCTGGGGTAATCCCAGGTGTTTATACAGACTGGAGGGAGAACTCCTGGAGAGCAGCCCTGTAGAGAAGGACTTGGGGGTCCTGGTGAATGAAAAGCTGAACATGAGCCAGTAGTGTATGCTTGCAGCCCAGAGGGCCAACTATATCCTGGGCTGCATTAAGAAAGGGGTGGTCAACAGGGAGAGGGAGGTGATTGTCCCCCTCTACTCAGCTCTTGTGAGGCCCCATCTGTAGTATTGTGTCTAGGCCTGAGGCCCCCAGCACAAGTGAGATTCAGGGCTCTTGGAATGGGTCCAGAGAAGGACCACTAAAATGACCAGGGGGTTGGAGCATCTCTCCTGTGAGGAAAGGTTGAGGGAACTGTTCTTGTTTAGCTTGGATAAGAGAAGGCTCTGGGGAGACCTTACTGTGGCCTTCCAGTACTTGAAGGGAGAATTTAAGCAGGAGGGGGAATGACTGTTTACACAGGCTGATAGTGATAGGCCAAGGGGGAATGGTTTTAAGTTAAGACGGGAGATTCAGATTAGATATTAGAAGGAAGTTTTTCACTCAGAGGGTGATGATGCACTGGAACAAGTTGCCCAGAGAGTTTGTGGATGCCCCATCCCTGGAGGCATTCAAGGCAAGGCTCGATGTGGCTCTGGGCAGCCTGCTCTAGTGGTTGGTGGGCCTGCCCATGGCAGGGGAGTTGAAACTAGATGATCTTTGAAGTCCTTTTCAACCCAGGCCATCCTATGATTCTAGAGTAGTAAACAGTAAAATGTAAATAAAATTGCTGAAATGGTATTTCCAAGTACAGAGGGTAAAGAGGAACTTGTTATTCTGAAAACTGGTAACTCTCTAATTGCTCATGTAAAACTTATTTTCTCCTTTTTTGGGGTGCAGCTAGTACTAGTCACAGATGGTGGCTTTAGGCTTGGGAGACAGAAGTGTGTGTCCCACTTTGATGCAGTTCAGCAGTAATTAGGTTTCCCCTTCCCATGAAAAAAATAAAATCTATTATCTCCTCAAATATTCACTTCTGTTTGTTATGTACTTGGACAAGAACTACAGTTTAGAAATAAATATGTCCTCTAGGGGAGGGCACAAGGAAAAGTTGCTACATAGACACTGAACACCTGCTTGCATTAGTAAATTGATTCCTAGACACCTTTTCACATCCACAAATTTCATCTATCAATGCACTCATTTGTTGTGTTATGGTGGTCACTTTTGTAGTAAAGGAGCCAAAAAGAGTTGCTACAGCTCTTAGTTGTCACCCTTTGAAAACTGCCAGTTTCATGATTAAGGTCTAAGATACTGTCTCATCTTGACTTACTCCACAGCATCCTGGATGGTCCTCTGAACTAAGCTTACTCATATTGCAGAGCTTGCTTCTTTCTACACTTCTTATCATACGTTTTAAAACACCCTTTCCTTACACACTGAATTCACTGTCTAGTATGTTGACAGATTTTCTTGGACACTACAGGCGGGAAAGAAGCCCCTCTTGACCAAATTTTCAAGAATATCTGTTTAGTAGCAACAAAAAGAGGTGGTAGGATTTGTTTTGTTGGTTGGTTTTGCTTTATTTATTTTGGTTATTTTTATTTCCTTTTTCTTTATTTTGTTTTGTTGGTCTGCTGCTTGCTTGTTTGTTGGATCAGATGTTTCTTTGTACAGTGCTATTTTGCTTAATGGGAAAATACATCAAAAATTGTTGATTGGCACCAACATTGTAACCTGCATGTTTTCTTTGTATTTTGTGAAGGTGGATAAGCATATACAGAGTAAGAACACTCCCAAGAACCAAGCTAGCTTTTCTGAAGCTATGTAGAAACGTAAGATGAGCCATCCAAACTCACACTGAAACTATCTAGTCACTTTGCATTTTGTCTTTAGCTGTGATCAACAGCTAATAATGATGGGGCAAGCACTAGGCAGCCCCAGAAGCTATCGCACCTTCCTAGCTCAAGGGCTTCCTCAGCCAGAAGTAGTCCGGTTTTGGGATTGGTCTCATTGGGTTTTTCTCTTCTATTAATTAGATTGATTCTTAAGCTTTTATTCATATTTTATTCACAACAGCCTATAGGAAGGAACTACAAATTTCATAGATGTGTTCTGGATGTTGTTTGTTTTGATCATATCGGTTTGGTGTGCAGCACTGTCGGGATTCTTTCAACTACTTCTCTACCACATTGAAGAAATTTTTGCAGGTTTCTACTTTCAGGGTCTTGTGCAAACATTGTCATTTACATAAAATTGTTCATTTATCCTGATTGTGTTTTGCCTACTTTGACTTACTGAAGGGAAGAGTTCGTCTAAAATGTTCTTATTGTTTTAGACCTCTATTGTAGCACAGGTGTCCCATTTGTCTGATGAATTCTCTCTTCTCTCCACCCATTCCAGTTTCAATTTATCCTGCTGAAACTTATCTGACTTAAAACTTCACAATATTCAGATGAAGGCCTCCCCAGTATCTTTCATAATGCAGTAATATTTTCTTATCACTTCCAGAAAATCCTTCTCCATTTTTCATTACAGGATTATCTTTCCTTCTTTCACAGTTCTAGTTTACACTCATCCTGTAGCTGGTTAAGGCACCCAGTTTCTTTAGTGCTTTATTGTCTATTATAATGACAGCTTCCATCTCACTTGTTACCCAGGTCGCCCAACATTTACAGTATGACATTCCCATCACCCCACTACTAATGATGTCTCCCAGCTGTGAAGCAGCATCTGGATGGCCTAGCTATATATCCTTTAAAAAGAGTTCTTTCACAAGCTTAAGACTTTAACGTAACACTTGCTCCTGGAAAATGTTTTCCATAGCAGCCCAATTTGAAGCAAAGTGATAAATGTAAGCTTCCTCGAGGGCAGGATATTTCACACGAAGGATTATAGAAATTGAAATGTTTGAAGGAAATGCAGTCTATTTAACAGAGGAAGCCACAGGTTCCGATGAGGTTGAGCTATATTAAGGAACAAATGCCAAGACACATCATGCTTCTGACAGTCACAGGACCTTTTACATGCACTCAAAGGAGTGGAGTGATGACCCAGACTTGCTACATATCTGAAAAGAAGGGGTAAATGGTCATCTCAGTTCCATAGCGAAGGAGTTGGGCTTCTTACGACCTATTCACAAGGTTAACGAGGGGAGGAGTCAGAGCTGGAAACACAGCAAGGGCTTTCTTATCCTCGCTTCTTTTCTCTTTTGGAGGGATGTGACCATGTATTGTTTGTTTGGGATCTCTACTAGGTGTGCAAAGGTTACTTGAAGCACAGACCTAGGCACCCACATGTAAGCATAACTTAGGCTAATGCTGTCTTGCTGAATGCTGTCAATAAAAAATCCCTAATATGACATTTTGTGTAAAAAAGGAAGCTACAATAAAAATCTTTCTGGGAAAAGGAAGTAGTCTTGCTGTGTATCATGATTACCACTATGAAATATCTGAGAAGTTACTATTGGCAAATAATTTCAAAATACATCAACTTAAATTATAAGGGCTTATACTGAGATTTTAAATTTTAACTCATAGATTATAGCTGTCCCTGATGCTCTGGTAAACCAGTTGCTACAGAAAAAAGTTACTGTAGGGTAAGACAAGATATTTTGAAAAAAGTTCGAAGGAGAATTTGCAAGGTATTTCCTAAAGATCTGACATCCCATTCATGGGAGCTGAACAGGACAACATCTTGTTAAAATAGAGTTTGTGTTGTTTACATCCTCCACTTACTAGTTTCTATTTTAGGGTAGACTCTGGTTGACAGCAATACACACAGAATTCAGCTCTCTCTTACCAGGAAACAGCTTTCCTGAGATCTGGAGAGGCCCTGTGATGGAGTCACTTCAAATTCAACTGGGTTTAAGCACTTATTCAGTATTAAATGTTGGAGAGGTACAAAAACAGAACTTGCCCACTTTTAATAATAGCTTTCTATATTTAGCTTGCATACACATTTGTGAAATCTCCCAAGAGCCTCCTGCTCCATCTAAGCCAACTTTCAATAAACCTCTGCAAGTATTTTGCAATTGAAGATTTCCTTGTAAGTCCTGCAATTTGATTCCCTCTTATTTACTGTCTTCCAGGCACAGTGTACAATACTAAATAGTTATAGTACCATAGATACAACTAACTATTAAATAACTCTTCATTCAGAGTTCTTTGTGTCATCCAATTCAAATCGTATTGAAATCTATTTTAAAAAATGTGTTGATTTCACAGAAGCTGTGTTAGCTATGACCATGTTCTCACAGTTGTCTTCATTCCCTTTGTAGTTTCCTTCTTTTGTTTCATGTTCAGTTGTTGTATTATTATTTTTATATTTTTATGTGATATTTTTTATCTTTGGTTCTAAGAATTAGTCACCAGTCTCTGTAGAGCTGCTCATCTACTCTTCTCTCTTATTTGCATTATGAGAGGTCACCACACATTTCAAACTGCTCTTGAATTTACTGCATGACAGTTTCAGTGTCAGAGGCTGTAAAAATGTGTTAATATATGTTAAAACAGATGAAGAGTAAAATCTTAACAGGTTTCTTCTAATAGAGTCCTCCACTACAATCTATGGAACAAGCTGGGACTATAGTTTGTACTGTATTTTATAATGACCATCTTCCAAAGCCTCTTTCTCAAGGACAGTTCATAATGTAGTGACAAAATCCAAAGCTTAAATTCCTAAAAGAGATGAGAATGGTTGTTTTTGTCAGGTTCCAGGAACAGACATAACAGGTAGAAATTAATCCACACGGAACTTTTCTGTTGCAACAGTTTTACCAGAGAGATCAATTACAAGAGTATAAAAATATGAAATATTTTCATTAGAATAATATTGTTCAGAGCAGTGAAATGCTGGTAGTTGGGGAGGAAGGAAGGGGGGAGGGTCTGCATATATTCCTTTGAAATAAAACATTAAAAAGCTTTTTTATATTCATGTCTCTTTTCCCAAACACGCTACTCATATGAACATTCACAGGAAATGAGTTTTATCACTCATACTCTGTGAACAATGTCAGTACTCTAATACTGTTGTGAGGAGTCAGAGCTAATTTCATAGAATCCCATTTTAGTCTTAGCAACAGCCATACCACATTTGCTGGAAATAATTTTTTACCCATCAGCCTTGTGATGCAGGGACCTGAAGCTCAGAATGGGCTCTTTCTGATATTTACTGTTATTGTCTCAAATAGCAATGCAGTTGCTGATAATACCTCTGCAGAAGTGACAGTGAACAAAGGAAGAAAAAGATCTGTTTGTTTTGTCTCGAATATTGTGTAATATTGATGTTAATATAACTTGTTTTTTGTCCAGAAGATACACAAAAAATATTTGACAATTGTTTTGACTTACTGATTGTAAGCCAGTGAAAAACTGTTGAAATGGTGAAATGTGCTCAGGCCTTGCAAATATTTACAAATACTGTTTCTATTTGCTTCCACTACAGAAACTTGAATTCAGTGCTACAGAGATCTGAACTAAAAATTAAAAAATAATTAAAAAAACAGAATAGTAGGATTTTATGTTTTTTCCTCTTTGCTTTTTCACTCATCTGGTCCTAGGATGAAGCAAAAAGCTGAAGCAAAGAAGTTTGCAGGAGACTGGCAACCATTTTTAATAGGTCAGAGATTCACTGTCAACTAACTATATGAGCAAATTTCCATGTTTCTGTTCTGGAATAAGGCCTTTATAATTAAGTTAGTGCAGAAAGATGCTTTCAAGAAAACACGATGGTGGCCCTCATCCAGTGGAGCATTTAAATACATACTTAACCTTGTTGAGTGGATGAAAATTCCTATCTGGAGAGGAGTATTTACGTTCCTAAAGCTAAGTACATGCTCACATTTTTATAATATGAAGTACCATACAAAGAGAACATCCAGTCCTGAGAAAACACAGATATGAAACTGTATCTTTGGACACAATTTTGTTTTCAGATTTTTTTTTCTTTTAAAATAAACTCCTATTCCACAGAATATTATGTCAGTGAAGGTTAGATACACATACACAGAATGGATATGACCATAGACTTTCAAATCTATTGCTTTCTGAACACTGGGACAAGAACACAGTGAATTCACTCAAGTAAATATATTCCCTCTCTTTTTTTGATGGGTGTTCTGAATACCAGCCCAAAATTCCTATGAATATGGTACATATAATAAGATTAATAGAAATATACAGCCCAAAAGAGGGAAAGTGAACATGTTTTTTATTTCCATTAGCTAGAAGTCAGAATTACCCAATAGGATTTTTTTTTTAATCTTTCAAACTAGCATTTCTGGGTCAATAGACATGTGGACAAGAAAGCTTTCACTAAAAAAAAAATAATAATAATAAGGAACAGGATAGTATTTCCAGCCACTTTGCCTGTAGAATAAGACTGCAATTCATTTTTGTGACTTCACGCCTCTTTGTCCTGGTATGCAAAGAACAGTTACATTCAGGCAGCTCACAGGGAAGGATTCAAAAGGCAAAGTGTTTTCAAACGCTACCAATGAAATCAGAGCACCACTATTTCTTTTGCTCTAATTTTTCTGGTACTGACCAGGGGTACAGTTTGTTAAAGCAAAGCTTGAGATGTTTTAATATATCACATTCCTTCCATCAGGACTTTTGTTTTCAGCATTGTTGTCACTCTTTTTCTTTGTAATGTAGTGTATGAATTGTGTTAGAATCAAAAATTTTATTCATAGATTCATAGATACATTAGGTTGGAAGGGACCTACAAGATCATCTAGTCCAACCATCCTCCTATCACCATCCCTANCAGTACCTATTGCACAGCATACTTGTTTCATGATAATATTCATTTAATAATTCTTACCATAACAAACACTGTCCCTTTGAATCAACTGTTGGCCTCTCAATTTGTGATGTGAAGATAGTGGACTTTTTCTTCCACACAAGGATGCTGTTGTCTTATAGAGAATCTACTTTCTATAGCTAATTTCTTATTCTTCTCCCCTATATGAAAGAATGCCTGTAGCAGTGTCTCTCACAAAGTAAAGAGAGTGTAATGGAAGTTTAAAGAGAGTGTAATAGAAGTTATCATGTGAATAGGATAGATTCTCTTCATTATTTATTAACACTGTTTTTTGCTAACCAGAAATGCTCCTCGTTGTTATTTGTCTGTAGGATAGCCTTTTCTTTCTGTATCCTTAGTCCAGCAAAATTTGTTTTAAGATGAAATTAAGTAGGACATCTTCAGGAAAATTTCTTCCCCATAACTGTATTGTAACATCATTAATTATGCACTGGCGTGGACTGAGTGCCAACCACTTAGCAGAGAAATCTTTCAGGTCTAAGAGATAACAATTGTAAGATAAATTGATCAGAAATAAAGTTCAGCTCTACCAGACTAGGAAAAGGACTCAGGACGATCAACATTGTGCAGTTTTATGGTTTTACTGAACAGAATTCTATGGGGGAAAAAATGTGTCTTACAAATACAGCATTTTATGTCCTTTTTCCTATAATTCTTAGCATATTCTAATATAACCAATGACACTTTATAAAAGCGAAATAAACTCTTCTTCTGCTATTATTTCCTCCCAGGAGTAAAATGGCTTACTTCTGATAGCATTCTTTTGCTTCAGGATATTCTGTTCACTGACAGAAAGTCTCTACTGTAACAGCAGAACAGAATGATGTAGTACTTCATGTGAGTAAAAGAGGCAGGGTTTGATAGATAGTTCATTATTACTACAAAGAAGCTAGTTTTTGAACATTTGTAGATCACATGAGAGAAAATTATGAATGGACTCAACTTCTCGTCCACCTAACATATTTTCAAAGCGGTTGTCTCACTTTTCTCTCTGTCTTATATTTCAGATCATTTAAGAAGACAAATAGGAATTCTTTTCTGCAGAACATCCTTCAGATTTTTTTTACTTTTCAATGTTGTTGGTATTATTTGAGCTTTAATATAAAAAATATTAATGAGCAGCTGCATTTTGGTGCAGTCAGATTTTTTTGTGTTGAGTATATATTCTCTGATTTAACAATACTTGAATGTTTCTCATTTTTAATGTTTCAGTGAGTAGGCAGAAACTGGGAGAAAAACATTCTGCTCCAGACCCTAACAGAAGCAGAAAACGCCTATTGCATGAACTGAACTTCTATATGCAAACCAAAAAGAACAAGTTAAAACAGAAGTCACTTTGACTTTCAGTCCTTAGGGAACCTGAAGAGATAGATTCTATGGAAGAATTAAAGATTCACACACATGAATATGTAATGACATTCATTAAGAAATCACTTTAAAAAATTTCTGAGAGAAAGCAATGAAGAATTGACCTCCATTAAGTAAAAATGGCATGTATCACAATAAAAATGGAAATATTTGGATACTGGGATGGTACTGGTTCCACTAAATCTATACCTATGCCTGTTTAGCTGAATCAACAAAATTTTCCCACCTCAGACTTGTCTGCTGTTTTGAAATGTTAAAACTGTGTCCACTCTGGGTAGAAAAATATGCTCTTAACTTAGCCTGGGTGTGCTTCAGTCACAGAGCCAGACTGGCTTTGGGACTCCTCACGCCACATCAAAAGCACCATAACCACATGATACAAATCACTGTCTAGTGTCAGCTTACTCTGTTGGGTCAAACTTGTCCAAAGTATTTGTGATTGGCTTTAAAGCAGTAGGTTTTGGAAATGTCTATACTGGTAGACTAAAAGTGCAAAGGACCATTCTCTGGCACTGAAATCAAATACCGTAAAACATTGTGCATCCATAGAATGAAACATACGCAACAAAATGCAGTGGAAACATCCAAATGCTTACTGAAATTGTTTTCAGACTCTGCTAAATGCCAAGTCATGCCCAAATTTAGTAGTACAAAGGATGGGATTTCAATATCCACTAATGTTCTCTGACATTCTTTGATCCACTTCAATGGAAGACATAGAAGAACAGTCATCTAGTTCTGTCTGAGACATGCTATGGTATTTCAAAGATGGAATGCAGGAAATGGCACGCATCCTACTAGGAAACAGTCTGCTTTAGGACCAAGAAATAGAAGCAAAAAAGAAAATAATTTCTTGAAGCCTTGAGAATCCTTAATGATAGTAGATACTTCACCTGCAACATTTACAAGTTCTTTACTATGGGAAGTTCTTTAATATGAGAGTAGTGAGGTGCTGGAACAGCCTGCCTAGAGAGGCTGTGGATGTCCCATCTATGGAGTTGTTCAAGTCCAGATTGGGTAGAGCCCTGGGCAACCTGATCTAGTATTAAATGGGGAGGTTGTTGGGTCTGTCTGTGGTGGGGGAGTTGGAGATTCATGAACCTTGAGGTCCCTTCCAACCTGGGCCATTCTGTGATTCTGTGACTTTCATATATACTTCCAGTGACCATTGACCAGACATGTCACAGGCTATTTTACCATATCCATCACACTTGTATAAAAATGAAATCAAGTCCATATTGTTCCTTATGGTCTGTTTAACTCGACAGAAATATAATCTATTCCCATGGAATAAAGAACAAGTCTGGGGTTAAAACATTTAGTGATATGACAGTACCCAAATCTGCTATTACTGACTGAAGAGAAATAATCTATTAAATTAAAGTGAAACATTTTGGACATACTGTTTTACGTTAAATTAGCAGTTAAAGTTCTAGTCTGGGGTGGGACTTACAGACAGAGAAATACATAATATGTCATCTTTCTTTGTAAATAAATGACAAATCAATTTTCTTTACATTTATGTAAGAATTCATCCTAAATTCTCACTCATCACTTCTGCTTCTGTATTTCAGAAATGTATTCAGGGAAATCCACTAAATAGTATGAGAAAAGGAAGAGAGAACATGAGAAGTTTCCACAATCTGAAGATCAAACCACAACTTTTTTGAAGGAAAAAACCTTAATTTTTTTAAACTTAATCATCAGTCTTAAAGCTTTTTGCACTTTCAGCTTCTTTTTGGTGAAATTCTTTTATGCTGAATACTGTAAAGTCTTCAGAAATCTGGTTCAGTTGACTGCTGTAGGTGGCCCTGCTTGAACAGAGGAGACTGGACCAGGTGAACTCCTGAAGTCTCTTCTAATTTCAAACATTCTGTGATTGCTGAACTCAAAAGCTCTTTCAGTCCTCACGAACCTTAGCTTATACTGAGAAATCTTATACTGAGAAAAAGATCAAATGAATCTTTTGGCAGCACCTGTTACCTTGGTATCCAAAACAGAAGAAGAACATGAATGGAGCAGCTAAAAAAAGGAGAAATAAATTGGCAGAGCAAATAAACAGGATAAGGAATAAAATCAGAGGTATGTTAACCATATGGAACAGGACACAGTTTAATTCACCTCTCTGTTGAGTTTGATTTCCTACCAAGTTACTTTGTTGATTATTTTTTACCCTACAAGGATAAGCAAGAACATGCTTCGTATATGTACAACTTGGAAATTCAGTTTGAGATGGGAAATTTTTATCGCCAGGATCAGTGATAACTCCCAAAGTTTTAACTCCATTATTTCTCATCTCTCAAATCTTCACTAGAATTGACAACTGATGACCATCCATGCAGTGGAAAGTCTCTGCAAATACAATGCTACCTCTTAGGATTTATTATCATTATTTGTATGCATCTGAAGTTAAGGAGGTACAATTAAGCAAGAGAATGTACAGAAAAAAGAACAGAGTTCAGATTATAAAATTCAGCTACTTCAGGGTGGACGTGAAGAGGAAAAAATTTTCCACAGTCATTAGAAGTAGGCTGTAGAGGAACTAGACAATAGGTATCAGGAAGCAAATTCACACTGTGAAGAAATCCAGTGCAAGCAGAGGAAGACTGTACAGCTGAAAGAACAGTGAAGACGGTGAGCTTTAGTTATTAAACAATGTGAAGAAGCTTAAGTCATGGTATCTCTGGGCCCACTGATTTCATAGAGCTGTAAGATCACTTTTCCATGAAGTGCTAACAGACTAGAAAGAAGCTGCATCCAGAATAACAAAAAAACAGTCTAACATACAAGAGGAAAATAATGTATATTTGTAGCTATCTATATGAATCGTGTAAAAGCTTAAGAATGCATCAGAATAAGGAGAATAAATATTTAAATAAACTGGTTACATTGGAGAAATAAATCTCCAGCATGAATCATCCTTCTCTGATAATGAAACCTTTTTATTCACAGCACTGTTCTGGATAATTTCAACCTACCTTTTCAGTTCTTTTTCTCTTTTCACCTGGATTCTGCGCAAGCAAAAGTTAAGTTTTCAGAAGAAATTATCAATGAATCTGAACCTAATCCTACCTTGGCTTAGATTTAGGGCCCTGGATCTCATTCATTAATGGTTTACTCATTTATAAATACAATGGTTAACCTGAGCTTCGTAAAATAAGTTCCTTAGGAAAATCTGGCATTGGGGGAATGGCTTTAAAATAAAAAAGGGGAGATTTAGGGTAGATATTAGGAAAAATTTTTTACTCTGAGGGTGGTGAGGCACTGGCACAGAATGCCAAGATAAGCTGTGGGTGTCTGTTCTCCAGAGGTGCTCAAGGCCAGATTGCACGGGCTCTAGGCAGATGAGCCCAGGGGTGGCAGCCCTGCCTACAGTAGGGGTTGGGACTGGGTGGGCTTTGAGGTCCTTTCCAACCCACATCATTCTACGATGCTATGGTTCTATATTCAGCAACCAGCATATAATTCTGCATACCATAAATATTATCATCTGAGTCATCTGAGAGTGACACGTGATGAAGCTTTTTGTTTGTTTGTTCGTTTTGGAGTACTGTACTTGTAATACAGCATTCTATTAACAACTCATGGTAATAAAGATCCAGTATTATCCTGAACAGAGAAAATAACATCCTATTCATTAATCGTTTTTTTATTTATTTTTTCTTTTCCTCTGGCATGAAAAAAAAAATGAAAGTTTTATTTAAGCTGATTTCTTGAAAAGTTGTGCTGTAGTCATGGGAAAGCAAAACCTTTGCAAATACGAATAATAAGATGATCTGCAATTACCAGTTAAATGTGTCACTGAATTTTAATGATTTATAGGCTAGATAGTACAGAAATCAGGACATCACAAAGCAAATATAAAGGGTGTTGAGAGCCATAGTCTTCTAAAATTAACTGTTATCAAGTCCCAAATCTCCACAGCTTTTTATTTTCCCTTAAGTTTATATCTTGCTTTATATCACTTCTCACTTGATAGAATTTCTTCCAAAGGTAGACTTGATTCAAACATGTACTATTTCTACAGTCAATAGTGCCCTGTCCCAAAGGCTGCTTCATGGTTGGACTCATCATGTTACATGACATGACATGATTTGCCTCTTCAGCCTATTTTTCTGGGAGAAGTACACTCTTCAAAAAAGTAATTTGCTCGTCTGCAAAAAAATGGGCTTTCTACTTAAACTCCCCATTTGGACAAACAGATCCACGCATTTCACCTGTAATATACATTGATTGTACATGACATCAGACCTTATAGGTCAAATTCTGTTTGTGTTATTTATATGTGAAGTCACTTTTGAGACTGTAAGCAGTCTCGAGGAAGTTTACACGATTTGGTTAGGTTCTAAATCTGTTATTTTCTCTCCCATTTCAGTTTTTCACCCAAAGTATGATCAGATCAGTATTACTCACTCATTATCTGCACATCACCTCTAGATGTAGTTTTGTGTTTAAATAAATAAATAAATTCTGAAGTGAAAAGCAGAGTTATAAAATCCGGCATTAATTACAGGCTGAGTTAACTCCTTCTGAGTTAAAAAAAAAAAACAAAACCTGCCTTTGACAGGCTGCCATCAGATACCTTTCTGAAGGGTGAGCCTCTCCCATTACTCTTGCAGACACAGTGAAAATGCACTGAACCTCTTCTGCTGCAGCTTTTGTTTTCTGTCCTTCGTTTTCAATGGTTGCCATAGAATCTACTAATTATCATATGAAAAGCCTCACACAAAACTCCCAAAAGCCTGTTGCTAAAGCCATGAACAGTTTTCAGTTTTCATGTAAAAGGCAAAAACTGTGAAATGAAACAGGCTCTGAGGGAGAGGTTGTCTTTTAGTTTCATCCCGTGTTTCTCCTTAAAGATGTCTTGATTCTTCCCTTTTAACTACATAAACTTCTCACCGCATCTTCCCTCTAACTGCCATTAAAATTATGGGCTATTTATCCATAAAAGTAGTTCTAATTGCCTCATAAGTCATAGCATAGAAGTGTGTTTTTCTTGCCTAATTTCTTATGCAGACTCTTCTGTTTTAGCATATGTTTGACTTTGTCGCAGATTTCCATGTCTGATTTCCATGTCTAATTCCCAGTCTGGCTTCAAAAACAAGAAGGGAAAACTTAACGAAAAACCAAAACTCCTTAGTATATAAGCTTCTCGTTCTTATAGAGTTATTGTTGTAAATAGAGGCAATGGTAATTATTGGTGCTGGAACCTCTAAAAAAACTTTTTTTTTTTCCCAAAAAATTATTTTAAGACTGAAACCCAACACCATTTATACAACCATTACCTTATGTAGCAGAAATCCCACTCTAATTAGTCAAGCTACAAGAGTAATTCCTGCAGTTTCTGTTTCCTTCAGTGTTAAAGTATATAAAGAAAAAAAGTCTGAAAATTAGGGCTTTGATATAAAACAGAAGTCTTTCTTGCAAAGACTGGCAATAAAATATCAAAAAATACTTCCAAAGTCTAATAAGGCTAGTCTAATAAAGACTCAGTATATTTATTTCAATGAATCATGCAAATGAGCAAATTTCTAATCCAGAAAAGTCTGATAATATCTGGAAGGTCAAGATTTTTCATAAGGAACCTGTAATGGTTCCTCGTGGCCTACTAGTTGCTGTGAGCATACACAAAAGTGTCACGTGCATACAGTGTGGAAGTGATATATCCTCTTCCTCAAAGCTTCTGTAAGACAACAGTTGCACTCCCTTCCCTCATTTCTTCACAGGGAATAGTGATGAAAACTTAGCATAAGAAAAAAAAAAATGGTATGAGAAATCTCTCTGTTCTGACTGAGGGACTCTATGATAAACAGCTATTTAATAAAATGTATAATTCTCACATTCAATGCACATTCATCCTCTCTGGAAACAACTTCAGAGAGGCACCTAGAATACACAATCTTCTTTCCTTGATTTTATTAAAGCCCACCTTCTAGCATAGTCATATTTTATGCCTGTATTATGGTCTTTTTCCACTAACATGTAATTCCACAGGTGTAAAACAAAATAAATAAACCAGGATAAATACATATTTTTTTCTGGCTTAAAAAAATGAGAGGAAAATTACATTATGTTCCAGCTATGTATACACAAGAATTCTGTAGTTTGTGGTGATCATGGGTTGGGAGGATAGGGTATTTAAAAAAAAAATTGAAAATTTTAATATCTTATGTGTTTGTTACTCTGAGCATGACAGGAAAAAAACAAAACAAACAAACAAAAAACAACAAAAAAAAACCACAGTAACATCTTTGCATGTTTTCACAGCCAAAACTCAAAGTCAAATGTTCCTTTTGACCTTCAAGTACCTTGGTTTATGTATACAGTAGTATATATCTGGAGACAAGGTGTTTCATAAATAACTTAAAATGACACTGTAAAGGCTAGGAAGCACAGACAGAAACTACCTGAAAAGACAAAAATTTATACCAAAGCTGATTATCTCAGGAACTGTTCTTACACTTTACCTTTTTCTTCTCTTTAAAATCTTCACTCAAATGAACAGAAATTATTTCTACATCTTAGTTTGAACTGCCAAAGGGCTTGTAAAAGATACAAAACCATAAAAAAGATCATCTCAGAGAGGCAGTGACATTCTTATACAACAAATTTTGTTTATAACCTGCATTTCCTTCAGCATCTCTATTCTTAATGTTATATGTATTTTAATAGGACACCTTAGGCTGTTTTTACCGTCAGCCCTAGAAAGCTGATTCATCAGAGGAAGGTGTTTTGTGGCCACATTGCCTAGCTGCCCAATGAATTAACTGACAGTAGAGGCAGCGAGGCTACACAATGCAAGTCTGGATGAAGGGAAAATCAACAGGATATTTGCTGAAACCTTGTAGGAGCAAGATGCTAGATCCTTCATTTCAAAGAAAAGAATAAAAAAATAGGACAACCAGATGAGAAGCTGTGGAGATTTGGGACTTGATAACAGTTAATTTTAGAAGACTATGGCTCTCAACAAGAGGAAGAAGTATCTTTCTTGAAGGGGTGTATGGCCCTGATGGCAATTGAAATGAAACAAGTGCTACTGGTGGAGGTGTTTTATGACCTATTAAAATCAGTATGCCACTAGGAGCTAACAGCGAGTAGCAGTAGTCAGAATCCCTTCTGCAAGAGATGGAGGCAACCATTTGCCAAGCAGACTTGCTGTCCTAGAAAGTTCACTGCTTGCTGAAAGCAAGCTAGGGGATATTGTAGAGTCTGTTGAGACCCCTAAGTATAAAAAGAATAGACACATGGCTATGAGGGTGAAAATAATTGGTCCAGGTGATGTTTTTAGTCCTGTCAGTGATGGAAAAATATATATTCAATGGTTAGCCCCAGGCTGTGCAGGCAAGGCTTTTGCTGAAGAAACCACAGAATATTATCTTGAGGAATCAAAGCCACTGTAGGAAGATGGGATTCTTCTCACAAAGTAAAGCAATTTTCTCTGCTAGTAGTCCTGACAATTTATTGGAAAAAAAAAAAAAAAAAAGGCTTGAATCTAGATTTGTTAGAAATGAAAAGTTGGTGAAATGGAGGAGTGAGAATCAAGGAAGAAACACGTGGGGGGTGGCATCGCACTGTTCACTGAGAAAACAGTGCAACAGGTAGTTCATATTAACTGTATGCCCACGAGCATATGCAGTATAGGAGAGGAACAGGAAAAACTAGAAATCCAAACATAGTCACGAACATATGACCTCACTGGGATCACAGAGACATTGTGGAATATCTCACATGATTGGATTGCTCACAGTCATTATGAAGTCCTTAGGAAGGAGAAGCAGGTGAAAAAACAATGGAAGTGTTCACTCTACACCAAGAAGCATCTTTGCTTTATGAAGATTAGCTGTAGACTAGCTGAAGGGAAGAGTAAAAGCTTAGGAGTAATGATCAGAGGCAAGGCTAATAAGCAAATGTGACAGTAAGCATCTGCTATAACTACTCAGTCAACAGTAGGAGGAAAATATTTCCTTAAAATGTTGGAAGAAGCCTTGTGATTATTAAGCTTTGATCCATACTTTGAACGGGAACTAGCCCAGATGGTCTTCTGAGATCCATTCAAACCTAAATTATTCTAGGGTTTCTGTTCTGTGAAGTGGAAAAAGAAAATAACACCTTTACACTCATTTTTGTTCTGAGATTTTTAGAAGATGACTCACTGGTAACCAAACATAATTAAACTGTAGCTGTCTCTTGAGACCAGACTTCTAACCTCAGAATAATTACCATGAAGAATATACTAGAACATTGTAAATGAGACTGGATTTTTCAGAGCACGACACATTTTCAGCTCTGGAAGGTACCTATCTCACTTCAAACTACAAATTACGCATTGATAATCCCAGAATATGTAACCAACAATGCTACTACTTGGAATTTGTTTTACATGCTCTATATGAACGACAGATTCATTATAACTCCATTGGGATGGAGCTTTTTAACCTGAGTTTTAGGAATAATTTTTTTTAAATGAACTTCTTTGCCTCTTGTGTCACATGAATCAGATTTTCATGTAATGCTCAGTAAAACAGGATGCATCTAGTTTAGCATGTCAGTGCATTTTAAAAAGAATCTGTTTGTGCATCCTTACTTACAATGAATGGCTTCGTTTACACTGAGTGATTTCAGAGTATCTGAACTAGAGTAGGTTTTGAATGAAACTAGGACTAAAGTTATTCTTCAGGAATTCATCTTGCTTTCTAAATCACAATTTAAATTGACCTATGGAACCAGAAAATAGCTAATTCAAATTAAGCTCCACTGCAAAAAATGTCTGTTGCAGGTACTGGTGTTCAGCATTCTAGTCATTCTATGCATGTCTTTGATTTTGTATTTCTGTCAACTATTAGTATTTTACTTTTCCTCTGAGTATTTCTGTTACTAGGCAACCTTGGAAAGGACAGTAACTATCAAAATGATTTCTTCTTGACTGGTCAGTTAACACAGCTCTGTCAAATTTATGGGTATCTAAAGCTTCTAATACTGGTCTTATTTCACTAGACCATTCTTCATGTTACACATCTAGAATTATTAAAAGTTAACACTCTCTACAGATTCACTCTTTCTCTATAAAATTCTACAACAAATGTCACATATAGAAACTCTGAAAACCTTTTTATAGCATCATATCCTTCAACTATAAAATCAGAAGCATTTGTTTGCTCACAGTTTCCCGTAAGACATCAAATGTAAAACTGATTATGTTGATAGTTTACAACTCTATGAATAATACGGTGCAACACTGGGAGGATGGACAACCACTTTCTAATGGGATGTCATGTCTCATTTTTCACAGGTATTCAGTAGTACAGTTTTATAGTGCTGTTTTGTCTGGAAAAGTATAAATTCCACAAGGGACTAATCAATGAGTAGGGATGCTTGAATGATTAAGTACATTTGCATTTTCTCCATCAACTCTACCTTGACCCCAGAAAAAATAATCTTTCCTTCCTTTCATTCTACCCCATAAAAGCTGATTTGGTGCTTCCATTCTTCTTTTCACTTTTTTTCATTTCAGCTGCCTCCTACAACAACCATTCTTGCTTTTAAGATGTTCAGTCCATCCTTCACTTACACAGTGTGATGTTTTAGGAGAGGTACTACGTTGCATCTGTAACATGAAGAAAATTGAGACTTTCAAACAGGAATGTTTTATTGAAACTTAATTCAAACATTATTGGAGAGTCTGCTCCATGTATTCTTCTAAGTGAAAGCAGAATCATCTTGTTGTCTAAAGAGGTGACAAAGAGCAGAGATGCTGCATACCGGGATAATAGTCACACCCTCCCAGTAGCAGCAGCAAAAGCAAACCTAGCACTTCAAAGCTCTGTGTTTCACCTTCACTTCTTTTTTCCACTGCTTGCTCTCCCTCTGATAGGACACTAATGCCTGGTACATAAAATAAATAATTTTTTTGCAGATGACTAATATTTTTATTATTATTTCTACTGTTATTATTATACTTAGTTATTGCTGGGCTCCTCAAGCATGAATACTAGCCAAGGAAACTACACTTTCCGCGTAATTTTAAATCATAGAATCATAGAATCACCAAGGTTGGAAAAGACCTACAAGATCATCCAGTCCAACTGTTCACCTATCACAAAAGATTCTCACTAAACCATGTTCTTCAATACAATGTCCTAACATTACTTGAACACCTCCAGTGTCGGTGACTCCACCACCTCCCTGTGCAGCCCATTCCAGCGCCTGACCACTCTTTCAGAGAAGAAGTATTCAGAACACCCAGTCTGAATCTCCCCTGGTGCAATTTGAAGCCATTCCCTCTAGTCCTATCACTAGTTATGAGAGAGAAGAGGCTGGCCCCCAGCTCACTACAACCTCCCTTCGGAAAGTTATATAGAACAATAAGGTCTCCCCTGAGTCTTCTCATCTCCAGACTGAACAATCACAGCTCCCTCAGCTGTTCCTCATAAGGCATGTGCTCCAGACACCTCACCAGTTCATCTACCCTTTTCTGAACGTGCTCCAGGACCGTGTTTCTTGCAGTGAGGGGCCAAAATCTATACAGAATACTCAAGGTGCATCCTCACCATTGCTGATGGGGACAGAGGGATACTTTCTTCCCTGCTCCTGCTGGCAACACTGTTTCTGATACAAATCATGATCCATTGGCCTACTTGGCCACCTGGGCACACTGCTGGTTCAGGTTCAGCCGAGAATCAACCAGTAGACCCAGGTTCATTTCTTACACACAGCCACTCCACCCCAGGCCTGAAGAGTTGCATAGAGTTGATGTGGCCAAAGTATAGGAACCTGCACTTGGTCTTGTTGAAAGTCATCCCATTATCTTCAACCCAACTACTCAGCCTGTCCAGATCCCTCTGTAGGACCTCGCTGGCTCCAGGCAGATTAATACTTCCAGCCAACTTGGTGTCACCTGCCAACTTTCTGAGGGTGCATTTGTCCATGTCATCAATAAAGATATTGAAGAGGACAGGCCCCAGTACCAATTGCTGGGGAATACCACTTGTGACTGGTTGCCAGCTGGATTTAACTCCATTCACCACCACTCTCTGGGCCCAGCCCTCCAGCCAGTTC
>VXAB01008098.1:846958-890562 GCA_013399175.1 Odontophorus gujanensis
TACATCAACAGCCCTTCCCTCATCCACCAGATAGGTCACATAGAAGGAGATCAGGTTGGTCAAGCAGGACCAGCCCTTCATGAACACATGCTGGCTGGGCCTGATGGTTGTTCTGCACATGCCACGTGATCTCTCTCAAGACAATCTGCTCCACAACCTTCCATGACACCGAGGTCAGGCTAACAGGCCTNTTGGCCACCTGGGCACACTGCTGGTTCAGGTTCAGCCGAGAATCAACCAGTAGACCCAGGTTCATTTCTTACACACAGCCACTCCACCCCAGGCCTGAAGAGTTGCATAGAGTTGATGTGGCCAAAGTATAGGAACCTGCACTTGGTCTTGTTGAAAGTCATCCCATTATCTTCAACCCAACTACTCAGCCTGTCCAGATCCCTCTGTAGGACCTCGCTGGNCTTGTGTCAGTTCAGTGGGAGTGGTAGGTCTCTGGCTGTTTCCTCCTGACTTTCAGGTCAGAGAATGGAGTACCCTGAGGGTAACTGGTCTGACTTTTTAAGACAGACGTAAAGAAGGCACTGAGAACCTCAGCCTTTTCCTTACCCTCAGTGGTCACGTTCCCAGCCTCAACCAGTAAAGAATGGAGATTCTCCTTTGTTTTCTTCTTACTGCTGATATGTTTGTGAAAGAGTGTCTTATTCCCTTTTACCACAGTGGCCAGGTTGAATTCAAGATGGGCCTTTCTAATTTTCTCTCTGCACATCTTAACATCTTCTTTGTACTCTTTCTGTGTTGTCTGTCCCTTCTTCCGTGGGAAGTATATTCTCTTTTTCTCCCGGATACTCAAGAAAAGCTCCCTGCTCATCCACACTGGCTCATTTTGCAACTCAGGGGGACAGCCTGATCCTGCACCTTTAAGAATTCCTTCTTGAAGAGCAACCAGCTATTCTGGACCCCTTTACCCTCCAAGACTGAATCCCAGGGGACCCCCCCTACTAGTCTCCTGAACAATTCAAAGTCTGCTCTCTGGAAGTCCAAGGTAGCAGTTCTGCTGTCCCCCACCTGTCTGACTGCAGTCATACCTACTATGAAAGGACTTTTGGGAAAAGTGATTCAGATGAAGCTGGAAATAGTGGACATGAATAAAAATAAACAGGATATCTTTAATTAAAATGAAATATAAATACACTTATTCAAAAATACCTGTACAGGCAATAAATATTTCTCTTCATCCTGTGTGTCAGCACAACATGGGATGAAAATATTCTTGACAGTGCTCTAATTCTCCCAACACTGATGTGTATCTTAAGACCTCAGAGGCAGAAGACATTCCTAAGCAGATCCAGCAGCTGCATAAAAGATTCAGCCAAAAGCAGAAGCAGATGTATGTTTTCATGGGCAGTGGACACTAGCAGTGTTTTTCAAATCTAGCTTCATTATTCCCAACTGAAGACCTTCTTCCTCATCCTCTTGAGGCCTGTGTTTCCAGACCCTCCCATCTTCCTCTTGCTAGTCTTCTTGAGCCAGCTTCATTTCTTCTGCTTGCCATATCCTCCTTAAATCAGTGCCTCTTTCCACAGTTCTCTAGTGTTTTCTACATTTTTCTAATTAACTAAAACACTTGCACTTTGTATCCAGCTAGTGTTTACCAAATTTTAACTATGTGTTTGGAAAAAGCCATAAGAAGAAAAACTTCATTTGTACATTCTTGGCGTAACCTGGAGCCTCTAGGTGCTTTGGCAACATTCTTGGGGTAAGAAATGAGTTAGCGAAAGAGGCTGAGTTCAGTTTTCAGAGAAAATCAAAAAAGGCATTATCCTTTATTGTCAGTCATTTTGTTATGTTCCTGCTGTATTTCTGCATCTGATACCAGTTTCAAGTTTCCACAACTGTGGTTTCGTGTTCTGTAACTTTAGAGTACCTCTGTCATGGCAGGATTCCCAGTTACAAGCTGAGTCTGATAGCTCTTGGGCTGGACATTTCTGTAGTCCACAGTAAGAGAAAATTATTTGTGAGAGACAATTCCTACACCTACCTCATACAATCTATAACTGTTAGTCTCTGAGGACTTTCCAACGAAATAATCAAAAATATCCTACAGGAGTATGTCAACATTGTTGTCCACAGCATGAACCATGTCACTTGAAAAATGATAGGAAACACTTGTGCCTGTAAAGATTTAATTTTTATGTGGTTTTTAAATACCTACACAATAACAAAACCTTTGGGGATGACAGACAATGAAATTCAACTTGGGTGATATACCCTTTTTTTCTTTAAAACAAAGATCTGTCAAATTACACCTTTAGTGGTTCTTCATCTTGGAGAAAATATAATGGAGATTATGATTAAGAACAATATGGCCCATAGCCCAAGCTATACATATTTACAAGCAATAAAGAAATGATCAGTTCACTAAGGTGTTGCCATTCACAAGACTGTTCAATGGATCCCATGCAGTTAATGAAATAACTGAAGGGGATACATGGCAGTGGAAATGATAAAGATTATTTCTCTCTCTTTAACCACAATGGCTTTTGAAATCCTCCAGGAAACCCAGAAAAAATGACTCTCAGGTCCAATCTTAATAAAATAGAATTCATCTGAATAAATATAGGGCTTTTTTATCTTTACAATTTTAAAGAAAGTGTCGGTCTCTCTTTGGAGTTTTCACGCCTTGTGCATTACAGTTTGCTTTCCTATTGATACTTGTTCATCATGTAGGTTAGCTTAGCCTAGAGGAGAAAGGAAAAATTGGTATTACTGTACTATAAATGTAGTAATGACTGTCAGCTCAGTGTCACTTTTCCATTTCTGTTGAAGCTCTGTCATGATCTGACATCACCTGTGCTTAGTTGAAAGCTAGGTCTGCATGGACTATTTCAAGTTTGTTCCACTAATAAAGAGATGAATAAGCTTTCCTCAAAATCTCAAATCCTGTCAGTAAGGTCTGACAAAGGGGATAGGAAAGGAGAAAGGTATAGAGCTAGGTGGTAGAATGGTAGAACTGCTGCCCATCAAGAGCAGTGTGCTACCCCGCAGCTGTCAGAGTTATCTGTCCCAAAGAACAGACCTACATCCTCTAGATGAGGACCAGCAGATTATTTTCAGTCCAAGTGAGTGGAAACTGCAGCAAATACCCAGAAGCTGAGTTAAAGAAGTAGTAGTTGGTTTCTTTCAACATAAGTTTTAACTTTCTTTGTGTAGAAATTGTCAAAATGGTGTGTGGTCTGAAGTCTTTATTTCAGGGTTAAATGATGTGATTAAAAAAAAAAAATCTTCAGTTTTTGACAAAATTTTCATAGCAATTTCAATAGTGTAATAGATAATAGTTGCATTTATCTTTGCCTTTCTTCCCTTCTCCATAGTGAATTGCTCAGATAAGTTCTATTTGCAACTGGATTCTCAAACGTCTTAGAAAATGCATTTATACAGGATTCAAGGTCCCATAGCATTCTGACGATATAAGACAACACTTTATCCCAAGATAAGCCTAGAGTATGGCTTGACAATACATTGACATTCACAGGATAGATGGATTCCCATTCACTGTGCATTAAAGGTGTGCACACAAGCAGAGTTCATGGTGCAACTATGACCTCACAAATGCACACGGTTCCTTAGTTTGTGCTGATCTATTCTTCAGCTCATGATCTTAATGGTGTTTCTCTTAAAGGGGGTCAGACAACTCATTCTGGCCCACAGATTCTTGGCCAGATAGTGTTCGAGGGGTTGGTCATCAACTGCGTAAGAAATCTCCTTGTGTGAGAGCTTAAATGCTTGAAAGGAAGTTCTTCCCAAACAGCTCAAATAAATGTATTCCTGCAGATAAGGACAGTTCTTCCGAAAGAGGAATGTTGAGAGATGCACTTTTCAATTACATCAGAACCATTTAGGCAACAAACTATTTTGAGGTTCCTACATAGCATCACTTATGTACCTTCTTTTACTAACCAGCTGGGAGAGATGTAGAGCTTGTACTTTATACAATACCAGTACTGATTAGCAAAACAAGAACCTGTTTACCAGTTCTAGAAAAGAAGCTAAAAATAAATGAACTAATACAACCATCAGCTGTCTATAACAGAAATGACTCTAAAGTAAATCATTCACAAGGAGCAGATTGCCACACCAGTAAACTCAAAAATGGGACTTGTAAAATATCTGGGACACTCTGTGTGGGTTGCAAAGCAGATTCACAAAATATTTTGCAAAACAAAAGGTGCTTCTGATCCCCATCTGCCGTGAAGTCTGACTGTTACTCTCCTGGCACCAGTGAGAGCAGGAATACTCACAGCTGGACTTGGGAGCTGCAGAGCAAAGTTCTGAACTTCCAATAGCAGAAGTTCTCAGGTGTTTTAGGAACATCTCAGAAATATATGAAGCATGGAAAGAAGAGGCAATTTCTTCTGTAAAGTTTTACTCTTTTTCACTATCTTGCAATATTGTTTGTTTTTGCATTGTGTATCTCTACATGTATGTCTCTAAGTTTAGCAAATGTGATGGGTTCATTCAGCAACATCAAACAACAACAACAAAAATAACAGAAATAGTCCTGAAAAAATATCAACATCTGATTTTCTAATATTTCACCACTCTTATCCTCAGTATTCTGGTTATCTTCTAGATTTATTCTCTGTCAGAATCATGTCCACAAAGACTAAATTAATGTGTGAAAAGAACAGATTCCTCATTTCTACCACATATGCACATAAACATACAAAGACAACAACTAACATAGTACAATTAGAGCAATTTTATTCCTGAACATCTGATTGGATTAAGCATCTGATTGTTGTTATTCATGAGTTATCAGAAAATAAAAACAAATAGGACATAACAAAATATTTAGGAAAGTAAAATGGTTGAGGTATTGGAGAGAGTGGATGAGGATGGATGAGGCAAAATTGGGAACGAGACATTTAAGGCAAAGGAAGCATCTGTCAAATTTTGCCAGGAAAAGAAAAATAAGTCAAAAACACTCATCAGGATGAACAATGTATTAGAAGTGCATAAGTAATACCTTCCCTAAATCTTTTCTTGGCTTCCAGTGCTGCTGGAAAGTGTCAGTTCTTCGTCCTGTCTGCTAAGTACATTCGGGGGGGGCGGGGGGAGGCGGGGAATGGAGAAGAAAAAAAGAGCAGAGAGTGAACCTAATCTTGGAATCCTTAAAAAGTCGCCTGCATGCATCTCTAGCCTCTGGTGCAGCAAATCATGTTGCTATAGTAAAATGGGTCAGAGCAGTAAGCAAGTTAGCTTGTGCAACAAAATCAGACTCCTGGTGCAGTGATGGGAAGCACAGGCCAAAGCAGACAGTAATCTACAGCTGAATCTAGGTCACTGGGGTGCTTTGTAGCTGCAGCTGTCCGTGTGGGACTGTGATCTCCGGCAGGGCTCACAAAACTATCATGACGGCTGGGCTCCTGCTCAACGGTTACCAGTGTATTGTGGGAGCTGCTGCTTTGTCTCCTCCAAAAACAAATTATAATTTTAGATTTTTTAATTATGGATGCATATGCAGGCAGCATGTGTCTGTGTGTGTATTATGCATGCACATTTATTTTAAAATAAAACATACTCAGCAGGCACATGGCCCATATTTTGGGAACCCATTACACAAATTAACATTCACACTCCAAACGATCATTATCACATATTTATGGGAACCGTGCATCCCACTCCATGAAGGCTATAAAGATCTGCAAGCACACATAAAAAGTATTTTCCCTAGCATACCTAATGAATCCCCCCTCCTCAGACAAATGCCCTTCCAAAAAGCCTGGGAAAAGAAAAAAGGCTTTTGAGAATGTCAGGGAGGTCATCTCACAGCTCAGTCTCTCACATCCCCCCACAATCATATGCTGATACAGCCATCCATGCAGTAACTCACATAGGTTGCTCCAAAAGTAATGCCTCCTATTTATTTCCATGGAAACTACAACAGATACGAAGAGCACAATAACACTGCTTCTTAGGGTAAATTCTCAACTACAAAGTACTATTTTTTAACTGAGTCACCAACATTAGCTATGTATTTTTACCTGCATGCTGCACTCATAAATACGTGCACCAGCGGAGGCAACCCACTGTTTCACAGACACTATGACAGCACTGATGCTAGGAAAATGTTGCCCACACAGTCCATCTTTCAACAGCCTGAACCTGGGTGTGGTAAAACAGTGTAGCCAAGATTGGCAAAGTGCTCCACTGTCTCCAAACTGGTAGGAGGCCTGACATTATTGCTTTGCAAGAGAAAGGTTATCTTCTTCTTTGGCCTGACTTTAGAAGTTCTAGCCTTAGCCAACATCACAGTGTAGCAGAGTTGATGGTTTGTCCAAGTTCCAGGAAATCCAGAACGATCACCATTTCCCTATCCCAAAAGACAGTACACATCACTTTACCTGCTGTGGGCTGCATCATGAACTGTTTCCTTGATGGGAAATTCACATGACTCCACTCCATGGACTGCCATTTTGACTTTAACTTGTAGTAGTGATACCACATTTCATCACCAGTAAGGACAAGACTCAGGAAACTCATCTTCAGCCTCACATTGATTCAGTAGGTCCTGACAAACTTGCACATGGTGTTCTTTCTGTTTCTCTGTGAGCATTCATAGGACCCACCTGAGGCAAGCTATGCAATATTCTGAAGTTGTCCCCACCATTTCCAATACACTGAAGCAGATATTAAGCTTGATACACAGTTCCCTGGTTATAATCCTCTGATGTGCATGGATGAGCTGATTGAGATGTTCTTCATTTCACCGGGTGACAGCTGTGAGTGGCTGTCCAGAGCATGGCTTGTCTTTCATGTCACTGTTGCCACTGCTGAAATGCACCATCTATTGACTTGATGTGCTCACAGCCACTGTTTGGTCTCCATAAACATTCAGCAAGCGTCTATGAATGTCAGTGGGTGCCATTTTTTCCACATGGAGGAATTCAATGACATATCTTTACTTCATGTGCACTTCCATATCAGTCACCATTCTGTCAGGCTGCCCCACTGCTGCTGTCTGTCACACGGTAACAAAATGTAACAGAATACTGGTGGGAAAGTTCAACCTCTGCTGCCATACCACCACCATCCTCCTCTGACATTTAGGCCAACATAATAAAATAGGAGTCCTTACTTTCAGAGCAGCCATCATTACCATTCACTATTCTGTGATTGTTTAAAAACAGGGCAAAGGAATGGGGCCAAATCAGGAGCATAAGTACACCAGCATACCCCCAGTGATGCTGAAGGAAGTACACAATGTTAAGCAGGCTCCAGCACAGATACAGTCCTCATCTGAAAGGGGATACAAAATGACCCATAACAGAGATTCAAAAACAGGGTTTTGCTGGCTACTCTGAGATTCTGGATACATCCCCTGCACACAGTTGCATCAGCTTTCAGTGGATAACGGGTGAGATGGAAGCTTGCACGCAGTGACTGAATCCATAGGAAGCACACACCAGGCTGCAGCTCCCCAGGAGCCTCACTTTCATGGCACATGTGATAAATCATTCTTACACTCTACACACTGTAGGTCTGACACACCTAATGCCAAATGTGTCACTGTCATACCTCTGATTTAATTTTCTGTCTTTTGTGATTGTCTGGCACAGACTTACAAGTAAAAAGTGTTAGTGAATGAATAGTTAGATTAATGAAGCATTCAGCTTTGGATGTGGTTTTGTGTCAGTACTGGACATATGTGTTTTTTCTCTGTGATAACCACAGGACAGTAGGCATTTCCACTTGAGGCAAATACACTGGACCAAGCACAGCCAGTGTTTTGTTTTGTTTTGTTTTGTTTCGCATCTCTCTAATTGTGTGAAGATTTTTTACTCATTTCCAGCTAGCATGAGGGCAGAGGAAGGAGGAGGGACAACAATAATTTTGAGTCTCAGAATCAGTGGAGTAGTGCAAAAATCTAGTATGACTAGGAAATTATTGCTCTCAAAACCCCATATGGCTGCTGAGAATAGAAATGTGATTGGAATAACTAGGCCAGGACTAATCCATGACAAGGTTAACATTCATAGACAGAAGAGGCATTAGAGGTTATTCAATGAACTAAACAATTAAAATCAATTATGCTTTCGTAGAAAACATTTAACAATCCATATTTTTAATGGAGGTATTTCAACCATCACACAAAGGGAAGGTTTCTTATGCCGATGAAGACTAACTTTTGGTGTGTGACAAGAAGCTGGTGGCCAGACCAAGCTGATACCCCTTGTGAAAAGCACCACTATGGACAAGGGCAGAAGAACTAATTGGCATAAACTAAGGAACAGTATGCATCTGTGAGCATAAGTCACGATCACTGGATGTGTGCATACCTTTACAGATGCCTGAGAAAAGATGCAATAGGAATAGGTCATATTTCCAATGTCAGTTTGTAATTGAAGTGAAATCTCTCATTTGTTCATGCAGAACGAGTAGCATTACTGGGCAACTGCCCATACTATTGAACAGCAGCACACTAAATATCTTGCAAGTGCTGGAGGTAGATATGCATGTCATACACAACCAATACAATGCATTCATACATTTTTTTCACAAAGAATGTAGCAAAAAGGAATGAGAAAAAGATGTCATGATAGGTTCAAGGACAGCTTCCTCTCCCAGTAGTCACTCAGACCTTGGCCACTTCTCTTAGCAATAAGAAAGATTTTTTGCATCATAAAAGTTTTGGCATTCTGTCACATACACTTCATCTTTTTTTAAAAAAACTTTTCTTAAATGCTTCAGCATTCTTCTCCACAATTATTCAGTGATACATGAATAGTTCTGGAAACTCACCTGATAAAGCCAAATGATGGAAATATTTGTCTATCAGGCACTGTCTCAATAAAGCAAACAAATGCCACTTTGTTCAAAGGAGAGTCAAATTCATCATTGGTTAAGCATTCTGCACATGAGATTTATGCCTAATGATCACCAGTACAGACTCATTAAAAGATATCCCCAGAGATATAAAGATCTGCTTTTGTGTTGATAAAATTCTTTTCATGCCACTGGTACTCCAATAGCCAAGTCAAGAGAATGACAGGCATGGAGACCTGGCTGGGAGGCTTACCTGGGTGGAAAGGGAGTGAGAGAGTTGCGATTTTCATATGATACCATCATTACATACACAGCATAGAATTTGCAGTTTGATTTTGATCAAATGTGTTCTGAAAGCATTTTGCCTATAACAGCATGCTTACAAATATCTGTGCAAAAAACAGGGGAAAACAAAACACACAAAAAAATGCTGAGAAGTAAAAAAAAAATTATTTTATAACTCTGTCATGAATATAATTTTATATTTGCAAATACCTTTAGCCTTCCTGTTTCCAAAAGAAAGGCAGTAAATCACAAACTCAGGGGACTCCACAGCCATTTACCAAGTGGATGGATCCCAGGGTGTGGGGAGGGAGGAACAGTTTTATGGGCAGAAAATAAACATTCCATGGAAGCAAAATCACCAGATAAATCCCAAGCTGCAGTCAATCTGCACATTCCACTGTTAAAGAGCCATGAGTTCCTGATAAGAGGTCATTTTCTTACCCCTGGACAAACAGTCAATTCATGGAGAAGAGTTAATTAACTGCAATGTATTGGAAGAACTGAACGAAGTACCTGGCATGCTCCTGTCATACTCCCTTCTCTGAGCAGAGTGGAGTGGTCATCCACTGGAGAAAGGCTGCAGGGAAGGTCATCTGATGAATATTCTTCTCATTATTTTTTTCTAGCCATATAAAGTGGGATCTGTTTTCAAGTGAAGAACAGAGGAGAGGAGAAGGGAAGGAAAAAGGGAAAAAGAAAGGGAGGAAGGGAAGGGAGAAGGGAAGGGAGGAAGGGAAGGGAGAAGGGAAGGGAAAAGGGAAGGGAAGGGAAGGGGAAAGTAAAATGTGGATAAATAATTACTAGAGCAAAGCAATTCAGGCTTTATCTTAATGAAATACAGATCAGACTTGTATAAATGTAAACAATCCTGTAAGATGATGCCCAGATGCCCACAAAAAGACACATCTTGCTTGTTGAAGAATATCATTATAATGGCAGCAATATCCTGCATGTGGTCTTCTCACATGGAAGAAAAGTAGAAACACCAAACACTTCAATGCACATGGAATTCATCTCCTTGTCATTTAGTATATACATCATTTCTCCATTTTTTTTTTTACCCAGAATGAAATAACAAGAAGATTAATTTAACTATTTTCTTAACTAGTACCTGTGTTGAAGGATGCATGCATACATACGATCTATTTTCCATCCTGAACCTCAGGACTGTTCATGTGTCTACAGTATACTTTGTCTTACCAATGACATCATGAATTCCACCAAACTCGTGTTGGCAGTTTCCCACTGAATCACTTGGTCCAATTGTGGACTCCTCTCTTGTTTACAGATATCAAGGAATGCCTTAAACAGAGCAATTATTGCCTCATACCACTTTGAATACTGATGAGGGTGGAAAAAGGCAAACATCTGAAGCACGCTCCCATCTCTGGAATGTGTTAGGCCAGTCCCTCAGTCAGTAAAAAGGATTAAATCCCTTTTCTACAAAGTGAACACCTTGGAGAATCTTCACAACTCAGGCAAGTACTATTTCAAGAGATTCTTCAGCAAACAGGCTAGAAGATTTCTGTGAGTATACAAAAAAACTGAATGCATAACAAAGATTCAGTCAATAAGTGTAAATTAAAGGTACTATGGCTGTTACAGTCAGTAACAGTTTTGTCTCAGTAAATGACTACAAGGTACAACAGTGGCAGATACCTGCTGTAGGAGTATTATCTCTGGTATCCCCAAAGTTTGCTCTGAAACTCTTCACAATAGGCTATGGATTAAAGCAGTAGTAAGAAATAAACAGAGAAGCTGCTAGAGCAAACTGGCCTTGCTACACAGCATTTTGGTTCTAACTGTGCAAAACAGAATAATGAGAATTTTAAATAGAAATATTTTAGGCAAAACATAATGTCTGGCAAGGTTACTGGGGAGGAAGTATCTCATGTCATCCATGTGGAAGTCTCCAGTTGTAACAAAAGCCTCCTTAGCCACTCAGTAAGTGACTGAAGTTATAAACATTTATATCACAGTTAATTTACTTTCAACTCTCATTTGGAAAACTTCTGTTGCTCTGTTAAAGGATGCTGCTAAATGTCATATTAACAATTCTGGAAAGTTATTGTCAACACTTTGCTATGAATGGATATTAATGAATCCTAAACTGCAAGGGCTTCCATAAAACTTTAATGGAAACCAAAAGGCAAAAACAGAGAAAGGGGAAAAAAAAAGATAGATAGATAGATAGATAGATAAATAAATAAATAAATAAATGAATGAATGAAAAATGAAAAAAGATTTATCTACTATGTTATTACGGAATGGTTTTTCACTTACAAAATCAAAATTTGCCAAGAACTACATCAGCTAGTAGCCATTTGTTTCAAGCCAATACTGACTCCTGTCATATGATGAGGGAATATTAGATTTGGTAATCTTACTGACACATGTTAGGTCAGCATCACCAAGAAACACAGAACTGTCTCCTAGAAATAACCCTTCTCATCATAGCTGCATTGCATGGTGCCTAAGAAAACTGAACCTCTAATGAAAACAATGACAGGAAAAAATCTTCCTCAGACTTAGGAGGAAAGTGTCAGACAGCGGTAGAGATGATTGTAACACTTCCAAATTTTCCTGGAAGCATACTTTATTGATCAGAAACTGAAGACTATAAGCACATTGGAGATTTAAAATTGGTAAGCAAAGTCACTGGAAATAAATAAATAAATAGACAGATAGATAAACAATAAATAAAAGAAAAATTAAATGTTATGATCAGCTGAATAATGTCAGACTGTTGAAAGTTTAATGGACTCAGTTGTGACTTATGCCACTCTTTCATAAGAGTAAATAAGGAAAAGAATAAAAAATTGAGAGTTGCAACATGAAAGAACCACACAAAAGAGACATGAGTCAGTTATAACACAAGATAACAAAGAGCCAAATTAAAGGCTGGTTTAGCTGATTAATAGGCCTGAAATTTTAAAAGATTTTGTCAGAACTGTGGAGGATTTTAATATATTGTCAACAGTTTATGGGCTGGTTCGGCCCGGTTCTGTGACTATTGGGGCAGGGGACTCATGGATCCATGCCCTGGGAAAGGGGAAGGGGGAAAGGAAAAAAGGAAAAGGGAAACAGGCCTAAAAAACAAAACAGCAGCAATGAACTGAGGAGGAAAGCCAATTTACTAAACAAGATATCAGAATGCAAAATAATGCAGTATGATACAATATAATTGGAATTGAAGCTAATAAATAAAATAAAATGAGAGAGAGAGAATGTTCAAAAACCGAAGGCCTTATGCTAATGCTGAAGGCAAGATGGCTAGGGAGTACTCACTGCTGGGTGTTATCTGAAAGGGAAAAGGCCTATGTCTTGTGACACGTGAACAGTTTTTATCCTTCCCTCTGAGCAGAAAATGTAAAAATTCAAAGCAACGTAAAGTCCACTAGGGCATGTAGTTCTTCTGTTCTGAAACAGGTACACCTGGAACTATCAGTGATCCACAGAACTGGAGCATTAATTCTTTAACACCCAATTGACTACATGATGTCATAGTGTGGAATACCAATAACAAAAATCATAAAAACATGACATAGATAGAAGAATATCAGAAATTGAGATAAGGATAGCTGAAGAGACTATAAACTATGTCTAATGGATGATGTGATCAATATGGTAAGAAAATTACCTGGAGCAAACATGCATCGAAGACTGGTTGCCTCTAGAATTCAGTCTACCTTCCATCAAGAGACAAGATGAGACCAAAAAATAAAAAGTGAGAACACTTTTAAAAGGAAAAAAAAAAGTATTTTTATGTAATGTGGATATAAGATTAGTCTTTGAAAATTAGTTTTGAAAGATGACTATGTGTGAAGCAAAGATATGAGAGTGAGAACAAGAAAAGATAAAATTAAACCTTATTGACAATTAGTCTATAATTATGGAGTGATAGAGTGAGTTAGAAAACTATAAAGTAAAAGCACACTCAGTCTTAAGAGAAGATCTACCTATGGAAGACTCAGACATTGGAAATTGCTGAAAAATACTCAAAATCATAATGGACAATGACATACCAGGAAATGTTAGCTTTTCTACTGTGTATTTATGAAAAGGAAGGAATAAACTAATTTCCATACTTGAGAAATTAAATCACATGAGAAAATGGAGATCAGAAATAGCTCCAAGGGAGACAGACAAATGTCAGGTATCTACAATCTACAAAATGATAATCTGCTACAGAGTTAATAAAATTTATTAAAACTCCTTCAACAAGTAACAGCAAAAATAGATTTCTGTCAATATGCATAAAGTCATATGCACAGGCTTAAATTAATTTTGAAGATCTAGGAAAATATGATTATATATATCAACACATTATGACTGTGAATATCAAGAAATTTTAAATAAACAGTAATAACTGTTATGAAGCAAGAAATTAAAGCACACACATACACACACACACGCACTCACAAAGTAAGGAAGCTTCTTGTTTTTCTATAAAAAAAATGCCTATCTTACAAATGCCATGAACACTGCAGTCCATGAACTCATCTGATGTAAAATTCCCTACCACCACAGAGGAAGACTCTTGCACTTGTCACCATTTCCCACCTCTTCCCATGTTCTTTTCTCTGAATCCAGTTCTCACCTGGCATTTCAGCATGACTATTCAAATCACTAAACTCACAGAAAAATAACTCAGAACAGAATAATTTTTCAGCTTATTTAGTCAGCTAAGTCCATTCATCAGATAGTTAAGAAACAGAGGTGGCACAAAGGATCCAAAGAACAGAAAGATGTACTCTCTTTTTGAGTACAGCAAGCTGCTTCATTTCCTCCACTGTCAAACAATGCCATACTTTGAGAATGACCGACCTAAAGATATGTAAGACCAACACAAGGGTATTTTTATTAATTAAACCAGAGAAGTAGGCAGAGTAGAAGAGAAAGACTTAGAATGAGAAGGAATAGATTTATAATGTATGCATTAAGGGAAACCATCTAATTTAAATGGCAAATCCGAAAAAGAAATACACAATCTATAAGAAATTGAATACAGAACATATCTGCACGTTCTGTTATCTTTAGTGTGAATGTGACAGTTAACAAAGAGTCTAATTAGAAATGAAGTCATTTGGTAAACAGCAGTATCAAAGGAATGTCACTGTGACAAACTGACCTGACACCAAAAAAAAAAAAAATGAGGGAATGGTTTCAGGGCAACGAAACAGAACTGGAAACTAAGTGTTTGTAGGTAGGAGAAAGACTGAGATGTATCTGGTACAGAATGGATACAAAGTCAGAAAGTTTGAATAGGAAGACAAGTGAAACCTAGGGAAGCTCCTTTGGCTTAGAGCGGGAACTTAATTCAGAGGATGACTCAGTTCAGCTGGTCTGTGTTTCTATTCTGAAATGCTAGGCAGAGGACATATCTTACTGTATAGTGACTCCAGCATTTTCAAGGAAAGCTTACCCTTGATGACTGCCATCTGTGATAGACTGTCTCATTACTGCAGCTTTTTATCAAGTATCAGCCCAAAATATTTGAATAAATAAATTCGGAGCTAATAACCTTTTCTAAGAGCAATTTAGAAGAATCTGTCTTCTTAGTGATTTTAAAAATTTTACTGGATAACTCCCTGATATAAGACCCCTGCATCCTGATGTAACTTAGAGGCTAGTCCTGCTTCAAACAGGAGATCAATCTAGACAGCCTCCAGAGGTCACTTAAGAACTAAACTATTCTATCACTGAATGATTTTGCCTGCAGTGGGAGCTTGTGAAGACCAGATTTTAAAGTCAGTGTCCTTAAAACTAAATCAGGAACAAAATACTGTTAGAAATGAAACCAAGCAGGGGAAAAAATAAAAATAAAAACTGGGTTGTTTTGTTGTTGTTGTTGTTCACAAATCTTTAATTCATCCCTTCAAATGCACTGTATTTCAGAGAAAAATATAACAATCTTGTTTTTAATCATTAATTATTCTTGTCAAGAAGGCATCTTAGCCATCAGACCATGGAATATTTTGTTCTCATATTTTCGGTTGGTTTTCTATTTTCAGTAAGCACTTTCTGGACCAAGGAAAAAAACACAGGTGATACATCTCCTCAGGAAATGGACTAGCCATTTGACTAGACAGCTAGTATCATTAGCCTTGCTACTCTCTGCATGTGTTTTGAAGACTTTTACACAGCAGTACAAAGCTACCAGAGAAGGAAGGTAATTTCAGGAGGCCCAATGAGTTTATCACAGCATCTAAGTTCTAGGTCATATATTGTAATAGTTAAATGAGGGAGATAGAAACTCGACAGCTCTGTGCCTTATTTTCTTGATTTGAAAGATTGTTGGAAACAGAGCCATAATTCATGGTTCATTCAGTAAATAAAAGGCATTTTAAATCTGCATTGAATCTAGCCATTAGGAATGTCATTGTATGTCCTGATTCCTGTACAAAGCTCCCTGGCATGGTTAGAAAACCATATAAGGAATCAGTGTGAAATGAGGTCATTTATGTCTTTTTAATAAACTACTGATTTGGTCACTGTGCTCACAAATAAAGATGAACATATTTGTACATGCAAAAATGCCCAGAATGCTTTCCTGGAGAAAATCTTCTTTGATTGCTTTATTTAAACATGAGCAGTGTCTCCTTCTTTTCAGGTGAATGAGAGCCACAAGTTCATTTGTTTGTCATATTCTCTCTTTCATCCCTCACTGACTAGTACAATTGATTGTCCTTTTCCAGACAGTCTTATTTTCCTTTCATTCACTTGGAACCTAATTCAATTATGGACAACTGTAAAACATTCAGACATTTTAACATGCATACATTTGTTCAGTGTTGCTCTTTTCAGAGGAATGATTTCTGCCATTTTCCTCAGATGAATTCTTTTTAATACCACAGGAATGCTGACTTTTTAAATTATAGCTTTATGTTGGTGCCTTTGATGCTATGCATCAATATTTTTCATTCTCAGCATGTCCCACAAAGATACTTTCAAGGATGCTGAACCTCAAAAATGATTGTTGCCATTCTTGTGAAATTAACCACATGCAAAATAAAAGATTATGCTTCTTAAAGACAATTTATCACTTCGAAATAAAAACACACTGCACCAAACCAATGCTGAAGTTAATTTCATTACATTTAATGGAGTTACTCAAGGACTGACTTAACTAACGGTGTAAAACTAGGAAGGAATCAAAAAAGAATTCAGACAAGTTGCGTTCCCCACCATGTCAAACTAAGTAACAACAGAACTTAACTAAATAACATATTGCTTAGCTTAAGAGTATACGTGTATTATAATTATATTTTCCAGCATACAACTGTAGCCCAGAAATACATGTCCAGAAAGAACAGCTAAACAAATAATCACATTTAAGCTCCTAAACATAGTCTAACTTTCAAAACATGAATGATAAATATAAATATCTTAGTTAGCAATTTAAGCTGTGCTGTCTTATAAGAAAATAAGTTTGACAATAAGCAGATTAATAAAATAAACATCAAACTTTGATTAAAGAGACAAAATAAAATAGATATACTGTATGCCTGCATCTAACTGTTGTTGAATGAAACAGCCATGGGAGAAGGTACTTGGTGAGATGAAGATAGGAGTTCAAGACTTCAATTTTTTTCCCAGAAAAATGCATCAATTGAAAGTTAATTAGTCTCTCTCTCATTCTGTCTTCAGGAGGGAAACAGACTGTTTCTCCTGCTTCTCCTTACTTGAATGAAGCAAAAAATCATCTTTACCTCTCTGATTAGAAGCAAACAGCTAGAAGCAAAGGCGATGTCACTTTGAATATATTCAGCAGAAGATCCTTTATATGCACTGAAGTCTCCTAAGCCAGAAGTCTCAAGATGATTTTCATGAAGACTATGGAATGCAGACACAAACAATAGTACCTAACTGAAGAAGATATGTTATCATTTGTATTTATGTCAATACCACTCTGCTACTCACAATCAAAAAGTGAAGTTCCCACTTCTGTGTTGTGTGTTCTAACTATAATATTACAGCATTAAAAGCGGGAGGACAAATGTGCAAACACCACTGGAAGCCTGTGATCGATTTTGCCCTGTTGCAGTAACCCTAATGAACCTGAAAGCAAGCATAGACTAGAATCCCAGCATCACATTCCCAGATGTACTCCCAGATATCTATTCTATCACAGTGTCCTGTGAAGTTCAGGTTATGTAGTTAATGTCAATGAATTAGATTTAATTACTTTAAAACTATGACAGTAGCATCAACAACCCTTTGAGAAGTCACTCAGTCCACTGGAAATAGCTGCATAAAATTATCTCAGTGTAATTCCTGTAAACATAACTCCAATTGAGTAATTTATTTCCAAAAACTGAACAAAAATACCAAAGACATCTTCTATTTGAATTGATTGTCCTGAAATAATTGGGACTTACTTACATAATGGTTTAGTAAAATAATTAATCTCTTCAGTGTGAATGAGGAAAATGAAATGCTGTCAGATACCTCAACAATTTTTTTCTTCTCCCTACAAAATAATAAACATGCAAATACTGTTTAAATTCAGAAAGAAAGAAAATGAAAAGTGTATATATGCTGATAAAGAGAAGGAATAAAGGAAGAGCACTATATGAAAATACCTGAATATTTTAGAACAGACACTGCAAAGATAGAGAACATGTTAGAAAAAAAAAACGCCTTTTAACAAATTCTTTGACACTTATCAGAAAATGTGTTAAAAAAAAGTACAGTGCAGATGGAGGCAAAGATTCAGGCAAAGGCAAATGGGGCAGGAATGGCAAAGGCAGAAGCAGCAGGAGCATCCCTGACAAGACATGCTCATCCACAGCCTCTTGAGTTGGGGCTATACTGTTGGCTCTTTCATCCTACTCTCACCTCATTCATCCTTGTGCTGTGCAGACTCGGTGAAGAAAACTGCAAAGCCCGAAGGGAAAAATGAAAGGGCTCTTTTGTGATTTTCCCTTTTTCAGCTTTGTGGGAGATTGAGACTGAGCTTTGTCACAGACTAGTGGCCTGTGACAGTGGTCTGGGGAGATGAGCATTCTCCAAGCAACGAGGCACAAAGAGAAAGAAAGCACTGCTGTAATCAAGTGGGGAAGGGGATGGGATACCTGCTTTAATTTTACTGTAAAAAGAACAGGGAAATATGATTCTTAATTGGGATAACCACCTGTCTCTGATGGGGGACAGTCCAACATTAACGTTTCCTGTAAAAAAATTAATAATAATAATAAGGCCTTGCAGGACTTTAAAGTTAATTTGAACAACTCTTCCTCAAAATCTCTCACAGTAAAACTTTCCAGCACGCTCTATGTAAGCTGCTCATACACATCACCTTCTGCAGAAATTTATTATGTGGAAACCTTCCCATTATTTACAGTTTGCACCCTGACAGTTTAGGACGGGAAGGAAAAAATGCCACTAAACCAAGTGAAACTAGATGGGGGGGTTATGTGGGCAGAAAGTGATGAGTCAGACTGGTATTTTGGAAGAGTTACTCATCTGTCTAAAAGCTTTTAGGTCAGTTCTTGAAGAAAGCTTCATATTGCTTTGTTTTACTTAAACATGTTGATAACAGTGGGTAAACCTGCCACAATTTTTGGGAGTAAATGCAAGAATCTACAGAAATTCCTTTAGAGAAAGAGTGAGAAAAAAGCTACACATGTTCCCCAAGAAACAGGAATGGACCACTGCTCAAAAAGAAGACAACATGAGAGACACATCTTTTGCTGCAAGTACTTTTATGTATGTTTAACTGCCTGTGAAAGAAAGGGAAAAAGAGTATAAAAGCTAATACAGGAGACAGAGGAGGACTGGGCAGTGGGAATGGCCTGAAGGCACTAGCTGAATGTGGTCTTACAGGACTGTGAAAGCATGTGCCAAGAAATGACTGTTCTGTGTTGTCCTGAGGGAATAGGAGAAGAAACTTGTGCACTCCCATGACTCCACTATTCAGGTCTAGTTCCATCACCAACTTTACCTTTCTGAAGAGAAACCACCTGAAGAAACATTTGATTAACTCCTAGTGTTTAAACAGGCCAGTAATTCTGCTATGATAAAAATATCCTGAAGTATTTTCATTATCTCTAGTATTCAGTTTTTCTATTGCATTTACATGACAGCGTTTATTTTACATTTGATCCTAAATATGACAACATGAATCTGGTACTGCATCATGTGAAGATGTTACAGTGTGCATGTGATATTGTACAAAAGCAATGATTTTTAGAGAAGAGGTTTGAACATGCTTATATTGAATTCACAGATGAAAATCATGTGTCTTCAGGTTTGATTCCAAATTCTAAAACCACACTGAGGCTCAAAAATTTGAACAGTTAATGTTGGTATATTTTACAAAAATAAAATAACAATTCAGTTTGTCTGAAGATTTTTACCTTACTCTTACTTACAACTAGAATTTTATTTAAGGAAGTGTAATAAGTCATATTATTGCATTCAAATAAAAAGCCTTCTAAAAAAGTTGATAGGCAAAATCAACTACTCTTCATAAATTTATCTATCTCTAGAGATAATTATTTTCTTCCAAATATCCAGTAGATAAATGTGAAGATCCATTCAGCCATCACTGCAGCTCACAGAACTGCAGCGCTCTACTAAAATGGAAATGTCTCTGAAGTATCCACAAACCTTAGCTAAATGACCCTTGTCACTCTCTTATTTGAAAATCCTGCAGTCATTAGAATGTTGACACACAATACATCTCTGATAAGAAAGTTTTGCTCTCAGGTTATGAAAAAACTTCATGTCAATCACGCTATTTTACTCAAGTCAGATTTCCTAAATCCCATGCCAAGTAGATATTCTACATAGTGTTACAGCACTCAGGCCATAATCCACCACAGTCACACTGTTGGATCCCACTAAGGAATCCCAGCATGCTATTATTCTCTTGAATCTATGTATATGGTGAGATATGCCAAACATTTATTTAGTATCTTCTTAAATTAGTTGTATCAAACAATGTAATTCTATGATAACGCTATCAAATAACACAAAATCCAGAATTGCTGGAAGTGCCACAACATGGTAAAAAGCCTAGAGAAACTAACAATCACTGGACAGATTTGTAGTAAGATCAGTTTGTGTTCATTCTGCTACCTATCTTGTAGTCCTGTGTTTTTCCCCATTCCAGAACAGGCCTTTGGTAGTTAGTACTATTTTACAACAGACATGAATTTTCAGAGAAGTCTTGATCACTTGAAGTAAGCCAAGCTGAAATTCAGTCAGTGCAAACCAGAAATAATATGCATGCACATAGAGCAGAGAGGCTCAATTCACTCAGCAACATGTTTAAGAGAAGAAAAAATCAAGGTAAGGGAAAAGAAAAGGCTAGACTGTATTGCCACTGTTGTTAGTGTACAGAAAAATTTAAACAGGAGTATGTGCAAGGCCACATCAGAAACTAACAGCATGAGACATGTCCATAACCTTTTTATTAGTCCCTCTGGCACTACTTCAATGAAATGAGCAAAATCTCTATTAGCCTTAACAAATTCTTGGTTGCTTTAGCATAGTTGTTATTAGGATAATGTCATATTAAGTGATACTGCAGAGCAGAGTGACAGCATGCCACAGAGCTTGGTAAAGAATATCGACAGAGTCTGCAGCTAAGAGCCCTCCCATCAGAGCTGATGGGATCATAGTAGAGGAAGGGCAACATGAAGCTCTCTATGTACATAAAGAGGTTTTGTGGAGCTCATGTAACGACCTCCAGAGAGCAGGAATAAAAGCCACAAACAAAAATGAACCATTTCCAGTGAGAAATCTCTTAAAAAAACTAATCTCTTGCAAGATGCTTGAATGCCAAGATATTCACTGAAACATTTCAGGAATGGTAAATGACAAGTGAATAAATATTGAGTCAAGTGCTAGTCATTTAATACTCTGGAGCAATGTGCCCTTAACAGCATACCATTGTCACTCCATTGGTTCAGAGGCACCATTTTTCCGTCTGTCATTGTAGCATCCGTTAATCACCCAGAAAGAATTGGTCTAATCTGATTTGACCTAGTAGTGCAGCACTAGAGACCACAAATACTCCTCTTCACATCTGTAATAAAAAATGCCAACAAACACTTTCCTGATATGAAAACCGGATTATTTTAGTGGGAAATTTTTCATCCTGCAATGTAGCACAAAGCTAATTTACAACCATTAAAATTCAGTGTAGTCTGAGGAGTTGTTGCAAAGTATGAATCCACTGGCCTCTACTTTCTATTAATGTGATCTCTTTGTTAAATTTTGGGTCTACATGGCAGCTTTACTGACAATTAATACTGCATGGTTCAGTAACTTACACTAACTACACTTCAACAGCATGTTCTGAGGCAGTATCATTGCCTATAAACAGCCATAAGCTACTGTATAGCACTAAGAATACCTTTCAGTAACAGCTCTGCACGATGAATGTAAGTAAGAGTGACAGGCATCAATTTTCAAAACCTGGCTTAAAAAATACAGGTGCCACTTTCACCCTGAAAGCCTGTAGTGGTTCCTTCTCCAAAAATCTGACTGTCTTTTGCCACAGACTGCCACAAGATATTTCCTAACAATGAATGTATTATGTGTGTCCAGAACAAGCACTTATGGGATCTTCATGGCCCCCAAAAATACGATTTAATGTTTTCCTATAAGATAACTTAATTTCAGTCTTCCACGTTGCTCTCCAAAGGCCCTGAACGAAGCAGAATCTTGTCAGTAGTTGAATGAGAAACTTTCAGAGAAAATCCAACCTTAAAATGAAAGCACCTGTGTACTAATACAAAAGCCCTATTATTATTTCTTTGTTCTTGAGGGTGTGTAACCCATTTCAATGGCACTTGTTCACTGGAGTGAATTCTGAACCTCAAAAAGGACACACAAACTGTATAGTCCCTCTGGTTCTTAAAGAAGGACAAGGATAGGTCTGAAAATATAATGTGGTCACAAGTTAAATAAAAAATAATAGGAATCTTCTTTATTCTTTTGTCTTCGAGACAAAGCAAAAGTTGATCCTTAATGTTTGACTCCAGTAAAATTCCAGTGGTTTCAATGAGAGCTTTGTCTGACTAGTGTGCATGGCTTTGTTCCAAGAAGGACTGGGAGTACCAAGGTGAAGACTATGAAATGACATCACCCTCCTGCAAAATGGTGTACGTTGTAGAACACAAAAGGGTATGTATTTGAATTTTAGGGTTCCCAAGTTCTTCCTTCAAGAAGGAAGTTTTCATACTCTGAAGAATTTGACCCCATCCTAGAGATACATAAAAATTAGTAATAGATTACAGGCCCAAAATGATGTCGCTCAGGCATGTCAACTAATCTATTACTGTTGATGTAATAAAGCATCCCAGTCTGCCAGCCAAAAGGATTTTGGCTTGTATGGAATGCAATATGTTATCCTCAAAACATACTACGCCTTTGCTTTCCAGGCTACAGCCTGCCCAATTTTAAAACTTGAACTTCTCTCTGCATCCCCACTTCTCTTTTCATAGAATCCCAGACTTGTAGGGGCTGAAATGGATCTCTGGAAGTCATCCCCCTGCTAAAGCAGGTTCCCTAGGACACACTGTGCAGGGAAGTGTCCAGGTGGGTTTTGAATATCTCTAGAGAAGAAGACTCCACAACATATTTGGGCAGCCTGTTCCAGTGGTCTGTCACCCTAAAAGTAAAGAAGTTACTTCTCATGATCAGAAGGTATTTCTTGTCTTCCTGTTTGTGCTTGTTCCACCTTGTCCTGTTGCTGAGCACCACCAAAAGGAGCGGCCTAAGATGCAGATCTCTTCATTGCCCTTATTGAACCACAAAAGGTTCCTCTCCACCAAACTCTCCAGCCTGTCCAGGTCTCACTGAATGGCAGCACACCCTTCTGGTGAGTCAGCCACCCCTCTCAGCTTTGTATAATCAACAAACTTGCTGAGGCTGCAGTCTATCCCTTTTGTCTCAAGACATTCTGTTTAGATTTAAGATGAATGTTAAAGAGAGAGGGACAGAGAGAAATTAAATACGTATTTTTTCTTCAATCTTTGATTGTATTTTATTTTTCTAATTATTGTAAAAATACCTTGAAGCTCTATTTCTCAGTTATTACTGTTCATTTTATAAAACGAGCACTGTATGCTGTGAGCTCTTGACTTTTATGCCATTTGAGATTGAAAATATAATACTAAATCCATTAAATATTCACAAAGGGAGTCAAATAGGGTCGTGGAAAGTGCTATACATTAATCATACATGTGTAGTATTCCCTTGTTAAATTATACAGTTCAGCTCTGCATTTTCTGACAAATGAGGTCAAGATGTTGTTAGCCATTAGAACCTAATTAGAGGAAATTCTTCTAGTTTTTTTAATGAAGAAAAGAAAATCCTTGGAAATGAAAATACCAAAAAAGTCAGATTACAGAGAGCAAAAATAAATTGAAAATTTTCTCTTTTTAAAGAAAAGCATGTTTATAAAGAACATGTGCTTGATTACAGAGTTCACTTGGCTTGCATCCTCAGAATGTCACCAATCAATAGGGTTACACTATGGATAAGAACAAATGCCTTAGAGCAATGACAGATAAAATGAAAACAATGAGTATGTGATTACAATTGTCAATTCCTGCTATTATTGTTCTTTAGCATTAAGTGTTAGTGGGATCAAATGAAAGAAAGACCTTTCAACACTTAGCTGTACTAGAAAATTATGAAAATCATCTGGTTTTGATGTGTCAGCCTGATCACAAAAAGATTTTTCATATCTCAGTTGAGTTTAAACATCTCTGTGACCAGAGGAAATAATAAAAAGTGATAGCTCAGTCCAAAGTAAAATAAAGCAAAATCCAAGACAGAGTCAGGAATCATTCTAGTTTTATGCTGACTATGACCACGTGGAGATAGGCAGCAAGAGATGATGAGCAAAAAGCAGCTTCCATATCCTGTGTGAAGCCTGTGTGAAGCTGGGGACTTCCTGCCCTAATCATGCAGAAGAGGAGAGCAGGTCACAAAATGGGCTGGTAGAAAAGAGCTATGCCCAACAGTTGTCACTACATCTCAGCTCAGCACAGCAGCCAGTGTCTCTTGCACAAGCACAGGGAAACATACTGTGTGTATGCACATACATGTGCCTATGTGTGTGAGTGTGAGATGCCCTTCATATGCACTGGAGACATGAAGGAGGGACTGTTCTCCCTGGAGAATACCACTTCTTAGATCGTAACCAGCTTAGTATAGCTTCTTACATAGCTTCTTCATAGTGAAGAGGAGATAATATTTCAGTCTACTCCCACTTACAGCCCTCACAGACAAACTCCACAAAATCCCCACTACAGAGCAACTTCCTTTCACATGCATTTAATTTTTCTGGAATTTCATTTTATGGACAATGAAAATGCTTCACAGTACAATTGGTTTTGGTAAGCCAAGACAAGCTAACTTAATCACACCAGCCTATCAACAGTCTCTGTCCAAAAATGCAAGTATGGGATTGACTTCACAGAAGTGCCTTTATTTTTCTCTTAGAAGAAAAAAATCACAAATATTAGCACTTCTTTGAACAAGTGAAATATGTTTATTTTGTTTAAAAATTTTAATAGGGATGTTTAGTTCAGTAATAAAAATTACCTTAATTTTTGTATCCTTTAGAAAAAGAATTTCAACAAATTATAACAGTGTATGATGGTCTTTTATTGTAAGAGAAGAGGGTTGTTAAGGCAGGCTCTGTTTTTGCCTAAGGATGCATTTCATAGATGTCTTGGGTGAGAAAAAGCATGAACACATGCCTTAGATATCAACAGAAAAGTCCCAGAAGTGTTCTTGTAAATGGCCACATCATGGGAGAAACTTCAGATAGAGTCTAATTCTTGGACACCATAATCTCTAACTAGAAGACAGAAAAACACAGGGAATCAAGATTTTTATCTTTTGTACTAACAGAATAACATCTTTCTTGCCTTGTCTACCATTTTCATTTTTCTTATAAAGGCAAATTGTACCATTATTGCTTGACCAGTCTGGCAAACTTGATCAAGACTGCTGCTAAGCTCCACACATTTCATAGAGTATTTCTTCAGATGATAGCTGTTCATTATTGGAACATCATTTGGAAAAAGATACCCCAAAAGACAAAGAAAAGATCATGAGGTTCTTCTAGTCCAGGAGAAAAGAGTAGGCTGCAGTCATTTCTACACATGTCAATAGGAAAGCAGCTCTTCTGGCTCAGCCAGACAAAATTTTTCATCTGGCCACTGAAAACCTACCCAAAAGTCATGAGGCTGGCAAGATGATCACAGACATGAAGATAGAACTTTCTATAATGGCATCATTTCTCTAGGAACTAGTATCACACTTCAGACACCTTTGCCAGTTATCCTTGCTTGCTGTCTGTAAGATGGAGCTGCCTTCGAGCAAAACAAACAGCTTCCGCTTCAACAAAACTAAACCAAAAGTTGTGCTTCAGAAGATCAACTAACATAATGAAACAGAATGAGTTTTCAGTCCACAGGAGCAGATGAGTTAGTTCAAAATAAATTCTTCAAAAATGTGTATATACACGTACATACACTCCTCAATACCAACTTCTTTGATCTCCAGATAAGGCTGGCTGAATGCATTTTTAACAGCCTTAACAGAGACAGGAAATTGCTGGATGATGAAAATGATGAGGCCCTCTGAATTTTAAAATCTAAAAACATGTGAAAATTCCCTATTCTAAAACCAACCGTGTTTATGACTACCTCAGTGGCTGATATGTTTATCTGTAACATATTTGGGATATAGTTGAGATAAAGACTAAATAGGTAAGTGTTTATTGCAGTATGTTAATACTTCATTCTGTACATGATAATACACAGCAGGAACTTTCTGCCATAGTTTCTCACTGATTTCAGTATGGACTACTTCTACTCCCAGGTCAGAAAGTAAACTCATTTAAACCAGTAGTTCTGGAAATCCTCCGGATTTTCTACATTTCTGAAGACTCGTCCTTTCTGCAAAGTTTTTGAGTCTGTAATTCTTCAATCATCAATGTATTCCGCATCTCTTGATCAAAGAGGGAGAAAAATCTATACGCAGAGATATATACAAGCCCTTCAGTAAAATATCTTTACCAGAGTATACTGATGTTTGCAAAACCTTTCTTCTACACTGTCTACTATGATGTAATGTTTACACAGAGCAGACAGTTCAAAGAAGCTTTTTGCATTTACAGCCTCAGCATTCTTTCAGCAATAAACAAGTATGTTACATGGTGTGACTAAAGCTTTGTATCATTACTGTTTATAAAAACCTTTTTCTCTTAAAAGCTGATGTTAACTACTCTGTTTTCTTTTTTATTTCTGAGGAGGTGGAGTCATTTTTTTCTCTTCGTGCATATAAGATAAGCACAGCCACTGTCCGTGAGAATTTAAATTGTTTGAATATCTCAGAAACAAACAAACAAACAAACAAACATAAGTCATTCACAGTTTGGATCAGTCATATAGACATTTGAAGTTATGAACTAATCACAGGGAAATTATTCATGTTCAATGCTGTTGAACAAGAGTGTCCAAACCTTTTTCCCCTTCATTAAGCTATGAAAAAATCTATACAGAAGTAGTTACTAAAATAGCATTTTTTTTCTGTTGTTTTTCAGTCTCCTCTGTAGGTCAAGGTAATTTTGGCTGTGCATCTTCTGATTACATTTAACCATATATGACCACGAACCCAAAAAGCCTTAGGCAATATCTCTACTATTTAATCAATTGTGGGCCCTATATGGGCTTCAAAACAAATATAATCCTTGGGACAGTTTTAGCCTGAGTCAATCACAACAGACTCAGATCACTTTTTTCTTTAAAAAAAAAAGAAGTGAGACATACGAGCAGAGACCACTCTCAATAGGCAAAGTGAATACATTCACCATTTTAGGTAGCTGGGAGAGACTAGCTGTGGAGATGTGACACATCAAGACAAGTGGTTTCAGAATGAAAGTTCCTGGCCTGTTTTACTTGCCAGTGGTAGTTAATCTCCTTTTTCCTTTACTGGAAAAATACATAATTGTATTCTATATTTTAATTTATTTCATTTCAGAATTGTTCTGATCTGTTTTTGACAATAATGTAGCAGAAAATGCAGACAAACTATTTATCTTTAATCTGAAAGAAGAATTTTGTCTACTGTAAAGACCTACAATTATTAGCAAACTCAGCAAAGTGCACTTTTCTGTATCTTCTGTATTAGAGATAGGCAAGATCATTTAGCCCAAATCCATTTCTTTATACACAGCTTCTCTTGGTGGACTGTACTTTTCTCCCAAAGGTTGTCCATACATATGCAACAGTTAATTAAAGCTTTGTCCAGTGAAAAACCTTCCCATGTCCTCAGATACTTATTTCTACTGGTTTGAATGGGAACAAACTGTTCATTGTGGGGTGGACAGAGCATTCTTAGAACCAGTTTCAGTTGATCTAATAGCCCAAGCATGAAAGCATTTGTGAGGGGACCAAGTACTAAACAGTAAGGGTGACAAAGACCATCAGCTTTCAGACCTAACTATCCAAAAGAATGCACAGAATGCAAGAGGTGAAAAATTTAAAAAAAAAAAAAGAAAAAGAAAGAAAAAAAGAAAAAAAAAATGAAGAAGGGAGAAAAGAAATTCACAGGACATTCTTATAAAACCGCTAAGATCATTTTTACCATTGCTTGCATTATATTATGCTCTTTAATGACTTCATCAATTACACTAACAACAGGATCAAGTGCAGCCTCAGCAAGTTCTTGTATGACACCAAGCTGTGTGTGATGCGGTTAACACATCTGAGAGATGGGATGCCATTCAGAGAGAACTAGACACATTCAAACAGTGGACACAGGCAAACCTTATGAGGTTAAACAAAGCCAAGTGCAAGATCTTGCACATGGGTGATGGCAACTCCCTCTGTCAGTACAAGTTGAAGGATTAAATGATTGAGCACAGCCCTGCCAGAAAGGACTTGGGGTATCAGTGGTTAGCAAGCTGAACATGAGCCAGCAATGTGCTCTCATTCATCGAAAGCCAGAAAGCTACCATATCCTGGCTGCATCAAAAGAAGCACGGCCAGCAGATCAAGGGAGGTGACATTCCCAAAATGAGTCCACTACCTTACAGAGTACAAGAGTAGACATATTTGTTCTGATTTTTCATTACATGTATAGGAATGCAGAAAGAATCCTAATGAAAGTGAGTAAACACTGCTAATCTAACTGGTAATTTTCTGTGTGATTTTGCACAATCACTGACAGCAGAGAATCAGACACAATGTGATCTATAGTCCATATCTATAAGATGTGGTGGATAGATCTAACAGCTCATTGCTGACAGAAAGCATAGATCCCACCTCCTCCCAGACATTTTCAACTTGTGGTCCTGGATATGCAGTGTTGCCACATACCTTTTGCTGACTGCAGAAAGTTATTCAGATACCTCCATTAGTCAATTCACCTCCCTTACTTGGAAGAAAATAATGAGAAAACTGGTTAATCCTCTTCTGAGTTAACTGGTTGAATGGGTTCAAGGAAATAGGCAAAGGGTGAGATAAAGCAACAGGAACAGGACAATGAGAGGGAAGAACAAGAAGGGAAAGCACAGAGGAGGAAGATCTCCTTCTGTGGCAGCATAAAGGTGTTAGATTGGTATTACTGCTTGTTGATGTGCAGCCATAAACTATACATTTACAGTGCTAAATAATCAGTTATATCAAATTTCCAGATAAAAAACTAAGACAGAACCAAAATTGAGTTAATTCTCATTCTTCCATGGCACTTTAAATGTGAGTGCTAGATGGGAAAGTGAAGGAACTAGTGTATTCACACACGTTGGGTTTCAATTGATTCAGCCATTCAGCCTCCAAGAAAAGATGTCATTTTTTTTATATCATTTGGAAAAGACAGTCCAAAAGTAAAGTACTTTGGGATTCAGCCATCATCCTTTATGGAAAAGGAGTTATTTGCTCTGGTGCATCATCTGTAATACGGAGGCACTGCCTAATTTACTGCTGAGATAAATTTATGTGGCAGCGCTAGGACTGAGCTGGTATTGCCCACTTGTTATCTGCAGACAGGATAAACTTTATTCTTTGGTAAGGTTCACATACATTAAGGGTTAAGGAAGCCTGAATTTAAGCAGATGTTGTAGAGCTGGTTGCTTCTTACAACTCAGTCGTACCTTTCCTCTGCACAAGAAGGAAGCTTGTCTGAAGAATCACATCAGTACTTCTTGTCCTTAGGGCCCTAGAGACAACCTTCCAAGATCTTCACTGAACTCCAAGCAATGCAGGTTGTGCAGGAGCAGATCACTCAAATAGGACAGGTTATTGGAAACTTGTGCAATGTGCTGTTCAGTTGAGCAGCCAGACTCAGCTAGCTGGGCTTGAAGGTTAAGGAGCACAGGAGAAGGTAGAAAAGGAGGCAATAAACACTGGAGGCCAGCTTAAAGAAAGTGGGTATTGGAAGTGGGAAAGCAGATGAAAAGGGAAGGAAGCATAGTGCTACTTTATATTTGACTAACATAGTAGGGATGATTCATTTTCTGCTGGTTTAAATACAGTAAATTAATTCAATGTGTGATTATGACACATTATTACTACAGTTATTATTTTTATTGTCACTGTTATTGTTATTATTCCTTCACTTTTACTATAGTCATAAATTTCATATTCATTTGTCTTTATATCTGTATGTTTTGAGGTGAAATCTCATTAACAACATATCAGTGAGGTGTGGGATGATAACTACCTCAAGTCTGAAGAGCCTGAGAGAGACTGGTTATCACCACTTGCATCACAGCATGTAACAGCAGTTCCTTGCAATATTGCTCCACAAAACAGATTCAGTACTCTCAGCAAGGCTTTAAGTGTCAGGGCCTTCTTCATTCCCTTGATCTCTCCATAGAAAGCAAGACAGGCTTTGACTTGCATGGAGAAGAACAGAGCCTGAAAATCTCCATTAGCAGATGCCATTAAGATTCCCTTCCAGTCTCTTAAAGCAGGCACTCTTAGCAAAAATCATAGAAGTCCACAGTAGCTAACACAGTCTCAGACTTAGATGACAGTTTTAAAATTTTAGTTTAATGGTTTGCCCTACATCAGCAGACTGACAGTCCTAATTCCCAGTCCAGTCTGCAGTATTAAGACAACGATGCACAAAAACTCACTGTCAACTGAAAAGCATACTATACAGAAGGAGGAAAAAATATCAGCTGGGTTTAGGATTCAGCATTAATTCTCTGTGGCTATCAGCTACAAAGGGAGCAGAAAACAAGACTTCTCAGAAATTTTACTGAGACATTATCACTCCTCTTTTTTTGAGAGCATCGGCAAGGTGGTAAATTTCAATTCCTCCAGACGTTTCAGATGACACAAATCAGCATCACTCAGTTACACCATTAAAGCTGGGATGACCACATTGACCAACAGGAGACTGAAGCTTGTTGTAAGTGCTGAAAAATTTTCCTTATTCCCTCTAAAAATATCTTCTTGCTTTCAAAGTAGTATTTTTCTAGGTGACCAGATCAGAAAAATTAAGTCTGTGATGTTTTATAAAGCTGCTTACAGGCGTATATAGCAGATTTCTGCACATTGTAACAGCTGTTAGGCATTTAATTTGGTAATTCAGAGGAATCAGTACTAAAACTGCCTAACTGTACCATATCAGCTTGAACATGAAAAAGCAAATGTGACATGAACATTGCAGACTTTCAGTACCAGGCTGTATTGTAAAAAGCCTGACTCATTTCTTGTCTACTTATATTGCTAGGAAATACTCATGGACACTTTGTGTGAGTATCTATATATTAAAATCTCACTGAAGTCTTCCATCCTAATTCTCACTATTCCTGCTCAACTCTTGACAGTAAGGACACCTTGAATCAAATTATAAACAAGAATTGTTCATTAATCAAAAAGTTGGTTATATCAAGAGCAAAGCGGTATTCAAATCTGTGTGCTGCAACTAATGAACAAACAGCAATTTGTCTCATTTTTCTCTGGCTTCAGGCTTGTCAATCATCCTCATCATGGCCAGTAAAGACACTTACAGATGTTGATTTATGCTGTTGAATTAAATACAAATTGTCCATACCCCTGCATGATCTAACTCCCACTAGAACCTGATCTTTCATACTCCAACTGACAGTAGTTAAAGCAGTCCAAAGGATTAAAAAATTTTATTATATTTTGAAAGGAACATTTTATCTTCCCTACTTGAGTTTCTGTCTAAATATAATCCTGGCCTACTTTGTTTGATTGACAGCAGATAAAACCAAGACCTTTCACTTAGAAGCATATTGCATTCTAAAAACAATTTTTGAATGACAGAAATCAAATCAATAAACAAAAATATATTTTTATCTTGGCTAACCTGTTCTGGTCATGTATTAGATTAGTCTACATTATCTGTAAGTTAATTGCTTTTATTAGATGTCTGACACAACTTCCATTATTACACTCTCTACTAAATAGTTTGTCTAAATTAGATTTTTCTGAACAAAATACACCTATGCTAACTGAGCATTTCAAATGGATTGTATAGAAATACAGTAGTAGCATAGCTTCTTCCACTTAATGAAAATTTCCCAAAGCATTAAAAAGACAAAATCATTTCCACTAAGCTTAGTGTTTTTGGATCATTCACAGACAGGATCAGAAGCAGAGCTACAAACTAAGGTACTTCGTCCGAGATAACTCAGCTATCCTTTCTCCATTCTAGTTGGATTATAAAAATAGAACTATTTAATATCATTTTAGTACAAAGCACATCCAGAAATATAATATTTTCTTATTGATGACCACACTACCTTGTTTTCAACAACGCAATTTTAAAAGTTAGGATTCCAAGGTTGAAGACTGATATGTCCAAACCCAGGTGCTTCTGATCTCTTATTTATTGAGACAAAAATATTTCCTTTGAAGGCAGCTGCTGAGTGAACCTGCAGGGCTTACTCTGAAAACTACTCTATATCTTTTAAAGGAGATAAAATTAAAGATTGGGCAATAGCCCCTTCATTTTCAAAGCATTGCCCAAGGCCTGGGAATGCAGGGTCCTAAAATAATCACTGGAAATTATGCAGCTGAAACTACATGTAGCATTTTGAGCTTTCCTTCAGCTAAGTGACCCATCTTAAAAGAATATATAATTTCCCTGGGACTTTCTCAGCTGGGAGAATATTGTGAAAGCCCATGATAATAGATAAAAACATCTGGTACCTACAGTCTTCTTAAAAACACTGTGAGAACAATGTGGTTGAATTACCTTTGACATTTTCATCTTAAAAAAAATCTGTAACTGATAAGAGCAAATTGTCCAGAACACTATCACTTCTTTTAGCCCCGTAAGGATGGTAAGGATGCAATTTACCCTAGGAAGTAAGATGTTTAGATGAAAGACCATTAAAATATCAGTTCTCTGAGTATAACAGCAGCTTTGGATGGTGAATCTTCATTGTCAAAGAGAATCAGATTAAAAGAATGTGATAATGAATTCATAGACAAATAAAGCAAAAAAAAAAATTAAAAAAAAAAAGACTCAAGTTTTCTGAGCTCCTAAGCAATACACGCCAAATTATTTCTCTGAATTAGTATGTTTGAACTATAACACATACCTCAAAATGCCTTGATTCACCCCTTAGACTTCATTAGTTTCATCAAGGCTGATAAAAAGTATGGCATTATAAAGTTAGAATGTATTTTACATACACTTTGTTTTACAGCCTGGAAAATACCCTTCCTATCAGTTCTTCAACCTCTGTACTTATAAAGTGTTAGGAATATAATCACAAACTCCCTCAGATACTCCAGTTGTGAGAATTACAGATCAGCCAAGTTTTCCAGTCCTATAATCATGTCTGTGGCTCCAATGCATTCCCCCACACCTGTCACCTTAGCACCCATTTTGGTTAGTTCCCTGCTCCATTTTCATAGAATGGCTTGACTTTAAAGGAACCTTTAAGATCACCTAGTTCCAACCCCCCTTCTACAGTCAGGGGCACCTCCCATGAGACCAGGTTGCTCAAAGCCCCATCCAGCCTGGCCTTGAGTGCTTCCAAGGAGGGGACATTCACAACTGGATGAAACTGTCCTCTTCATACATGCAAAAATGGCACAAGACATTCAGACGAAAATTGTACTGGCGTTTTCTGGAGGAGTTGAATTTTCATATGTATATCTGCAGCATCATACTCTTCTTGTTAATGACAGTTCTTCCTAGGCACTACATCAAATAGTAGCCATAATCATACCGCTAGCAAAACATAGAAAAATATTACCCTGCTTGTCTTTTTCAAATTCTTCCTTTACAGCTGATGCACCTTCTTTCTTGCTATTGTATTTCCTATTTAACCCAACTAAACCTCATACTAACTCATATTTTTATGTAATAGCAACTAGGTCTCATTTTAATTTATCATTCTTTCCTTATTCCATGTACCATTTCTAATCGCAATCAGTAATTTTTATTTTCCTTCCCAGTTCTTCAGAAAAACATTAAATATTGTTGGGAAAACAGTGATCTCTTCAGAACCCTACTAGAAACAAATCTGTTCATTGATGATCTGTTCCCTTTTACATTTATGAGAATTGGTATTTCTCCAAATTCTAGTTCCTTTAATAAATGTCACATTATTTCATCTAGGTTTCAAAACCAAACACAGTGGAACACCAGACCGACACATTACCTATTACATTCATCCCGTTATCTATATCAATTGAACTAGCCTGAGCCATAATAAAAAGCTTTATTTTCCTTACAGTACTAGTTTAGTTGTTCACCCTATTAACAGCCTCAGACTGCCCATTGTTCTGTCCTAGACTGACAAATCCATAGATTAAATCATAATTTTTGAAGATCACATGACTCTCTTCAGAAGATTCCTAGGCTTTCCCAAAGTCAAGATGAATATTAATAGCCATTCCAAGGACTCAGATCTCCTTAGAAACAAATCATCTGGACATGTGGGTTTAAAATCCCCCAGACCCTAATAGCTACTGTGTAACACCTCCTGTTCGCTCACATGGAAAGCATTTTATTAATTTTCCTGGAAACTACCCTGTGCATATAGCACTCCATGCTCATCATAGGTGCATCTGTGCTGTATTTTAGCCTTAAGTCAGGGTACCACAGTTCTGGGGCTTATCCTAGTCCAGTCTATTCAATAAGATGCTACATCACTTGCTACATGTGAGGTGGGGAAAAAGGTCTAAACTCGTGATGGCTGGGCAATTTTGACAGGTTCTCAGCAATAAGCTACAATTAATAGTACCTAAGCTTAAAAGTAGTAGCATATGAAGAACATTATGATGACTATGCTTAGGGTTATTCCAATCACTATTGTTAAGTGTCTGCCACGGATCTCCAGTCTGGAGATGACATGGGAATTACAGAGTAAATACTACTGCAAGAGGCAGCCACGCTCTTTTTTTTTTTTTTTTTTAAACTAATTAAATAGAGGCATTGAACAAGCCTTAGGTGAGCAATTAGTATCTCTAACCCTAAAAACACAACCTGCCAAAACCATGCTATTCAATGCCTTGTGTATAGAAAGGATCTTCCTTACACAGAGCAGTTACTAGGCAAGAAGGATGTATCTTTACAGACAATAGAGGAATTCACATTTCTTGCATTTCCATAAGTAACAGAAATGAGTCTGGTTTCTTTCATGGCATGGTCTGGCCTGCCTGCTCCCATGAACTATTCATCTTACAAAATGTGGTACAAATGTGGAAAAACATTGTTTGTTTCCATTCCACCCTGTGTAACACAATAAGAATCATGCTCTCTCCCCTTCCTTCCTTTTTTCCTCTTTCTTGGTCTTTCTTTCCCATTTGTTTGCTTGTTTGTTTGCTTTCTCTTTCACGAGTAAAGGCCCATTGCTGAGCAGGGGAAAGGCAGGATGTGTGGGGGCATGACTGTGTTAATGCCCTAATTAAGTCTGTAGTTAGCTGACGGGAAAACGGCTGTCAGGAGAGCTGATAACAAGCATAAACATGACAAGCTTGTTTTGAAAAGTCATCCTGTCACTCTGTTTACCGAGGCTACTGCATGCAGCTCCAAGCTACTGTCATATATGTTTATATCGATCCATTTGCATCACTTAAAAAAAAAACCACTTTCTTTTTCCTTTAAGGAATTTAGATAAAAGCTTCACAGATATTACATTTCATGGGATCAAGGAGTCCCCACAATAGAAGAATACATCTATTGATTTAAGTAATAATTGAAAATAGAGAAGACTGAAGAAGTTTCAGACATCAGTTTTAACTTTCACAACATCTTACAGGTATTCTTATCCATGCTTAATTTAACTGTGATATTCAAGTAACTCATTATGTTGATATAAAAGACATTAAATGTCTATTTTACATATATTTTCAGTAGGTATCTGAAAGAGTTACAAAATACATGAATCAATAGAAGTTTGTATAAAATAGCCTCTCAGCCACAACATACCTTGCTGGGGAAGTATTTAATCACAACTGGAATTACAGTATTAAATATGCTTCATTTCAGTGATGGCCAATAACCCTTGAGAAATTGTCCAAATTGTTAGCTGTATGAAATAGGCATTCAAGCTGTCAGTCAAGCTGTGGCATACAATCTAGGATTTCTGCTTTGGAGAAGCCTATCTTAGTTTTCTAGAGCTGAGGAAATAGTACAGTATGAAAACTGAGACAAATGAGCAAGCCATATGCAGGTTTTTTTTTCCCTCTCCTGAGTTGTTTCAGCATCAACATACTAGTTTCCTGGTTTCAGATCACAGTAAAGTGCAAATGTAAAGCTATATGCACAACTCTGGAACAGAAGAGGGTCTTTCTGTGGCTTCATTTGATTTTGCTTCAGCTCAGGCACAAAGAATCGAATTCCAAGCTAAACATCCATGTACTGAAGTCTTGCTGCAGTTGCTTTCTATTTGAACCACAAGTGATTCATTACAGCTGAGTAATGTTTCACAGATCAAGCTTTTAATTATTTAGCAGATACAGAAGGAGTATGATAAGTTGTTGTCCAGCTGACATAAAGAAAGCTTAACTATGTTAGCCTTTCCCTTATGGTGGCGGGGCTTTATCAGTATTCTATTTCTTTCAAGTACCTTAAGAAAAAAATTCCAAGAGCTGAGAAGTATTAATCAAGGCTACCTAGTAAGAATGTTCTTTAAAATTAAATTTTATTATTGATCAAGATTTTTAATATTGTTATATCTTGTGGATGACGAGGAGAGATTAAACCCTCCATCTTCCTCAACAGTCTATTGTCACTTGGAGGGACACCACAGTGGAACTCATCTAATCTCACTTGACCATCACACAGGGAGGTGCTCTGAGCCAGCCACCCAGAGACCCTCCTCACTAGCCTGTGAACAGAAAGAGTCCTTCTAACTCAGGTGCCCATTTTAGGCTGTTATCCTATGCTTACCCCCTCCCTTACTATACACAGAATCTGTGCTCTAGACAAGATACCACGTTTTGTCAGCTGAGTCAAATGAGATGAATGCCATCCTGTGTCCTGACAGCATGGACAGGCTTTCATCCTGTATATGGATGAGCTACTAGAAAGCACAGAGTATATTTAGTGCTACAAACATTCCTTAATGAGAGCTGAACACATTTCCTGTATGAAATGTTGTTTTTAATCTACCCATCTTAAACACAGTACTTGCACAGGTACCTGAATACCTTAAGTAGGGCAAGATAGCTACTTACATTCTGACTATAGCAGTCAGCAACAGAGAGATTAAGGTTCAGGTCTACAAAACAGACCTCACTTTTAAGTGCCTGGCTTCTGTACAAAATCTAAGCCTTGATTTTAGCCTGTACTTTGCCTACAGCCACACAGGCAGTCTCTTGTGGAAGGTAGAATTGAGGTCTCCCATATCCTAGCCTCTAAAAATATACTAATACCCAAATATCCATTGTTTTTGAAGTAGCTAGAAGACAGGGACTATGTGGCTTCTCTAAAGATACATCACACTTAGCTATGCGCAGATAAATGACTGAGTCCTGGTACTCCAGAACAAGTCAAATCTATATGTGATGATATCTAAACATCATTTGGCAGCTCTCTTCACCATCAAGCTGGAATTTATATTGCAGTAACATCTCCTTTCCCACTTTTAGCTGCAACCTATTCACAATTTAATCTTTTTCCCTCAGTGATAAAAAGCAGATTGACCCATCTTCTTCCTACCAATGTGAAAACACAAACACAGCTATAATGCATCATAAGGGGAATGCTGGATGTGCAGTCACCTGAAGCATCACTACAGAAATAGGAATTTCTATATTACAATGAGTAGAAATACATGAACACCACATTTTTTCTCGGGTTTTATGTTGCTAAATTCTGTCTCCTGTGGCCAAACCTCAGCCTGGGTAATTATGTTCAGAATGACCTAAATTCATTCCCTCTGCACTTCCAGCTAGATAATTCTAATGAGAGTAAGTGAAGAAAATCACATACAGTAGCTAGAGCTGCTGTCAGAGAATGACTTTCATCCATAAGTTTCCCAATGCATTTTGCCAACTACAAGATCAGTTTAGTTCTGGGTTATGTCAATCCTTACTGGATCATCAGAAGATTCAATATATAACAGACAAGGCTGTGGTGAAAAAAGCACCTCTGAAATCCCTTCTCCACTGCAAATCTGTGATGAGTTAAGGCACCTCAAGCTCTGATTTATCAGGAGAGTTGCCTAACATAGTCATCAAGCAGCAAGATTTCTCTGCAGTCCTTTCTAGACTTTGCAGCTCTCCTCTACTGGAGGGAAGATCCCATTAGTGTCTGAAAGGTTTCAGTGAAACCTAATTGTCATTATGAACACAGACAGTAAAGTCTTTACAGCAATAGAAGCTATAGCCAAAGCACAGACAACACTGTCAAGAAAAGCTAAGCATTTTCTTTTTCTTCAATCTCACCACAAGTGCTATGAAAATTTTCCTTGATGTAAAGGATCCCACAAATTTCAAAAGTCTTTGGGTGAGGTCCTACATGTTGTTCTCCTACACAGGAGAAAAAAAAAACAACTGAAGTTACAAATTGCTTATAACTCATACTTTCTTAATGCCACAGAAAGCTGACAGAGATAAATTGGCAGAGCATTTTTCATTCCTATGTAAGCTGCACAGAGAAAATCTTCATAAATGTCTTCTGGAGAATGGCCTATACGTGCTTAAAGTGACGTAAATATTGTTTCTAATACAAACATGAAAGATAATTATGAAAAATACTTTCACATATTCAAGGAATTGGCCGTGTGTGTGAAATTTCTGAAAAAGACAACATATTCCTCATAAAATGTTTACAGCTCCTCAGACTGACAAAGGTCAAAAAACACTAGTTAAGGAATACATAGATCTAATTGTATGTCCTCCATCAATGAAAGTCATGAGGCTAAATTCCCATCCACCTCTTTGAAGAGTCGTCCAGAGATGAAAAGGCTCTCTCTTCTGTTATCTGGTTGGTCTCCAGTGATTCACGTAAAGAAGAAAAACTTCAGAAAAACAAACATCTTCTTAGAAACATCTCACAATGCTAAATAATAGTCTTATTTTTAAAAGATATTTCCCTGCAGACAGTTACAGACATTAACTCTGGGCAGCTGTCTAATACCCACCACAGCGCTGTACTGCTGGGAAAATGGCGCTGCTCCTTGAGCAATTTGGTAGAATGAAGAGCTTTCGTATGATGAAAGTTACAGAAATATCATCTAGTTTGCTTAATTATTAGGTCTCTTATCTCTTTTGCAAATCAGCACATCATGCTTAAATAGACATATATTCTGTCCTTTTATTCTAATATGCACCTATATAGGATCATTCAGAGAACATCAAATATTTTATACATGCATACTAAGAAATGGTTACATGAGGAGAAAAAATAAAGACATCTTAGAAAACTATGAAACAAGGCAAAACCAAGAAAATTCTGAATATTTGCAAGTTAATACACATACTAATTATAGCACTAGTTAAAAAAGACTGACAGGGAGCTATTTTGAACTAATATACAAAAAAAGCTTATCCAAGAAATTATTTTAAGTGCAAATGAGTGAATAAACAGTACACAGAGTACAACGAAGGGTAAAGCCCTTAGTGTTTATGTTGGCAAAATAACCTAAAAACTGGTTGAGACTGAATTACAAGGTTTTTACAGCAAAAGCAACTAGTTGGTGACTCTGTAAGTGTCCAAAACAATAAAAATTTGCTTATTTTTACCAGATGTATGGATGAACAGCAGATGCAAAAAAACATATTTTAAATGATGCTATCTTACAAATAAGAGATATGTTACTTTTATTTTCCTTCTTTGTTGTAATCCTGGTGTGACTTAAGGCAGGCCTTAGAATACCACAGGCTGTAGACATCGAAGAGTACATCTTAGGATATGGATATGTATCTAAATTACCATATGCCTTTCCACATCACACTGTTAGAACAATATACTCACCACCAGCTAACATCTGCTTTGAATTACTGTTCCTTTGGCTAGTAACCAGTAAACTCGTTAGACTCAGGTGCTGTGGTTGTGACTTCAATCACATGTTACAAAGCTGTAGAGTTAGCTTTACTTAAGGATAGGAAAGTTAACTATGTTAACAGGTAGACCCATTTTTTAATCACAAATATACACATACCGTATATAAAGGCAGCGTAAGATACAAATTAGATGATCTCAGAAAAAAATATTTTGAATAAACACGGCCCATTTTTTGAGAGCAGTCACTAATTGAAGAAGTATTTCAATACCAACAATCAGACTGGGGGAAATGATTAAACAATACAAATACCACAATTTCTCACTATTATTTAATCCTTTACAAGGTATGTCTATAAGCACTATTTTTTTTTGTCCTCAGAACTCTTCTTGTAAATCAGAAGCTACAATTATATAAACATATACATAACTTATATTTTCTACTTTTCTTAGTTGTTAATTTTTAAGCTCAGTATACATCAAGAATAACAAAAATTAAACTAAAAAATCCTACTAAATGGTAAGGTTTTAATCTCACAATCCATAAATCGAGCATTACTGTTTCAAAAGGCCTGGCTCACAACTTTGCTGTACATTTGTGTCGGCAATACAATAATAGCTTTGTCCTACTCTGAAAACCTTCATATCTTTAGGTCTTTGGAGCCAGTCTGTAGTAGGCAGCTCTTAATACAAATGTTATGCACTTTGGCACAAAGTAAGGAACCACAAAGAATGTCATGCAACCTGAGCCCTGTAATGACAGACCCTTTGCAAGCCCAGTGATTTGCCCATCTAATATTGTGCCTTAATTTGCCAAGGTAAGAGTATTTAACTTAGGGATTCTTGTCCGGGGAAAGAAAACTCCTGAGAAAAACAATCCCATATTATACAGCCAGAACACTGATCCAAAATGCCTAGCATGCTACAGAATGCAAGAGGAGCAGATTGCTAAGGCTAAAGTGCTGGTGCTGAAGATGAAACCTAAACGTGGACGGGAGAGGAATGTTGTTTTTGTTCATCAGGAGGATTTCATTCTACAACTAATACACTTCTGTGGACTGCCCTCCCATGGTTTGAGTACATTAAGATTAAACGATCATTTAATTTCATCTAAACTGAACATGGCCTAAGCACGGAGACTATTGCACAATGCAAATCTAAATCTTAAAAGGGAACAACGTGAATGAAATTTTGATCTAGACCACCATGTTAATGTGGATATAAGAGCTGAAGGATGTAGCCTCCTGGCAAGGTAAACCAATCTAAGATATAGTAGTTATGGCCCTGCCATAAACAAACAAACAAAAAGTGCTGTTCTATCCACTTCAGTACTTTCTCTTTTGATCCCAAATTCAACTCAATATGAGCTCAGATGAACTCTAGTATTCAAGTTGGGAACACATTTATTGTTAAGATTTGTACATTAATTGAAGCAGTTCAAGGAGGGGACTACAGCAGGCCTAACTGACTTTAACTGTATCTTCAGTTTAGAGACCCAGTTCACTAAAAATAAGCAACAGGACACACTGCAGAAATATCCAAACCTCATTGTACCATGGAGATATGAAGTATTATTAAGTGATATCAGCTCTGACCCAAGAGCAGATGTTAAAACTTGGGTGCTCACTCACTTGACCTTCTCTGACTTCTCTCCACTGAATGCTGTAGTTGAACCCCCAGTTTTTCCTTCTACATTCAAGTTCGCTCCTTCTTGAGTCACTGCTGTAAACTAAAGCCTCTGTGGTTTTGCAAAATGTTTTCCATGAGAAAGCCAAGACCTCTCTCCATCACCTGACAGAATGATGAGATGCATTTTTAATCCCTACCCTTCCCCAAGTACTGTGACAGTGAAACTGATTCCTATCTAGTTTATACTGACATATAATAATACTGTTATGCATTCCCTATTTATTCCTCTCACAAAGACTTCAAAGGTTGCAAAGGCCCCCAGGTGCTTTTTTTTACTCTTACAAAAAAATGAGCCACTGAAAGCATTGCTGTATAAATTTCACATGTAATCAAATATATAAAAAAATATATATTGATAAGACCATTGCAAATAAATAACAGAAACAGCAGTAGGCTGTGTTTGTTTCCATCAGAAATATGTTTCTGTAAGAAATCAATAATAACTAATAATTATTTTATAACTAATATAACTATAATTTTATATTATATATAAAATAATACAATTAATTAAGTTATAGTTATTTTATAAAACTATTAGATCAATAGTTAATGGTACTAAGTATAACAGGCCTGCATGGAATATATGCAAATATGCAAACATCTACTTTTCCTCCCAGAAATAAGATTCCAACCAGCCACTTTTGCAGTACACTAGACAGGTCATCAGCATGTCAGTGAAGAAATTTAACTCCTCAGTTATCCTCATATTCCCTACTCTGCAAGATTTTCCAGTGTGCCTTACTGATTGTTCAGTATATGGCAGGAAAACCTCACTACCTCTCCTCACTAATCCACAAAGCCCAATAGTTTGCATTAAAAAGCAATGTTTTGAAATTGGTCATTATTTGTCTCTTGATTACAGCTGTTAAATTACACTAACTTCCAGGCTAAAACTTGTCCATACTGATTATCATCATCAATATTTTTCACTTGATAAAATTTTCATTAGTGATTTGTTCTCATGAGGATTTTTATCTGTACACACAATACCTCTGTATGTACACAACTCAGCCATTTAGGATTACAGAGGTCATTTCAAGTAGATGTAATTTGAAATCATGGCTATTCTCACTGTGATCTTAACATGTATTCCCCTCTAGAAATAGTTAAGGTGGGAGCAGTTTGTTTACTTTTCAGTATGACTCTTTCTCCATCTGTATGGATCACCATTCATGTGTGTAAATAAGCAAAACTGGATTTTTAACTCCTGTGATTCCTCTCCCGCATGACACAAGTTGTTTATAAATGTCAGTGGCTGAAGACAAATTAGACTTCTGAATGACAGGTGACCAGCAGGATGCAGGAAACCTTGTGATAGACTGCTGCCTTCCCTCTTGCCTTCCTGTTTGGTGCCTCAGATGGACTCACACAGCCATGTATGTACATTCCCTGTTCTGCTGTCCCTCTACTTCCCCACATACTTTTCAATGTTTAATTCATCTTTTTTGATCAAGAACAGGTCTTGAGCTGATGTTCTTATGGAGTTATCTGTTTTAGCCCTAAGATATCACTCTTAATAGTCAGCTCAGAGTCCATCATTTTATAACAGAATAGGATTTTCTCTGTACATGTAGGCACATTGAATATAATCTGCTATTAATGCCTATTCAATCAATACGAGGATGTGCTTGTGAAATACTTTGAATACAAATTTTATTTTTATTGTCCTAAATAATTTAGTAACGTCAGAGAACTTTGTACCTTCATCAGTCACCTACCCATTTTTCTAATCTTTTATTGCTTTCTTGAACAATGCTGGCCCTAGGGGACTTCAATGATGATCTCATGTCACTTAAAGCTGACCACACATTTCTACTCTGAGCTTCCTTTATTTTAACCAGTTCTATCCACATTAAAATATTTCCTAGTCTCCCACTATCTTCTCCTTAGAAGACTTCGATGAACAGATTTTTTTTTTAAGAAATCTATTAAAATTGACCATAACTCCTTTACAGAGCAATTTCAGATTTTCTTCACCATAACTCAAGATGCAAACACACTTGGAATTTATATAATTCCTAGAAATTATCCCAAACCTTGTTTCTCTTGTTTCCTACAATTTCTGGTACCCAGCACAGGAGAGATGGCTATCTGGCTAGTGCATTGCTCTTTGTACCTGCTGTAGTTTCCATGGAAATAGATAGGAGGCATTACTTATGGAACAACCTATATATATTTCACCTGCTGCTTGTAGAGATACTGGGATTAAAATTCCTGTGTACCTGATTTAATAGTTTTGTTTTTTTTTTTAACTTTTCATAGGTATTGGTGGAGTAAATTCAGATAAGTATACTCTACTTGAGGAAACATTTAACCTTACCTTTCATCTCCCAGCCTTTCTAAATTAGTTGCCTTTTCATAAGTGGAGGGTGCTAAAACTCAGTGAAAACAAGAAAAAAAAAAAACATCTACATAAGAAAAAAAAA
>VXAB01008098.1:893206-960615 GCA_013399175.1 Odontophorus gujanensis
TATGTAATTCAGTACATGAGGTGAATACACCAGAGAGGATTGCATTTATGCAGGTTCTGCAATAGGACACTAAAAACACCTTTCTATGCCACATGATAATTCCATAACTATATGCTTCATTCTGCAAAATAACTCGTTAAGAGAGGACAATGGTCTTAAGAGTTTTTGCATAACTTGCTGATTGAAAGCACAAGCTGACACGTTCAAGAAAAAGAAAGTGTTAATTCTAGGCTGATTTGACACATTGTTTAGACATAGCATACTGCTAGCTAACCACCTTTTGTAGAAAACTAAAAGAGCAAAGTGATCTGGCTGATTCTGTGGTTGCTCAATGGCTCTGATTGATAAGAAGACAACAGGAACATATAGTCAAGAAAGGACAAAGCAAGTTCGCCTAGATGTTGTCTGCATTTAGGCTGAAATAAACGTACCCTATATCACTTTACTCCTTCACTGACTCAGTTTTGACCTGTGCCTTGGCCTGGGGATAGCAGTCAGTTTTCTGCATGGTCTTTGAATATCCCATACCAGTTTTAGCCTAAGTCACAAATGAGGCAGGCTGAAATCCAGACAGAGATAAATGCTCTCAATCTGAAACCAGAAACTCCACTTTCAAACTTAGTGATATTTGATCAGGAATACAAAGATGTGGAAGGAGTAACTATAGTTTTAATGCAAGTTAGCAGTTATACAATCAGAGAATAATTTAGTTTGGAAAGGGCCTCTGGAGGTCAAAATGTCCAACCCCTTCCTCAAATCAGGGCCAACTTCAAAGTGAGATTATGTTGCATTGCATCTCTTCCAACTGAGTTTTGAATACATCCAAGTGACATTTAAAGTACCCTGATACCTGGGAATGTCTTTGTCTACATCCAAAAGAAACTATACTAGCACATACTTGTTTGCTGATATTTGATTAAGGGAAGATTGCTGCTTTTGTTACCAGCATAGACTTACTGTTAAGGAAATTCAAAGTTTAAAATACACAGTCCTCTACCCTCTAACTTATTCCAACATGTAAATCAGATTTCTCTTAAGAGCACTTATGAACACTTATCGCAATCATCGAGCTTGGTTCAGTCCTAGGAGTCCATTCCTGTCTCATATCAGAACTTGAGCATATTTTAAAACTATAGAGAAGCTGAAGGTCATGCCAGTAAGTGTTTTTCTCTCCTTCAGAATGAAATGGAGTGGAGCTCTTTCAGCGGAAGAGCAATGGGATAACTGAGACAACAGAGGAAGATTAAGTCATTCAATTTAAACTAATTTATGCAGACTAACTTTGGTCTTCTGGAATTTTTATTTCATCATAAACTGAATTCTTCTAGTTAACTGTTTCTAGTTAAAGCAGCCACTGTTATTCACAGCTCTAGCTGCTAAGAGTCTTGAAATGCTGAAAGATTATAATAACATACTCAGTATGATACCAGCTTCTTTACTGAAGACAAGGCTCCCAAACCTTTATTGCTGTAAAAGTATGCTGGATGTGCAGTACTTGAAATGACCTAGGCAGTGCTGCTAGCACTGCATAGGGCCAGTATATCTTAAGTCATTATACTTTGACGCTAAAAGTATGTGTATTTATACCATATATGGAGTGACTCTTCAACAGCACTAAAGTGCCAGGCTAGCCATCACCAAACAACTGTCTGGTCATGCTAGACTCATAAGAGTCAGAGAGTTCAGCCATAATACCAAGAGAAAAAAAAAAAAAAATCAGTCCTTTATGCATGATTGATGCTTATGCCTGTCCTTGCAGAAACATGACGGGTTGCCTACTTAGGCCACTGCTTGATGTTCTGCATATTTATTTGTCAATGACTTACGGGCTGGTTTGGCCCAGTTCCTTGACAATTGGTGTGGGAGACCCACAGACCCACACCCTGGGAGGGGGGGAAAGAAAAAAAGAAGGGCCTAAAAACAAAACAGTGGGAATGATCTGAGGAGGAAAGCTAACTTACTAAATAAGATATCAGAAAGCAAACAAACACAGTATAATACAATATAATTGGAATTAAAGCTAATAAATAAAATGAGCAAGAGAGAGCATCCGATAAACCAAAGGCCTTATGCTAAATGCTGAAGGCAAAGCAGCTAGCAAGCACTCACTGCTGGGTCGATCCCCAAAGGCAAGAGAGCATCTTGTGACATGTAAACAGTTTTTAACTTTTCCTCTGAGTGGAAAAATGTAAAAATACAGAGCCACGCAAAGTCCTCTGGGGAACATAGCTCCCCTTCTCTTCTTAGAGAGGTATACTCATAACTATCAATGACCCACAGAGCTGAAGCATTAACTCTTTAATTTTCAATGCACTACATGATGCCACTGTGTGGAATACCAATACCAAAAATCATGACTTTTTTTTTTTTTTTTTTTTTTTTTAACTGGGNTTTTTTTTTTTTTTTTTACACTGGGGAAAAAACTCTAATGCATGGAACTCCTCAAAACAATCTCCAGTACCCTATACCCTGGAAGCCACTATGGAAGGTTTCAGGCTGACATCCTCAGCTAAGAGAAGTTCAGCTCACACTAGAATAGTGATACCAACTATTAAGCACTAGACAAATAAGGCTACTGTTACAATCAGTCTTCCCAAAAATCAAGGGATGAGGGTAAACAGTCACCATTCTCACATTACATTTGGTAGGACAGGAAAAGCCCATTTGGCACATCAGGTGAAACAGAAACTGATGACATCAGGCTGAGAAAGTGTAATGTTATATAGTAATGGAAATCACAGCCGTAATAGCAGGGTAGCAAAGTCTTTGACCAGAGCAAACGAGGACAAGCCCAAATGCAACAGCCACAGATACCGAAATGAAAAGCTGCTTACCTTTAAAAAGCCTCAGGTAAGCAGAAATCTCCAGAGACATACCTGTGCCTTAACTGTCAACCCTTAAATGAGATCTGGGAAGGGGTGGAGCCAGGATTCACCCCTTCTGGTCACTCAGATGCATTGCATGCACCTGGGCTCCCCTGGGTTGGCCCTGCCTTCCTATCAGGTGCTTAATCACTAGTTCAGGCCATGACATAGTATTTCTGCTACAGAAAGACAGTTCATATCTTTGCTGCTGTGTATGCTCATCTTCAGAATGCCATACAGGAGATAGTGACAGAAAAGTGGAATTACATTTATGCGGTATTTTTACCGGGGTAAAAAAAGGAGACTTAACAAGGTAGAATGAAAAAGGAGCTATGCAGGTCTCAAATTAAAATGTATATACTTAACTTTTTTCACTGTATAACAATAGAGAGGTTTCTTAAATAACAGATGGAGAGAGTTGGATTAAAGAATATAGGTGGCAACATATTCAGATTAAATTAGAAAGTAATGAAGTTCTGATAGAGGAATCCAAGATTAGGCTTGACAAGGCACACTGGACTCAACAGAACAACTGGGTAAGTGAGGAGATTTGCTCTCTCACTTTTAGTAATGTCAGAAATATTTAAATTTAAGTTTGGGGCCTGAAAGAGTCTTGCCATTGATAGCAGTCTTGAAAATATACTGAGCCAATTCATTCCCAATGCAAGGCCCTTTTCACTAGCAGTCCCTCATCTTTACTGAGAGATGGAGAGCAAAGGAAATATTTCATGAGGACCTCAAAAGTAACAGTGAGTGAAATGAAAGATTAGATGTCCAGTCAGAAATGTTTAGTGCTGTAGAAGAAATCTTTTCTAAGGTAGATGCTCTCATACCTCTGGCATTTTCCTATTTCCTTCCTGAAAAATTTTCCCTTCACAGTCCTTTCCTTCCCAGGACTCACAGATACTCACCTCCACAGTCATGGCCCCGGAACTACATTTTCCGTATTCTTCAATATCTTTAAATCTGTCCCTCATTTTCTCATTCCCACTAAATCTTTTCCTGTTGCCTCAAGAATTGTCCCCCCATAACCCTCCATCAGGGCTGGACTCATACATGGAAATTAATTACAAAAAAAAAAAAAAAAAGTGATCGCACTCTCTTTAGATTCGATGAAAGATCTAACATCCTCAAAACTGCACTGCTATGAGTAACATCCTCTCTTTTAAAGATTTCATTGGCAACATCCACCTGCTCCTGCCAGTTCACCCAGCCCTCTCTCTCTTATTATTGCTCCAGAGCCAAAGATGCCCCAGGACAGACTTCTCTTTCAGATCCCTTCCCCTCCCCACCCAAACAGTACCTATACTGAAAGTGGAGGCATCTGATTTATCTGTGCCAGCTGCCAGCCCTGTAGTCTCCACAAGTCCCCAGCAGTCCCCACTCTTCTTTGACAGGCTGTTGTTAAGGGAGGCTGCCCACCTGCCTGCCTTCTCCTGCCAAAGAGAAGCTTCTGCGTCTGGCTTGGTCTCTGAAACTCCAGACACATTCAGTAACAATCTGTCCAAACAGGGCTCTGACAACAGAAAAAGAAAGCACGTTCAATAAATGAAGAAATAAATAAATAAAAGGTATGGTAATCCTATATTCTCAGCTTGCCCCTCTTTATCCAATACCAGATAAGCTTATTACAAGAGGAGTATGTATCTTGTGCTCTCCTGACAACACTGAATTAAATCCAGACAATTCAAGGAGGCCGCTCAGGAGAGAATTTAAAGGAGAGAATTGCTTAGATGATTGGAGAACTGAGTAAGGTATAAACAAGTATTTCATCAAAGACAGGGTCAGGGCGAGGGCAAATTCTGGCAAGAGTCCAACCACTGTGATGAACCAGAGGGAGATGTTGGTGGAAGAAGAAGTTCAGAGTCATCAACAACAGTAAGATTTTTCACTTGGGGAAAAAATAACAGCCTAGAGACACGAGAAAACTTCAGCCGAAATAATGGCTCTCCTAGTGGAAAATCCAGTGCCAAAATAACATAGCTTAATTATTATCACCACCATTTCAGGAACCCATACATCTTTAACTTCCTATCTGCTTTGTAACACAGCATGGCCCCATGGTGTTTTCATTGGACTGCCTCCCTCAATCCCGGCTGATGCAGCAAAGTATTGCACTGTGCACAGCCTACATACCTGGCACAGCTCAGTTAGCAGCTCCCCATCTAAAACTGGGTGGGTGGGTGGACTTCATCCTTTCCCTTGGGGATGCTGTCCAGGCATCACAGAAGTGAGCCATGAAATGCAAAGGTGAATAAGTGGAGCAGGTTTGTTTGTTTGAAAGGTCATACCTGAAATGCAGTAAAAGCAATGCATTTTTCAGCTTGTTTTCAATGCCCTGCACCCTCTGTGACAGAGATTCATTGTGTCCCTGTACATCCTTTTAGAGAGGAAAAAGTGGGAGATAACAAAATGCCTTGAGCTTAAAGAGCTATGGATTGGGGAGCTAATTCAAACAGGGCCTGACTTCACTCTCCTTATCTAGTGTTAAATACGCATTTGCAACTCAAACAAGAAACATGTAGTGATTGCTGGATTTTAATTAAGTTACCTAGGGAGAATGTACTGCTCACTTTTAGTAAACATATCAAAATCTCACCCAAAGTTGTCTTTAGCAGAGATTGGATTAAAGAAAGGTACAGCTTGAGAAGCAGAGAAATTCAGACATAAAAAGTAAACTAATTTACTAAAAATATGTGCCTTCCCCTCCTTTCTCTCAATGCACTTCAATTATCTCAATTTTGGTAGTATTGATAGGGACTGCCACTGCACCTTTAATTCCTGTGCCCTGGAGACCAAGTAGAATGAAAACCAGAAAGCTTTGAGTAATAGTTCTTCTGGAGGAACTGAGGCCTCAGTCCAGCCACATATACCAGCATGGTGATGTCTGATACAAGCCATTAAAAATACCCCATGTAGTCTATAAATTACAGCTGTGAAAATGGAACCAAAGCCTTTTAATGTGCTTTCCTCAAGAGCATATTTTTATGTACATCTGAGTGTTTGCCTAAGCCCATATGTTATTACTTAACCTCTGAATCTATCAGGTATATGGACAATAAAAACTACAAAAGTTAAAGCATAATTTAGTATAGATTGGTCTGGTTTCCCTGAATTTCCTGTACTTTTTAAAGCAAGCATTAGCTTTCTTACCTGGAGTGCTTACAATTGTTAGAGCACCTGATCATCTCACAGCATAGGAAATAAAAGGTGTTACAGAGTTTGAGTATAAAAATCAAGTTCAGGTGAAGATTTGTTTTTCATTATTTATTTAGTTTATATGTGAGACCAAAAAAAAAGAAAAAGTGTACAGATTAATGGCAACCAGCATGGTAGCTTTACTACTTTACTTCTCTAAGTCCTGCTGCTCTTGGACATAACACAGCCAAGGTGGCTATCCAGGGGCTGGAGTGAGGGGTTGCAGAGAGGTAATGAGGATTATAAAACAAAAAAAAAAGACCCTCTTCCCTTAGCAAAAGTGGAAAAGGGAATGTTTGCTCAAACCTTCTAATAGAATGTTTGATTTTTTTCCCTTGCTTAAGAAACAGTGTACATTAGAAGTCAAATATTTCACCTTTAAAGCCCTTGGCAGCATGGTGAGTACCCAGAAAAGTTTTACAGCTAGCAATGGAGAAAGTGGCAGGGAGCTGAAAAGAGACTAGGATGGATATCAACTCAATCTTTCTGATAATTAAGACTTCTTAAATGATTTTTTAAAACAAATTACTGCTGTGGGCAATATTGTCTGATGTTTTAAGCAGATGAGTTAATGGGAAAAATATTTGATGGTATAATTGCTTGACTTGTGCAATTTGAATGTAGTGTGTAAGCTGCCAGTTTTAGCAAGTAGAAAAGTGAATTGCCTACCAAAGCCATTTCTTCTCATTCAGGGAGATACAGGAGAGCTTGAATTTCATAGAGGTGTAAGGAAGAAAGAAGGGTGTCTTTATTTTGTTTTTTGTTTTCTCTCTTATTGCAGCATTCTGGTTTGCAGTATTCACTGAGGAATTAATTGTATGAGGTCAAATTCAGGAGTGAAATATTATATAAGGTCCCTGACACCAAAACTTCATCTAGCTGACACGGATGTCATTAGGTTCTACATAAGCTCCTTAAACTCCTCATAAGGACTGAAAATTTTATACATACATAGGACAACCTGCTGCTGGCACATAGCCAGCATCATTAAGGATGATTTAAAGATTTACATTCCGAGAAGCCAAAGAATCTTGTCAGTTCTCAAATGCAGACCTGTCTATGTGTTACATAACTGGAAGGTAAAGTCATGGAACACATTTGTGCCTAAGACAGTTTTTTCATTGCCATTTTGCACAGCAAAATTCCAGTAAGGCACTGCTGTTGCATTAATTCCATAAAGCTTTGGATCACTATTTCCTACTTCTCAACTTAATTTCTTATCAATTCTTAGGGAAAAGATACTAACACAATAATATAAGAGTTATCTGATCAGGTATGTAATGAATGACATCTCATACCACTGTCATCCATGGAGGATTCCTTCACTCTTCTAAATGGAAAAGCTAATGCTGGCTCTTGATTTTTAAGTTGTCTTTGCTTTTTTTTTTAGGTTTTATTCATGTCATACACCCTACTACTCATTTCCATCCCTCTCTTTTGTTCCCCCAGAATTCACACAACTTTTCTTTTTAATGTGTACTTCATCTTTTGTTTGTTTGTTTGTTTTAGATTCCAGCTTTTTGGGAAACGCTTTTCTCTCTTTTCTCTCCCACCATAAATGGCAGAGGAAAAAGGGAAATAATTTGCTCATATCAGTAATTTGAAATTACCCTGTGAGAAGTATGTGGAAGAATAATAAGTGACATATTCCTTGAAAGTGGACTAAACAACAGTTGTGTAGGTAAATGTGGAAAATCAGACTTATTTTGTTCCTGGGTAAATAGGGTAGAAATCTCCATACTGTAAATTGAGAAAGTGCTGCGATTATAAACAAGGCCAAGAAAATTGCCGTTTAAAGAGAGATCCTTTTTTGAAATTACAGCCAAGTATGTGAGTATCATATTAATTGGTTATTTAAACTTTACATAAAACTTCCAGGGGGAGAAGACTGGGGGAGTCAACCATTAGTTAAAGTACCCAGCAGTAACATTTGATGCCTGAGAGCCAGAACTTCACATATTCTGGATATTCCCATGTCAGAAGAGGAATACTCTAAAACAACTGTAACCTGGGGGGGGGGAGGGTGGAGTCATAGATTTGGCCATCTCCAAACATGTTTTAAAGGTTATCGAAAATCTATATGCTCACTAAGGGCAAGATTCTCACTGTGTGTTTTGATGACTGCAGTTTAGGTATAGCAGTGCCAAAACACAGACACTATTTGAACTGGCTTTTAAACTCACTAAGGAGAAGATGAGAAAATTTACACTCTGGAAGATATTTTTGGGTGCAGTCTCTATATACAACAACATTCCAGGCTTTATTGGCAACAGCATACATGAGATGATGTAAAAACTTTCCTTTTTCTAACTCCTGTGATTTACAGGGAGACATGTATGCAACCTGCAATTCCCATCTTACTTATCATCCAGTAAGCCCATTTATTCCAGTGACTATCATTACTTCAGTCAGACTGAGCAGAGGGTACACAGTTTTATGTTTTCAGTAGTCTTATAAGGCTGTGTTCATCTTCAGTTTAATGACATATGAGAAATCATTGACAATTAAAGCATTTATTTTCGTCCAAGTTGCTGTACTCTGTGAACACGCTTGGAATTAGGCCTGCCACAAACTCTAGAACCATTCTTTAGAAATTGCCTACAGTTATTCCTTCTAAAGCAGGATCATGCCAAGAAGTGGGACAAGAATTGTTCCACTCAGTCCTACATCATCTGGAGGTATGCCCTTTTGTACATTACAGCTATGTGAGAAAAATACTGCAAGTCAAAAACTACCACAGAATAAAAGGAAACAATCAGTATAATATAAACTTGTAGCCAATGTTTCCAGGTTACGTCAATACATTAAAAAGATTCTTAAACACTAATCAAAAGTAGTTTAGAAGTACTCATAAAATTAACAGTCCTTCTGAGTGTTTATGAGTTCAAACTCCACATTTAATAACACTGTGGTTAAAGGAGGTTGCATACAGAGGATATTATTTACAGGAAGAGAAGACCAGTTCTATTTTTGTGAGAAAGGTGTTTTTCTTGTACAGCTCAGAAGTTGATGATCTTCCCACAACTTTTGGGTTATGTCAGATGATGAAAGAGGCCTGACGCTAGAGAGTAAAGCCCTGAAATCATTTGCATTTGTTTTGTAACTGCATTTCTATGCAAATGTACAACATTCAGCTTTACATCAGCAATTTTAAATCCCCTAAGTAGAGACACTTTCTGAGACTTTGTCAGAGGGAAAGGATTAGAAACGTTAAGCTTGACTGAAGTGCTGGTGGAGTATAACTCATCTAAAGAAGTTTAAAGAATGTGAAAAGTAACTTCCTTCCCCTTTCTTTCTGTAATTTTCTTCTACTCAAAGTATGTGAAGATCAGATGGAACAGCAGTTGTTGCAGTGACAGGTGATAGACCACAGAATGTCATCTTTCAGTTCTTACATATTTGCTTGAGCTATAAATTTTGAACTGTCAGAAAATCCATAGTATTACTAGCAAAGCACTTCAAGTGTTTAATGACTCGTACTACTATATTGTCTACTTTACTATCAGTTTAAATGAATCTAGTTTCAACTGTTGTCCTGTTGCTTTAAATGTTTTCACTAGAAAATGGCAACCTTCACCCTCATAGCTGCCCAAATACCAACACCAGATCCACGGAGACTTCTTCCTCAGTAGCAGTGTTACTTTGGGAGTGTGAAAGGAGGGTCTCACTGCCAGGTAGACTGCATGAGGTGTTACTATGAATGCTGCAGTGCTTCCATCTCTCATGCCCTCTCCTTTTGAGTGGGCATGACTTATTTCCTCCTTCCTGCATTCTGTGTCCTTTGATATTATTATAGTTTCAGGAACAAATTCATTGAGTTTTTGGGCTGAACTATCTGCTGTCACACCTTGAAACCCGCAACTCAACCAAGCTCTAGCCAAGCCCAGAGCTTGCTTCTTTTAGTAGTCCACGTGTGAAACAGTGTAAAACTCAGTGCTGCTCCTCTTGTGTCATGTCTCATAATCCAAATCAGCAATAAAATAGGGAACCAGAATGACAATTTTAGCTCTGTAATAGACAAATAACATTACGTAATGTTGTGGAATTGGAATGGAATGGAATATAGAAGAGAAGAGAAGAGAAGAGAAGAGAAGAGAAGAGAAGAGAAGAGAAGAGAAGAGAAGAGAAGAGAAGAGAAGAGAAGAGAAGAGAAGAGAAGAGAAGAGAAGAGAAGAGAAGAGAAGAGAAGAGAAGAGGAAGAGAAGGGAAATGCTAGAAAGCTCAGTATTACTGAAGGAAAAGCCAATTTTGAGAAGCTAGGATAATAGAAATCATTCAATCATCTGTGTTCTAGTCATTTTCATATGCTGTTGGCAGCTATAGATAATAGTTGCAGTTATTTACATTTTCTCTCAGAATTAATAGCTTTGTAGTTATCATGAGAGCTACAGAGTCACTGTACAGGTTTTGCAGGTACACTTGAATGACTGTCTATGGAATGATGATCAGATAGAGCTTAGTAAATGGGGATGGGTTTATCAAATGCCTTTGGCAGTACCATAAAGAGCTAGACTCTGCAGCTTAATAACTGCAGGCCTGTGTTTCATTTTGCCCTTAGTGGGAAGATTCATTGTGTTTGTAGTCTTTTAATTAAGACACACCTAGGATCTGCAAAAGTTACTTCATCTCTGTATTTGTTCCTCAGAGAAGAGAGGTTGAAGGCTACCGTTTTTCTTCAGAACCAGTTAGATCTTCTCTTAAGCACTTGCATGATCTCTACATAGAGCCATTCTGGATGTTTACTTTAAATTTGACATGGTGTAAGGCAAATCAAGACTTTGTTTTGCAGCCATTGTGCCATAGTTAGAAACCAGGGAATGGACTAAGAAAAGCAAAAACATCCCAGTTGGATTTTAGTTTAAAAGTTGGAATATAGATTTATTCCTTTCTCAGTTGACAGTGGAAAATACATTTTGAGCTATCTGGACACTAAGAAAAATTGCTTGTCTGAAGAACCAAAACTAGCAGAGGTTCTGATCTTTAGGTGGTAGGTCTGAGTTAGTTACTCTGCCTTTTTTATCTAACTCCCATACTTGTCCTTTTGGAATCAAAAACAGTGTGTGAAGCTGTTTGTATGGATACTTAAAACAGTTTTCTGTTCATTCTAAGCCTCTAATTTCAGCCATTGTGGTCACAGAGTAACTTTCATCATAGACTGATAAAAAAGGTATTATTTTCATCAGGTGAATCCATTTCCACACAGCTGGATGGTCTCCCAAGTACTAGTAGGAGCACCAGGGATGTAGCAACAGTATAAGCCTAGGGCCTTGGAAAAATAGGGAAATAGAAAGGATAGGAGAAATGTTGCTCCTTTTGACTACAGTCTGCACTTCTGTCTGCTTGAAACCACAACCTCATACACATAGATTCTTCTGCCTGCTTGGGGTGTGATTCTCTTGAGTCCTGTGTGCTTACTCTGCACATTCACTTCTTGTCTTCAGGAATTTTTGGCAGCTGTGAGCTGTGGTTTGTGTTGAGTAATTACTGAAGTGGAATCATCTAAATGTCCTTAAGGAGATGAAAGTTGGGGTGGGGATTTCACTTAATCCAGTTCTGCTTTCTCTTTCATAGAGTGTGCAGAGTTTAACTCAAAGGTGTTACAGTCAAAACTGGTCTTCAAGTTATTGTCATAATTGAAGCAGGATCTCCTCTCCAAGCACTCCATTTCACTATAGGAGCAACTGATCAGACTGGCACAATTGTTTGGTTATGAAAAATGCTTCAAAACTGTTTGAGATCCAGTTATAAAAACATCTAGGGGATATGCAGGATGTTTGGTTTCAAAAAATTGTCTCCTCATAAGTAAAATGACATGTACTTATTAGTAGAGTAAGTAATGTCATCTGCTTAATTTAATTGCTACTTTTCCAAACATTCTCAGCACATCATATAGGAGGGTTGCCTGCAGTTTACTTACTTACCAAGGGTTCCTGGAGCACAGGTGGCTGACCCTGAACCATCCTGCCAGAAAGCCCCCTCCAGGACATCTGGGCTGTGGCTGCAACTATGAACAGCAAAATTAACTTTGAATGACTGAAAAGCAAAATATGTTGCGTTTTCAATCCAGCTGCTAGCATTGGATTACTGCCTCTTACCCAACCAGACAACTTTCAGCTCGATCCCTTTTCAGCTCTGTTTCTAGATTGAATGCATTTAAATAATGCAAGTGACTTGCTCTCTATAATGCTACTGTAAGCACACTGCTGTTTACTAGTCCTTAGCTGTGTTTTCTCCAAGCTTTGAACTTTAATGACTCACGCTGATACATGCGACATGATGAGTGCTTTCTATATTTAATTATGTAAAAGATTTTTGTGATACTCTGGTTGCAATTTTAGTTTCGGCAGTTGGTATTCCTCCCAGGGTAGTCTAAATGCTTCTGGAAGTCAAAGAGAAGAGGAAGTACAGTTACATCTTAAACTAATTTCTGGAAATAGGTAAAAGAAAAGTAACAGCCCAAAATAGATTCTCCCATCAAAATTCAGCCAGTGAGCATGTTGTATGCAGTGCCACTCCTCTATGGAGGGCCAGATATCTTAGTCTTAGATATAAGCTTGCTAAAAATGTAAAGACATATGATTTGTTTCTTAGGCTTCAGGAGCGACAACAAAAAGACAAGGAACTATAGACAGCCTCATGTGAAAGCAATCACAAGAACAGTGTTCTCAACATCACATCAGCCAGCAAATCAAAACCAGCTTAGGAGTATTTCAAAATATGATAGAGCTACTGTTGTCGTGTTTCCTTCATCAAAGCTTATGAACAAAAACCCTGTAGAGTGTGGCTCATATTAACTTTGCCATCACAATTGGAATTTATGTCATGAGATAAAACCACAGTCAAAACCTTCATCTGAAAGGTTGTGCATTTTGCTAGATCTCATGTTAGAAACCTCATCTATATTTATAATTTGTTTTTCAAGTCATCTGATATTTAAAGATCTCATGAAAACTATGGTCGTAATTAACTCAATAGCTCTGCAACTTTCCATCTACTTTTCATTGTTACAGTTGTGTACTCATTCAGGTGTGTCCTCTGCAGACAACATTTAACTATGATCGCTGAATTAATCATTTACAGCTCTACAAGGTAGTCTTTGAAGAAAGAATTGCTTGTCTCTCAAAGGTCAACATGAGGCAAGATTACAAATCCAAGTGTACAGCTCAAAGGCTGTTAAAGCCAGCATGTCTAAAACAGATTGTTGTCCCAACAATCAGATACTTCTAGATTGAATTTAACTTTTGCTTTACTGAATTAACTAATTCTTGAAAGAGTAATCAGGGAAATTTGAGCTTGGTAGAAAAGTAAGGCTTTAAACACTAGGCCAGGGCCACCACTCTGCAGGCTGGACCTCAGAGCCAGGACCAGCACTGAACTGGAAGGTAGCTTCTAAAAAATAGAAGCAGAAAGTCAGACCCAGGTTGCTTAAAGGGAAAGGTAATCCATACCCTCGCCTGCTGTCACAGACAAAAGTTAGCAAGATTAGCTCAACATGGAAAGACATCTCTTCTAATGACGTTATGAAATTATTAACAGCCTAGTAACACAGCAACTTTATATCACAACTATTCATCTTAGAGAATATCTGATCAGTGACTAGCACTATTCAAACAAATGAGTCACAATGAATTTTGCAAATATAGGAAATAGGTTTCATATCTGCATGTGTTGATTGATTAAGCTCTTTCAGATTAATATGACCCATATACTGCAGCACAACTAGGTGAAATAACAATCCATCTGAAGACTCCAGGAAAGAAGTGGTATAAAAAAGCAAGAAGTCTAAAGCTCTTTGCAGGTCTGCAGAACCATACAGGGTTCACCTCTTACCTGAATGTGCAGCATGATCTGAGTCACACCCAGGATGGCCCCAAAGGTTTCAGGCTTGACAAAATGCCTGCTTCTCCCTCCTATAACTTCACAGCAATCCATATACATTTCCAGTTGAGGAAAAGAAACCACCAATAGTACACAGGCCTGGTCATTCCGTGTAGTCGTGTCACTTCATCTCACAGTAACAAGTGGGAAATAACATACGGAAAAGTACTCTGTACTTACAAACAGTCATTGCTGTTCAGGCAAAAATGTTGAGAGGAAGTTATTGTGGTCTGTCACGTGAATTTTTACTAAATAAAGTAACTAGGTAGAAAATCTATCTAACACCTTTTGTGCTGTGGAGTTTTGTTGTTGTTGTTCAGGATACAGAACCAGCCTTCAGCAGCTACTCTCTACTCAGAGACTTTCCAAACAGATGAGAAGAATCCAATACCATATAATGTAAATCTTGCTTTTAACATTATTTTAATATTTGACTATGGTCATTCTCCAAGGATTTTATGTTGCTACTTATTACATGCCACTAGAAATCAGTGTTGTTTGATTACAGCAATCTACACACATGCAAATAATTTTACATCATCCTTGGGAATGAGTAACTTTGATAAGATTTTTAGAAAACATTCAAATGTAAAAGCTATATTTGGCTCTCATAACATTCTGTTCATAGCTTTAGTTTCTACAACAATGCTCCGTGAACTGTAGGCCTTGAAAGTGTTCACTCAAGCCCATCTGAAAAGATAGTTGTTACTGATCTTTTCTTCAAAGTTCAGCAGATCTCTACAACCCTACATTCAAACTGATTACATTTCAACAGAATAGCATTTTTTTTTCTTGAAAAAGTACCCTAAAAGAAGCAGACAACTGCATTACATGTCCTATATATGTTAAAGATATGTGGGGATAGAAGCCATCATTCAAACAAATGTAAGCCATATACTTCCGCCATGAATGAAAAGTGGATTGTTATCTTTGATATTAAGATTGATGCAGATAATAGTTCACTAGCTTCTGACTCATTTAAAAATGTATTCCACATAACATACAAATGAAAACTTATTTCCTTTTCTATAGAACATTTTTTCATTAAAAAATATTGTTTACATTTCAGAATATGATTTCATCTCCTGTAAGTTTTTATGTAGGTTCTACAATTGCCAGAATACATCAAAATTTCCGGAAGGCTGTTTCAAACCTGAGTGAAATGAATACTGATATCATAACGCTTTAAGCCTCACTATCCCATTCTTTTTTACTTTTCTGTGCAAATATGTATGTGCCTGCGCACATACACACACGGGTAAAGAAAAGTAAGTTTTTTAACCCAAATCTGAAGGAATGGCACTCATAGCTAGTGTTCATTTCTTCTGTTGGTTTATTTCTCTTACAACCCATGTAATGTCAAAGAGGGCAACTTAGCCAAAACTCAGTGTTTTGTTTCAAGCCAGCTCCCCAAACCCATATCTCCAATGTTTAAAAAATAATAATAATAATTTAAAATATTCAGGTATTTGTTCTGGAATCATAGAATCATAGAATCACCAATATTGGAAAAGATCTTCAGGATCATCCATTCCAACTGTTCATCTACCACTAATATTTCCTCACTAAACCACATCCCTCAGTACACCAACTAAACATTTCTTGAACACCTCCAAGGGTGGTGACTCCACCACCTCCCTGGGCAGCCTGTTCCATTGCCTGACCAGTCTTTTGGTGAAGAAATTTTTCCTGATAACCAACCTGAACCTCCCCTGGCACAATTTGAGGCCATTCACAATTGCCTTAAACTCTCATTCAGGAGAAAAAAGCAAATGTGTTTGAATTTCATATGCTGAATCATAGCTAACTGTTATAAATTGAAAAAGTAATAATCAGCTTTTTGTAACAGAAGCTACCAAATTGTCATAAATATCAAATACTTATATGAGGTCATCATCACACAAAATACAAACAAATGAAAAACAAACAAACAAACAAAAAAAAAACACCAAAAAAACAGGTACACAAATGCTACCTTCACTTAAAGCAGACTTAAGTTCCATAGGATTTAGACACCTCTATCTACACTTGCTACTATAGACCTCCTTGATAGTCACTGATAAATATTCTATATACTAATGACTTTATCAACATGTTTAAACATTCATTCTAGGATAAGACAGCATACTGAGATTAATATAGCTATCTTTTAGATGACTAACTTAGGCTGAGATGTATCCTACCATTAGTTAGCACAGGATGCATGATGAAGAGGGAGCCAGACTCTTCTCCATGAATCACAGTGAAAGAACAATAGGCAATGGACCCAACTGGAAACATATGAATGAATGTCAGCGTTCTTCAGGTGAAGAATGTTTACTGGGAGTCATCAAACATTGGAAAAGGCTACCACAGAGAGAAAATGTTTGGCTTGATCTTGAACATATTCAATACCAGACTGCACATAATCAAAGACAACTTATTCTAGCTGACGTTGCTTGAGCAGCAGGACCACCATCTACAATATTGTGAATCTGTGATACATTCAGAAGTTTATAAATGGTGGTTGCATTTCACTTTGAAATCTGTTTTACATTATGGAATTGATATATAGCATAATTAAGACTATGTGAGAATGACTTTTCTACTAGATATATTTCTAAAGAAGAAAACTTCCGAAAGAAATCTGTCTCAGTAAATGTAAATACTAGTTTGATAAATACCAATTACTGAGTAAGACAATATGTAAAGAGCAGCCAAGCTCTGTCAATATTTCCGTGAATTCTTATTGTATCGTGGAACTAGAATCAGTAGTTAACTCCCTGCACATTTAGAAGTAAAGCTATCAACATTTAAATACAACTGTGAAGTATAGTGATATACTGTTGCCAATTTGATACGCAGTCTTCTTTCTTTCCCTTTTTGTAAAGAAATAAATTATGTAAGAGTCAAAATGATAAAATTACAATTTATGACATTTTTGACATCGTTATAATATTACAAAAGGACAAAACCTGATGAAAATGAACACAAAACTATTTCCCTTCATTCTGCTGACACTTTGAGTTATTCATTGTAGTTACAAGTAACCTCCTTTTGAACTATATCACCATATCTGAAAAGTTCTTGCATGAAACCTGTCAACAACTTTCCTCTACCCAGTCTGCTTTGTGACTAAATTTCCCAATTTGCTCTTTTCACTAAATTAAAGGCTTGAGTCATAGAAGGAATATTACAGTAAATTAATACATAATTTCAGGTATAATAGCTTTGTTGATCAAGTCACTAATTCCAGATGTGCTGAGCTTTGATTTATCCATGACATCATCTCAAATCTTAAAACAATCTATTGAAACTGGAATGAATAGTTAAATAATCTTAGATGTTACTAGGAATTAATGTATAGATTATACTCATGTATAACATGGCCTTCAGGAACCTTTTAGCTGTTCCCCTGCAAATCTGTACTAATGAATCTAGTCTAATAATTGCAAGAATATTCACATGGCAATATGCATCTGAGATAGATTCCCACAGTCTGCTTTCCAAACAAAAGGGGCATAAAGTCATTACAGATTCTGTGAAGGAAAAAGAACAAAAACTAACATAGGCAGTAACCGTAAAGGAGGAAAAGAGTGGAACCAGCTAAATGCATAGCAAATAACTCTGTGAAAGTGACATCAAAGAATATATTGTCAATACCACAGTTTGGCTGTCCCTGGTACAACATGGGTCATTCGGGGCCAGAGGATATGACTTGAGGGTTTTGTGAAGACTTTTTTTGCCACATAGTTCCATAATATAAACTTAAATAAAAATTAAGCAACAGACAACATTGAACAGGCTTGTAGTCCTCACCTGTTAACACAAGACAATAAGGAAGTAATGGCAGCAGGATAGCTTTATGGGTATGGTCATTCCTAGGTCATTGTGATTTGGCTTACAATTTTCTTTCTCCCAGCCTTCAGTGCTGCAACAGGTTTTAAAAAATGCACAATATTTATTCAGACTTTAATAATCTTTCTTTAAGAAGGTTTAGGTCAGCCACCATCCACCTAGATATCTATGTGACATCTGCTTGATACCAAGTCTTTTTCTTCTTATGTTTCAGATGTGATCTTTTTCCCCTCTTTTTATAAGCAAATAATCTGAGGAGAAAAAAGCATATTTTGAGTGAAAATGTCTATCTGGTCTGCTTGCTAACTGGAGATAGGAAAATCTTAACAAATACAGTATAGGAAAATTTGCTGTTACAAATTATTGTTTATTTATTATGTTTTACACCAATAAGAAAGCAATTTCTGTAGTATTAGTACCCAGACTTATGCTTTGGTTATGTATTAAAAAACAGTTAATCAAGTGTGATAATATTAAATGCTTGTTCCCTACTCCTTTCTTAGAGGTGGTTTTGGCTGTTACCGATTCTCTGCATTCCACTTTTGCTTGTGATCCATTTTCTTTCTAATTGGAGTTAGGCAGCTCTTTTTGATCATTTTTTAACTCTAATGCATCCTTCTTTGCTTCTTTTTTTATTTTTAATCTGAAATTTATAAGTATTTCATTCCACGTGGAATAGAACATCCCATGCAACTCAAAGTGACATTTTTGGGTGCTTTGCTTTGTCAAGTAAAAATTGAATTTTTCATTCCTTTTGATGTGTACTAGTTTTATTTTTATTTATAAATTCCACTGCTGAACCAATAAAATCAATTTCTCACGTTGCCCTAGTTTCACCCACAAAGATTTTGCTGCCTTCTCCTATGAGAAACTTACTCAAATACACAAGAAATCTATTTCTCCTGAAATTATCAGTCTCCTTTATTTATTTTCACCCTTCTGCCCATTTTCCTTTTTTTTTTTTTTTTTCTGTTACGTATCATTTTTACAGAACATTTCTCCTATGCTTTCTTTGTGATCTAGAGATGGAACAGAGGTGTGCAAATTGGAACAGTTGAATCAGACTGGCCATACATGGAATAGTGACATGAAAATTACATGTGACGATTTGGGGGTATTTTAAAGAGCATTTCACTTACTTGCAGTGTTTCACACATCCACTACGATAATAATAATGTATGCCTTTCTGAATGCCTTACTGGTAGCAATATAAGAAGAGGTTCATTCAATATAAAGAATAAATAATTTACTTAAACATTCTAGCTCTAATGTAAATGGGTGAAGCTGTACTGATGTAGTCTAAGAAGGCTTGAAATGGCTTTTGATCTTTATAGGATAATCCAAATCTAGCATAAATTTAAGAATTCCGTATCTCAGTATTTTATAGATGGGAAATTCAAGTTAATCCTTCCTCAACACTTGTAATGTAGAAGCACTCGTCTCCAGCTGATGGCTTATACAACCACAGTGAAAGTGTGATGAATCCTATATTTTGCCCAGCCAGAGAAATTTACTCACATCTACTTAACTGTAAAGAGAATACACCTTTATTTGTTTGTTTGTTTGTTTGTTTGTTTGTTTTGCTTCCTACCATCCACCTAACAGTCATAAGGCTAGGCTGGGAGAAGTCTCTGCAAAGAGTCTAGTCAAAATAGGACAGGTCTGGGTGCATGGCAGGATATAGTTGCACTGACTATCCTAAGTGCAGAGGGTGTTTGAGGCTCCTTTCTCTGATCTAATGGAAAACAAATGTGCCTTAGTGAAGACAGGATTAATCCTCAAATATCCCATACCCTTTCTATAGGACACAATGGGAGTTCTTCACACAAGGAGAATGCCCCAAGCTAGGAGTCTGTGTAAATTTTCCAGGAATTGAATGGGGATGGGATTCTTCCTCTGGCTGAGTGCAGAAGAGGGCATTGTAGCTGCTTTTGAAGTGATGAATAGTGCATCTAACCAGCTGAAACAGGACACCTGCACGCCATGCACTGGAAGCTGGGGAAGTACTCAGGAAGGTGTTAATAACTCCTTGAATTGACAGTAACAGATTGTGCAGCCTTTTGGCAAATGGTGACTTCAAATAGTGGATTTGCATTTACCCTTAAACAAGCACAAGGGCAACTCCATCTGATGTGTGCGTGTTTGTATGTGTGTGCATAGATGTTGCATTTTATAAAATGACTCACTGACTCATTCCAGAAGTTAGACAGGAGTTTCTTCATGGTGCAGCTTGAGCTGTGTACCAGCAGGGCAGGATGAATTGAAGACAATATTCCAAGTAGCCTAATGCATTCTTGCTGTTGAAGTTAACTTTCAGTACAAAGCAGAAGGAAAACAAAGGGCTAAAGAAAGGAAAATACAGAAAGATCTACAGTTGAGGGAACCTGAAAGGGATTAACTTGGTCTCCCAGGCATGATTCGTTATGCTGATCTGAGAGAATAAGACAACTTGGGGCTATGGTAGCTGCCGACCTGATAAGCCTCTTGGAAGTCTGAATTGGCAAATATCACATCCCATCCTGAATGACTTGCTCCATCTGTGTTTGCTAATGTCCACACTGACAGCTGCCTGCCATTTTGGCAAGAAAGTCAATGCAATTTGAGAATCTGTACTGGATGGCTAGTGCATCCACACACAAAGGCTCGCAGCCTTTAGACTTACAAAGTCTATTAGTTAGCCACTCCGGTAAATAAAGAAGTCCATACTTTTCAGTACATAAACTAATTCCAAAATCATTAGTACTTGAATCCATTCACACAGTGGTGGCTGAACATGCATTTACTCACACAAAGTAGTGTAAAAGAAGTAGTGTAAAAGATTGAAGACTTCTGTATGTGTTAACTCCCAGGTAGACAATTCAAATTTTGAAGGCATAATTTTCTTTAAAAAACAGAGGTATACCAATCTACCTCACTCACGTACAGACAGCTGTTAAATAGCTTTTTTAATTAGGTTTTCATCTAGCAAATTTATCAAAACGTGGAGGATAAAAAATCCTCACTTTGAGTGCATATCATTGAATACTTATACTGAGCATTGTAATCAAAAGAGAAGGTGAAGAACAAATCAACAAACAAGAATAGAATAAAGAATTCTTAATTCTTTATTGAGAATTTATTAAGAATTAATAAAGAATTAAGAGTTCTTTTTTTCAACCTTTTCCACTCTTCCACTTGAGTTGGAGATGAGTTGCCAATGAGGAATACAATAGCTAGCAATATTTCTGTACTCCTTCAGGATATTCAGACAGACAGAATACTTTTAATACTTATCGTTTATAACATGGAATCAAAATGTAAGTCCCTGTCTACTTGTGGTTGTCACATCCACCTTTATTCAGAAGTGAGGATAGAGTCAGAGGTGTTACATGGATAATATTTAATGACTACTGGCATTTATTATATATTTTCCTTTATGTTACTTTAGCTTCACGTGGTTACAGTTTTATACATTAGACCCAAGTTATTTAATGGGATTTAAAAGAGGTGAAAATACCTCATAAAACAACAAAAAAACATCATTGGTTTCCTTTTGCCTTTAGGTACATGCACTGAAACCAGCTAAAAGCCTCAGGGTAGACAAATTTAGGTCACATTTGTGCAAAACAGTTCTGTTGCCACAGTGCAAGTTACTTCTGCTTGCATAACTGATATTTTCAAGAAAGCAAAATCATCTGTTTCATAAATAATATTTTTTGAGAGACCCAACAAAAAACTTTTTAAAATCAAGATCTGAGCTCTAACAGGATGATTGTCCCATGAGGCTACTTCACAGACCAGTGAAGAAGTGCAGGCTGGATGCCTTCTATATTTCTCACTGACCCTCTCAACTCATCTGTGGAAGGAAGCGTTGACCTTGCTTAGTCCCGTGTTGGTGAAGAACAAACAGATAAGTACTTCAGGAGGAATGGAGTGCCCTGGAAGCGGCAGAGAGTAAGTCTTGGGCATCCTTAAGTAAAACTTTTGAATGTGCCTGGCTTTGGGATAGGCTGTAGAGGTTTAGGGAAATTGCTTTTCCCCTCCTGCTCTGGGAATGCACAGAGGAATGTCAGTTCCAGCTCTTGGGTTAACAAAAGAGGTGCACAAAATGAGCATGTCCATCAGCAACACAAAAGCTGGCTTCAAGCTCCTCTCTACAGAGGGAGGCTTGTGCAAAACCTACCATTAAGCGGAGCTGGCCATCTTACATCTTCTGAGCCTCTTCTCCATTGTCGGGGATACCTTTTCTTGGCATACATGGAAAAAATTTAAGACCATGTTTTGAGAGGGAGCATAACCGAGGCCAGGAGGATAGGTGCTGGATCATCAAAAGCATCAGTTTCTGACAGCATTTTCTGCAGCTTCTTTGCAAGGAGAGAATGAATTTGGCTCACTATAAATACTGCATGGTAGGTTAGGATAATACAGCTGCAGCAGTCCAGTTTTATGTGCTGCCTATTAATAAATAATACTGCTCCAGTGGTTTTCTAGGAGTTCATCAGGAGTTCACTGACTTCCATCTCTGTCATTAGACCATGCAGCTGTATTTATTTATTTGTTTGTTTGTTTGGGTGCCCGTATAATGCACCCCACACACTCCCTTCACTTACCAAAAACTTTCAGACAATTTGCATAGTTAATTGACAAAATGTCGGCTTAGATAGCGTCTCATCCTTGAGCACCGCTTTGTTTAATATGTTTCCAATTCCTAAGATTACCTCCCTCGGGCACAAAGCTGAGTAAATAGATTGGCCTTTCAACATACCTTGAAGGTCAACAAATTCAGGGTCTGTCAAGCCACTGGGTGATGCAGATGCTAAAGCCAAGGATCTTGCACCAATGCTGCTTTGCTTTCTGCCCCTGGACATTCTTTACATCTCCATAAAAAGCCAGCTCTCAGGAGCTAGGCATAGGGAGGTTAATCCTTATTACTAGTGACACTGGAAAAAGCTTATGACAGATGCACAGTGGGTCCCCTTTTGGAAGACTGTGCATAACTGAGAGCATGGGAAGGATGTTTTGCAGAGAACTGCCAGAAGGCTTAGAAACTGTATTAGAAAAAGGTATTTTTTTTTTTTTTCACTGCATAGCTCATTTAATGAACCTCTACGCCTTAGGGTAAGGGAATGTACAGTATTTGAGTAGATAATCTATGTGACGTAACAAATTAACCTCTGAAAAGAACCTCAATAGTTATGCAAAGCTCTGTGTTGCTTTCTTTTGAATAAGTAAGCCTCACATCCTGAATAAAAACAAGTTTTTACTGTAAGATAGATGGCTTGTGCTCTACTATTACATTTCATAGAAAAAAAAAAAAGGTAATAGAAAGAAAGAAAAATGTTTCCAGTTTAGCAGGACACCATTGCCTAAGCAGTCTGGAGGAACGGGAAGGTTATTTCCTCTACCATCCTGTCTCCAAAAGGAAAGTTTATGGATCAAATTCACCATAGATTGGTCTTATTGGGAAAGAGAAGATAAAACCATACAGTAGTTGGATCCTGTAGAATCCTGGCTAGCGAGACTAACAAAGTCACAGATTTGTGTTGTGACCTAACTGAAGCCCTGCCAGGCATTTTTCACTGTCCCATTTGGGGATGAATTGGTGTCTTGAAGATGAAATGAGGTGCATGGATCCCTAGCACCTGCCTGGGCTGATGCTGGCCCAATATTTCATAAACAAGGAGGGCTCAGGATTCATAACAAAAGTGAATACAAAATGGCCAGGAGCTTGTTCATTACAGATGAAGTCTTGCAGGAAATCAGCTACATACTTTGTTTACCAGATGTTATGACTGCATTAAGACTCTCATAGATCTTGGGTAAGTGATTTCATCGTGGCAACTTTCTGAAAAGTAAGGGATGTTTTACTCCAACCTTTGTCTCACTCAGGGCAGACCAGACAAAAATAGTCAATAAAGGAAAACAATGCTGATGTACAAGTGAACAATAGTGTAAAATACAGAGCTGTTTGTGCACAGCCATCTTCTTTGCTATGCAGAGTTTACAAAGAGAGATGTTGTATGCTCAGCAAAGAGCTCTCATGATGGTGAAACTGAATTTAGCATATTCTATTAATTTGCAGAGATAGAAAAGGCTTTATGAATTTCTTTTGGTTGCGTATAACAACAACAAAAAGTTAGCATTTTGGTGGGTTTGTTTACCTTTTGAAAGTATTTCTGTGATAATTTCTTCATGAAGGCACAGAATAAAATTGGCATTTTGTACCATGCTAAACTAAGTAATACAATAAAGGGAAGTAGAAAAACCTGTGCATCTTTCTTAACATATTGAATGGGAGATCCTGCAGTTGGTTGCTGGTAAACATCAACTTTAGAACAATACACATTCCAGGGAACCACGCAGAGCACAAAGAAATCAAAATCTCACAAATTGCAGCACATTTTAGATCTTTGTTTGAGAGTATTATCTTATTTGAACTAATTACAAATCTAAGGAGTGATCTCAAAAGGAGATTTAAGCCACACAACAAAAATAGGAAGTGATTCAGGGAGGTCAGAAAGTGACAAGGATTTAATAATCAACCCCTTAGCTTCCACTTTTAGGCGTGTACTTGTCTTTAACATTAGTAACCTTACAGAATGTGAGCCTTTGCAGAACAGGTTATTAAAAGTCACATAGCAGCAGTAAAAGCTGTGGGGGAGCTGAGGAGTGAGTGAGGAGCTGGACTTTTACCTTGCCACTTCTTCAGGAAAGATTGTTCCTTGTCCTGACCTTGAACGAGTATTTTCTGAAGGGAGAAATTCCATGTTAGTGGAGAAAAAGGAAAAGTTTCTCTGGCAGATTATTTTGTTTATAGCAGCTGCCTGAAACTGCTCAGTTACTTGGAATGTCCCACTTAGTCCCAGCAGAGAAAGCTTAAAGGGCAGAGGACAGGTGAGGAGGTTGTTGGCTGTGTGTATCTATGCCATTTCTGATGTGGCTGTCTTCATCAAGCATTTGCATATTTGCCCTCTTTGATCTGTAATTAGATCTGGAACCAGAACTCCAAATGCAGACACTACTTGCTGAGGGCTGGAATCTGTATTTGGACAGAGGCAAATGTTGCTTCTCAGTCTCACCTAGATTATAAACATGCACATGTAAGTGCAATTACAGTGTAGAGTGAATCTTATTGGAGGGAGAATTTCTTAATTTGTACTGCTGCCTAAACAGTCACCAGACTAACACACTGAAGTCTTTTCAGCTTAGCTGAAAACAACTTAGAGGGCAAGTAATGAATCTAATTGTTACGCCAGTTTCCATGTCAGCAAAATAACAGATGTACAGTATAACAGCAGAGGGGAAACTTGTTTTTTGTTTGTTGAGCAGGTGCTACATTAACTATCACATGGAATTTTCTCAAGTGCATTTGGAGCCAATTGGAAGGGAGCCAATAGCAGAGCTTCCATTTCATCCTCTGGACATCCAGCTGTGCAGCTGCATAAGCCCTCAGAAGCAGCTGAGGCAGTGAAGACAGTGACACCTTGTCACTTCTCCTTCAACCATTTCTAATATCCCACCAGAAGTGTCAAGTAAATAAAAAACCCAGGATCTGCCCTCCCCCAGCTACATGTGCCGTGATCCAGCTGCCAGATCTGCCCATCACAGCACGCTGGGCAGAGGGGGGATGGCAAGCTACCCCGTGCTTCAGTGATTACTGCTCTCAGCACATCAGGGGATGGAAATAAGTCTGCACATGTGCTAAAAGGACTTTTGGGAAGGATCAGTGGGTCTGTATAGGCGACACAGTGATAAGCTGTGTTGTAAAGAAATGATTTGACATGCCAGGCAACTGCAATCCCACTGGAAAACAGGGTCTGTTTAATAGCAGTGCATAGAAAACATAGCCTGCAATTAGGCTGAAGCTGTCATCAACATGCAGAAGGAGGCTTAGCACTGTTACAGGAGCAGAGGTGGATATCAGAGAAGGCCTTCTCTGAACGATTACTCCGTGGCCAAAGGATCTGGAAGCTTGTATTTGCTCTTAGTACAAAGCTCTTCACCTCAGCAGTGCTAAGCTACAGATGAGGGGGAAGTCACCAAGATGGGAAGGCAGCGTAACACAGATTCCCAGTGTTCAAAAGGAGTAGGTCTGCAAAACATCCTGGAACCAGAGTGCTGGCTTCAGAAATTCAACAGCTTACAGGGTGAGTTTAAGCTAACAAGGAAGAGAAAGCTGTATCTTCTTGCAGGAGTTAGTTAATTTATTTGTAATAGCTGAAAAAGGGCTGGGTGAGTGCTCTAAGAAAAATGCAAAAAATAAGTAAACTAAAACATGTTTGTAATAGGCTTTTGAAAAACTTAGAGAGAGGAAGGCAGTGTGATATAAGGGTAACACTGTTATCAGTGACATTGATATAAGGGTAACAGTGTACATGAATGTACTGTGCAGCTGTGCAGTGCTGTATTTTAAGAGATTACATGCATAAGTTCATTTTATTGGCAAGTATAAGAAACGTCTATACATCTATATGCATATATGTAAAAGTTATATATTGATATTGAAATACATATATTAGTGCAGCGCTAGTGACTGAGCAGGGTGAGAGATAGAGGTAGACTTCAGGTGCTATACAGAATATGGTGATGCAGAATTTTAATTTCTTTCTTAATTTCTAACCAACTACTTATTGAAGCAACTAATCAGAGAACCCACAAGAGGAAAAAAACAAGGTTATTTTAATAACAAACGGTGTCTAAGTTATGTTTTGCTATGATATACTTTATGCAGTATGCTGAGATTCACCATGCTTGCTAGAACAACAGCAACAAAAATAACAACCACAACCTTTAAACCCCATAACTGTAGTAGCTTATTTCAGAATAAGGAATCACTAAAAATTAAGAAGCGTGTTAAATTAAAAGGAGCAGCTAAAAGGATAAAAATACATATAGTTGCCATGGAAGCATTTTATAAAATAAAAATGAAATGTTCAGAGGAAATATGTACTACAATAAAACTTAAGAAAAGTTTGCAGAATTAAAAGGAAAAATAGGAAAAACTATTAAAAGCATAATGATGCCTTTCAAACATAGAATTTCATAGAAGAAATGGAAAACTAAGAAGAGTTTGGTTGGTATAAGGTATAAAAAGATGTCAAATGAGATTCTGAGAAAGAATGTGCTGTTTCTTTTTTGAAAAGTGAAAACAGAAAGCAAGTCTTCAGACCTTAGGGGTGACTGAAATACAGTAAGAGTACTCTAAGAAGCCATATAATAGAAGATAAATGAATGATTTACAGAAATATTTACTACAGAGAAGTTTTCAAGGTTTCTGCTAGAGGGAAGTATGAGAAAGGGGTTAAAATTTAAGTGTCATCAACTTTAGAAGAAATTCAAGAAAAAATACAAGAAATTGTCAATAACATTGTCCAAATTGTCCCAAAGATATCTTAGGTATAAATATGCACTTAGGTATAAATATGGCTTTGTCACTTAGACAGGGCTTTATCCTAGAGAAGGTTTATCTTAGGACTTTTGATTTTCTTTTAAGACTTTGAGAAGAAAAAGAGAAAAAAAAGAANAATTGTCAATAACATTGTCCAAATTGTCCCAAAGATATCTTAGGTATAAATATGCACCCTGTGGTGCATGGCTTTGTCACTTAGACAGGGCTTTATCCTAGAGAAGGTTTATCTTAGGACTTTTGATTTTCTTTTAAGACTTTGAGAAGAAAAAGAGAAAAAAAAGAAAAAAAGACAAGAGTGACTATAACAGGCAGATTGGTCAATTACAGTAAGAATCCATTTGCAGATAATTCAATAACACAGTAGAACCAGTCAGTCCAGTTTTTGTAAAAGCATGTTATCCTGTACAAAGCTATTACAGATACTTGAAGACATAGAACCAGTGCTGCTTCCAGGAAGTAACAGGGCTTGGGATTCCCCTTAGAAGACCTCTTCAAACTTAAATAAAAAAATAAAAAAAAATAAAAAAAGGTATTACATTGTGAGATAAAGATAATAACAACTCATTAAGAAAGTAGGAATAATAAGTCATGACAGCTTTATAAGAGTTGGAGTCTGACAGTAATACAGCTTGTGCACATGGACTCCGTTAGTACGTCTTCACGTATGTTTGTTATGTTCATGAACTACATGGAAATTATAAGAACAGTTGGTTCATTAATGATAAAGTAATGCATAAAACCATGTACATTTGTAGCCATAGTCTCTGTACAACTGTACAGTCACAAAACGAAACTGTACCGTGTGACCTGGCAGTAAAATGACAAATAAAATTTAGTGTTCATAAACGCAGTGATGGTAGAGGCAAAAAATCACACTGCTTGTACACAGTGGCAGATCCAAATGCACTACTCCTACTTGAGAATGAAGTCTGGAAAATCCCATTGAAAGTTCTTTGAAATAATCAGTCAGATGCTGAGCAGGACTGTAAAATTCTTCATCCTGGAAGGGATGAAGGGGGAAGTATAAGATATCCTCTTGTCAGTCTAAAGATTCATGGCGTGTATAAATTTCACATACTGTGTGCAGTCCTGCTTAGCTCTTAGTAAATAGAATGTATTAAAACTAGAATAAGAAAAAAAAAAAAAAATCAGTTTGCAAACGGGATGCAGAGGTGTCATGTTGGTCATGTTGCTTCTGTTCCAGAAAAAGTTAAGCAGGCTGCAATGCTTCAGCTTTGCAAAGTTTGTCAGAGCTTAATAAAAATATGAATAGTCTAGAGAAAATTAATTAAGTGTGATCACTTACAATTTTTCACAAAACATGAACTAGGAGAAATCTAATAAAATCAGGCAGCAGGTTTAAACAAGTACAAAACCTTTATTTTTACATATGAAATTATTATCTTGTAGTACACATTGCCACAAAGTGTTTAGATGTTAGTAGTGTAAGAAAAGCAGTATATACTAATAGACAAATAAATGTAAAAGTGCATTATAAAGCTTGAAGATACAGTGAAAATCTCTGATCAGGAAATCCTAAACACGTATCAGAGGAAAATAGGAAAATGAAATGAGATATGACATGTAACATATATATATATATGTATATATGTATAAAAGTATATACTGTTACACTCTCTCTCCAAGATTGAACTAAAGGCAACTGTTAGAGCATGTGAGTAGATGGATCATGGGTGCAATTCACAACATTCATATCATTTTTCCTTAGCTGACACAGTTGGAGACAGTGATTCCACTTGTTGAACCTTCCAATTAATTATTGTTGAAATGATTTTCTTCCATCCTCAGACCCTAAAGTATTTCTTCTCATACAAAGAGGTTTCACACTGAAGCTGACTGCACTCTTGACATTCTTTGTAGATAAATTTAAGCTACTTAATTACTAGTATCACTTTGCGTACCTGGAATTTAATTACTGTCTTGCGGAGAGAGAAAAAAACTGTCCTTGATGTGAAACTTCACATACCTGGATCCAATAAGGTGAGAGATACAAAATTGTAGCTCTTGAGGCTGCAGCTTCAAAATTTTTTCTTTTATCATTATTATTATTTATTTATTTTGCTGGTTTTGACAGATTTTCACTGAGGTCAGTTCCTTGACACAGCTCATAGTCCAGCCTCATGGCTGTTAACACGGATGCAAAGATGTTTGCAGAACCAGATGGCTAAGGCTAGAAGGGGAAGGTAGGCATCATTTAGGCAGCAACCTCCATTTAGGTAAGGAAAGATAGGTGTGAAAACTAGAAAATGCAAAAAAAGTCAGTGATTTTTTCTACACAGAGCAGTAAGGATCCTGCATCTTTTCTAATCGTGTCATCATAGAAAAGTTTTAAATAACCTGAGAAAAAAAAAAGGCAAGGCTTCCTGCTGCAGGAACAAAGGCAAAACCAAATGCTCTCTGGTGCCATCTTTTCAGGAATTGTGAACGTTATGAGATATTGCACAGCATCATGTGCTTTCCAGAAATCATAGCCAAATGAACTCAGACACGTCCTGACTCATGCGGCAGACTTAAATGCCTCGGCTAATCATAACCCATTGTTTTCCTAATGTACCTTAGTTAACGCCATACTTGATGTGTTGCCACTCAAAATGATTCAAACAAGCACCTCTTAACCTAGTACTTAAAGAAGCTTGAATACATATCAATGAAAAGCTGCTAGCTAATGAAAAAGGTGAATTTGACCCACACAGTGTTAATTAAGCATTCCTAAAGATCCATTTCCAACTTTCATTATGCCATGCTGACACTTAATGCCCTGGGATACAATGAAGAAAAATCTCTTATTTCAAAATCCCTGCTGAAAGCAGAGAGGGAAATTACCTTCCTGTTACCTACTCTTACAATCTGCTAAGCAGAGCTGTAAAATAATTAATTTATCGTAAAAGATGCAAGCATTAGACCTTTGCTCTCATGCATACACATCAATAAAATAACTGCAAAGAAAAGCAGATGGGTAGTTGTACTTTGAAGTGCAGCTCTGAAGCCTCTAAAATAGAGTAATTACCTCCCCTTGACACACTGGCATAACCATCCACCTAGCTGCTAGATATCCATCGCTGAGCAATACACAACTGGCACCCTTGTGGCAGATTGAATTTTTCCTTTCAGTCAGAGCTGTGCCACTCGTGGTGTGCTCAAGCTGTATGACAGTGTCCTGCAATGATTATTATTCCAGAAAAGTACACCAAGAGCATAGACAGGCTTGCTGCTATAGCCTTTCAACATCAGTGTCTGAAAGTGCCTGCATTTGCACTGCATGCTGTAAGTGGGGCTATCAAAGCTGCAGTAATTTCTGTCATCATCTTGGCTCTGTTTTGTATTCTTCCTTGCAGCCTGAAAGCAGGTCCATACACCATCCTGTACCTTATCGGTAAAGAACGTATGCTCACATTCCTCACACTGAGGTAACCAGTAGGGTTTACTGTGACATCTGCTCCCACACAAGTTAAATACCTTAATTTTCCCTATTTCACTCTGTAGCACAGACCAGGGGTGTCTCTCCTGATTCAAAAGTTGTAGGCAAACAAACTCCCAGTTTTGCATATTTCATCTCACAGAAAGTGGCACTGCTGAGCTGTTCTCACTGTTCACATCCCAAGACAGGACGCCTTTTGGAGACTGAGCCTTATGATAGAGCCTTCAGTTTACAAGACAAGGCATTTCCTGAACTCCTAGTACCTAAGAAGTTGCAATACGCAGAATAACATAAAAGAGGGTGAGTAGCTGTTTCTCCCCAAGCTTAATTTGCTGTGATATCTAAGCAGTAGGCAAATGGCCCACCATGATGTTCGAGGATGCCTCATTCTTGATACTTTGTCCCCTTATAGTCACTGAAAAGAAAAGCAAGTGCCTCAGGCATTCACAGAAGAGGATTAAAATACTGATGCTTTGAAGGAAGTGGACATATGCACAGTTGCTGCAGATTATAGAATCATAGAATTACCAAGGTTAGAAAAGACCTCAAGATCATCCTGTCAAACCATCCACCTATCAAAATAGTTTTCACTAAACAATTCTAATTCTGTGATGTCCCTCAACACAACGTCTAAAGGTTCCTTGAACATCCACCATCTCCCTGTGCAGCCCATTCCAGCACCTGACCACTCTTTTGGAAAAGTAGCATTTCCTAATGTCCAGCCTCAATTCCCCTGGTGCAACTTGAGGACATTCCCTCTAGTCCTATCACCAGTTACATGAGAGAAGAGGCTGACCTCCAGCTCACTACAACCTCCCTTCAGGTAGTTATAGAGAGCAATGAAGTCTCCCCTGGGCCTCCTCATCTCCAGATTAAACAATCCCAGCTCTCTCAGCCACTCTTCATATGGCCCATGCTCCTGACCTCTCACCAGCTTAGCTGCCTGATGCAAGAGCTTAGCTTCTCTGGACACACTCCAGGGCCTTGCAGTGAGGGGCCCAAAACTATACAGAATACTCAAGGTGCATCCTCACCAATATTGAGGGGGACAGAGGGACAATTTCTTCCCTGCTCCTGCTGGCAACACTATTTCTGATACAAGCCAGAATGGCATTGGCCTCCTTGGTCACCTGGGCACACTGCTGGCTCATATTCAGCCAAGCATCAACCAGTACCCCTAGATCTGTTTCCTCTACATATCTTCTACAGATCTTCCATTGAGCTAGAGGGTAGATTAGTTTTTCAGGCACTGGAGTTCCAGTTCTTTCATGAGTAAAACATCAGTTTTATTTATTATGTAAACAATAGATTAATTCATTCCTAATAATTTAGCCATATGCTTATTAACATAAGGGGAGCCCCTTTTCTTAATAAGATGCTGCAGTATCCCCTCCAGATCAAAGATGAATGATCAGCATTTAGAATCTGAGTAGTTAAACACTGCATTTCATGTGCCTGTTTCAGTCTGAGAAGATGAAGAGCTACACAATGCAGTCACCTGAGGAAACTACAAGCGCAGTGCAGAAGCTCACTGAAGATTTGAATTGATGAAATCTGGAGGATACATTCACGCTCCTTTCAAAAACATCAGAGGATAACATGATCAAAGGAAGAATGCTCCTTAAGCTGTTTATCTTTGCAAAGAATGACTTGATGATGTTTAATGGGATGATTAGGCATAGCTATGGTTTAACGCATATTTAAAAGATTATTTTCATGATTAACTGGTTGTCAGAAAGACAGTATCTAAAGACAATGGAAAAGGAATTTCATCAGCGCCTTCCGAAGGATGATTTGCATTCATGGTCCTGATATTCAGCTCATTAATTGGGTCATTTCCTTGTGATGTCTCAGAAGCAGAATTGTTGGTTACTTTCAAATTGGATCTTAAAAATGACATTGGAACAGGTCTCTTTCTCAGATGGACTGATAGAATCAGTAGTCAGAAGATCTGTATCTAATTAACAGAGGAGCTATTTAATCTTGTGTCAATTCACATATGCTTTTTAGGGACAGGGGAGAGAAGGTAAGAATGAGCATGACAAAACAATACGCTTCTGCTGAGGCATACTGGTAAATGGAGCCTTCAGATACTAGGCCATGGCTTCAAGCTAGAATCTAGACCACAGAAGTGATGAGCTGCTACAGTACATCTTATTAAAGGTCAGACTATCCAGAGCACTGGGTGTTGAGTATTATGCAAAAGATATGCTGTGGTTTAAAACATGATACAGCCTGCAAACACATGTACAGCTAGAGGCTGAAATTAAGTCACTGCTGTAGGACACGGTACAAGCTTTTCAGGAACATACAAATAAGACTGATCAGGCAAGCAACATACTTTCCTTTTTTTTTTTTTTCTTCCACATGAAATACTGAAGTATCTTTAATTAAGTAGGAGAACGTTTGAAGGGGTTAGCTTCCATCTCAGATCAAGCCCACAGACTTTATTATTACTACAATTTATATAACATAAATTATCAGATTCACTTAATAGGAAAAAAAATGTGTATCTCTAACAGAGACACTTTCTTGGCTATCAGGAAACAGAGAACTCAAGAGGGCAGTCTTCATGACTCCTTTAAAAGCTCTCAAGAATTGCTTATCTGGAGATGCTTAATTCTCTGACAACATGAAGAGAAAGCAAGAGAATTTTTATCTCCTCAGAAAAATAGTTCTTCTGTACTGGCTTTCTTACAAGACAAGGAAAACTAACCCAGAATTTGGTCTCTGTTTACCTGTTTGCACAGAGGAACTCAAATAAATGAGAACAAAACGAACAATGTGCCAGCAAGCGCTGCAAACATATTATTTAGGAAGAAACACACACCAGAATACCTGCATAATCAAAAGCACACCTGCAGCTTTAATTATATGAAAATCATGTAAACAAGGAGCAATATAAACACCATGTTTCCACCTTTTTATTTCAAACCTCAGAGTTCATTTCAGTCTTAAAGAGGCTTTCAGATTCAGAAGTTAATTCTGGGGTGAGCTGTAGAGTTTGGATGGATTCTAGGTTCTAAGCTGAGTGAGGAAGCCAAAATATATTTTTTCCCTGTTGATGGCCTCCTATGCAAGAAAACAGTTATCTAGAGTTGTTCCTGACTTTTGACTGCTCTGATTTTTGGCAGACTATTAATTTAAATATTTTGTTAAGTGTCGAAAGGGATACCCACTGTTGCCTCCAAGGTTGAAGATGTTTAAAGAATTATCTTGTTACACAGAAAAGCTAAAAGAACAGGGACCGAGTAACTTTCTGCCACTTTCAGTACCAGCATGAATCTTCAACAAAACTGAGAAAAGTTTTGCCATTAAACCTGTATTTCCTCTTGGTTTTTAGCTTCCAGTTCCCATAGTCCTAATTCTCTGTTGTCCTGAAAAGTTAAGAAAAATAGTGCTGTTTTGGGTTTTATATAATAAGAGCTTATAAGAGTCCATACAACCTCCTCCCTAGAAAGCAAATCTTATATAGTAATTGATTTCAAATAATGTGCTACAGATAAAGGCAAATTAGCACCATCAACACTCAGTGGGAGTTTTAATATAATTACTATGTTTATTCATATATCACATTTGTTATCACTTATAGCAGGTAAAGAATATTCTATCTTTCACTCTGATGTGGCTAACAATATTAGGTAGGTTTGCTGAGAAAACATTTTCTTCTTGTGAAAGATTGTAAGATTTCAAAAAACACATTCTGATCGGGGACCGAAAAGTCAAAACACACCTCAAAAGAGGGAGACTGGTGAGCTAGACATTGACCCACTTTATGGGAGCACATCAGTATATTGTGCCATGCTACAGGGTGAAAGAAGGATGTTCCAGCATCTTTATCACAGAATCACAGAACTGTAGGGGTTGGAAGGGACCTTCAGTGATCATAGAGTCCACCCCCCTGCCAAAGCAGCTCCCTAGCCCAGGTTGCACAGGTAGGTGTCCAGGTGGGTCTTGAATGTCTCCAGAGAAGGAGACTCCACGACCTCTCTGTGCAACCTGTGCCAGTGATCCATCACTGCACTGTGAAGAAGTTCCCATGCACATACGTGAAAGCAAAAGTAATGGTTGAACAGAAGCAGATCTCTATTTGATAAATTATCTCTTATTACCTATATTTTTAAGAATGATTAATGAAAATCTTTGGAGACTTGAAAACAAAAATGTATCTTTTAATTTTTTCCATTTTCTTTTTTTCTTTTCTTTTTTTTCTTTTCTATTTTCTTTCTTTCTTTTCTTTCTTTCTCTCTTCCTTCCTTCCTCTATTTTCCTTTCTCTATCTCTTTCTCTCCTTCTTCTGTTTTTCCTGCTACTTCACTCCAGAATAACCATCAAAACAGATTGATCTTTGAGATTTTCTTTTTAATCTAATAATCAGGAGCTTGATTCACTTCAATGAATTTTATTTATCTTGCTGTAAACCCTTCTTTGGATCAGTAGCCCCACTCCCTGTGTTCAGCAGAGATCACAGAGCAGTAGCTGCACAGGAAGAACAGACTATTATCTTTCCTACAAACTTCTGTCTACGCATATGCAATCAGTCAACTCTAGTTTTCATACTGATTCGCATGAGCAGAAGCTGGAGCTCCCATAGCTTTGGCACTTGGTACTAATTCATGCCTCCACAAGGCAGCTCTTAATACAGACATACTTCTGGCCTTGCCTTCCCTATGGCTCTGTCATATTTACCAACTGATGGACATTTTTATGATTGTTTTTGTTGGGAAGTGACCAAGATGAGAGTTTGGGGTGCTAGAGATAATTTTACTGTCCCTTTACTGAAGATGAAACAGTCAATACTGTCAATATTGTATGTGCTAGTGATTTTACTTCATGTGAGACTATGGTTCAGAAGCTGTCAACAAAGGCAGAACGTCTTCTGCCCTTCTAAAATTACCTGACATTTTCTTCTCTCTTCTTTCTCAGACACAACCATGATATCCTTAATTGGACAAAATTCCTTTTATTGCCTTCAGCCAGAGAGCAAGACTATGACCAAGCTTTCTACTAAGATGGTGGCTTCCTTTATTGGATGTTAAAAGCTATTCTTTTTCAACTAGATCATCTGACAGACTTGTGACATTTTAAAGTTGAATAGTTGGGCTATTCACTCCCAGAGCTGTCTCCAACCCTGAGGATGTTACTGCTAGCCTTGTGACAAGATCACCTAAACTGTTCACAACTCATCTCCTGTTTTCATCTGGTCACATAAGGCAAAAGAGCCCTGATTTCAGTTTTTCTTAATGTATTTCATATGTACTGCAGTTCAGATGCTCATTCATAGGAGATCCCTCATCTGTGGGCAACACCATCTAGAAGACAGGCATAACAGACACCTTGAGGTTGTCTTCAGACATCTGATTTTAATTTACTGCAGTGAGTCAGGCAGAGTTCTTATTTCCATGTACTTGCACTTGGGAGTAGGTTGGATTTCTAAAAAACTGAGTGGTTCAGGTGCATAAATACTGTGAAAAATTAATTACACTAGTGAGCTAAGTCACTTTGGGACAGCTTAGTATTTCACTGATTACAGTTATAATACTCTTAACATCCTTCTCCGTTTGTACTCCAGCAAAAGGACACTGTTTTGTTTATACTCAATTTATTATGAAAAAACAGCCAATATTTCATGTCAGCAAGATAATGCTTTTAACTAATGGGAAGCAGCATAGTAAAATCCCTATTAGGACAATATTTTCATTGCTTCTAGAGGAGGAAGGCAGGATATCCCAAATAAGCAACAAATATATTCAAACTCCTCCTCATGATGAAAACCATCAGCTGACTTATACAGAAGCAAATCCAACCGTCATGTAACCTCAGTGAAATCAAAAGTACTATTAGTAGTGTTGAATCTGATTCTGTTTTTCTCACTGCAAACGTGTTTACAGGATATGTGTTTCCTGCATAACCACAGATATGTACTTCTAGTCTGTGACAAATATGGAAATGAGGTTAGACTCCTGAAATCTACTACACTGTCAGATAGAAAAAAATGGAAAGCAACTCACTTAAAGAGGTCACCTAATGAACTGATTTCCCCCACCTCTGAACAAAGAGCGCTTAGAGAAAGACAACAAAATTGTTGTAACACTGACACCAGCATAGTAATAAAAGGTATTTTTCCCACTTGTGCATTGGTTTTAAGCTGAAAGTCTTGCTGTGCTCCATAGCAACACAGAAATCTGCTAAATGCCCCAGCAACTGCCTTTTAATCTTAGGGTAGAATGGAAAGGAAAAAACATGTTCTACATGGACCTTACAATTCATGTTTGAACACTTTCCTCTATCTTTCTACTGCTTGCCTTGCTTCCAGTGTGTGGTCCATGACACAAATTCATTTCATTGTTAGATCAAAGAAGGCATTTCAACTTACACCCCACAGGCATTTAGTTCACAGACAAATTATTCCCAGTTTCCACTTCTATACTTCAAATGTGTTAAGAGTACAGAATGAAAGCTAAAAATAGTTCATTGTGTATGCTGTGTAAATACAAATAAGGAGGGTTCCATTCATTTAGTCTTTTCCAAATCTCAGGCTTTTAATAGCAGATAAATATCTTGGCCTTCTCATGAAGTTTATCAGCCTTGATGAGACTAAAGAAAAATTCATTCTGATTAAATGTCTGTAAAGGATCTTTGGTAAAGCGGGTCCAGTAGCATTTTGCTTATTTCCTACTGAACTGTAGCTGACCTCTCTCTGCCCCTTTTGCAATGTGCAAAATTGGCAACATTTAAAAAACCAGTTCCCCTAAGTCAAAGCAGAGATTTGTCAAACAAACAGCCTGATCTACAGAAAGAATTTTAGTATCAGGTCCTCTAACAGTCTCAGAGACTGAATGAACATGTAGAATGGAATTCTGCACCTTGCATAGCAAGAGAGAGGTCCTCCCAATTCAAACAAGACTTTTAATTCAGTTGTCACTGTGACCTTTGAAAGAGAGATTTGAAAGCTGCATTGGTCTTAAAAGGAGACATAATCCACATGATTCTCAAACTCTGTAGAACTTAGAACATTTTTAGTGTCAATTTAATCTAGAGGAAGTGTTCAGTGTTGACATCTGAGTTTACTGAGTCACCTTTGGCTCACCATCAACAGAGAGAACATAGGATTTCTAGTTTCATATTTGTATTACGCTAACAGAGAGGTGTGAGTCATGTGGGTCTTAACCTAAAAGTGACTTTTTCTCTTTGCATGGCTAAAAAAGCAGCAGAGGGTGATGACTCAGGAAGTGGACATCTATCTGTAAATACTTGAACTTAATTTTTTCAGCTCAATACTGAGACGGGATTCCATTCTGCATAACAGGGACAGGAGCAGTTTTGATATCCATGGTCTGTATTACCACAGTACAAGTCCCAGTAATCAAGTGAAATGCTCTAGCTCTAAGGAGAAGAAATCATACCAGAGGATAAGGGAATTTTGCAATCCCATCTCCAAGGACTGTCCATGAAGGCTCCATGGTGGTCGGTTTGCATTACCACATTTTAAAATGCCACCATGTATTATAAAATGGTGAAAAGCAGAAATCTGACAATATAATAAACAACAGCATCCCTAGAGAGGTGATCATTTTCAGTCATTATCAATCTGTTAAGGATTTATGATGTTCTGTTTTGCTTCATCGTTTTTCAGAGCACTCCCAGGCAAGGGTAAAGCCTAACAATACAGGGTTGAACTGACAGCTACTCAAAAACCTGCACAGACAATGCAGGGTTGCATTAGCAGAGTCATAACATTTCCTTCTTCTTTTGTGTCTTACATGTTATTTATTCAAGTAAATATGACCACAAAACAGACAGGGTGTGTTCAGTCCCTTTGCTTTATATTGTATAAGATGTAGTTCACATCCAGCTCTGTGCTTAGCAGACTAATCACAGCTTTTCCTCTTGTGGACAGATCTTAGAAACTGAATTAGGACCACCAAGGTCAACAGGCATATTGCAGGAACAGAACTGTAAGATCAGCGCAAAGGCAGTAAGCAAGTTCCCCCATTGTATGCCAGCTTATTTGTTGTGCCTTGACAATTGGTCAAGAGGGATTTATGCGCTGCTGATGAAGAGCAGCCTTAGTTAGTAAATCTGGCATAATATGAATAAGCATCTGTTTATAGCTAAAATGAAAAGCCAAAATGTTTCCTAATAGCAACTCCTTTAAAAACATTCCCATTTCATTCTAAACCAGACAGAACTATAAATTTCTTCTTTGTACCTAAAACTCTTAAGCCTACATAATAGATACATATCCTAATGGCTGCCATTAGTTATTACAACTTAAGCAATACAGTTATATGATTTCTTGAACATTTACTTAAATATTGGTTTCTACTTGAAGGACACAAAGCAGTCTAGCTCTTCAGCCTTGCCTTTAGCAAGAAAGTTGAAGTGACAAACTATTATTCCCATGCTTTCACTTTTGCCTGGGTCTATCTTCCACAGAATCATCATGTAAAAGAAAATGTACTACAAAAGTCCACACACAAGTTCAAGTCCTGCCCCTGACCACAGAAAAATAATATTTTTTACACAGCTGTTCTTGCACAATGCACCTTTATCCACACATTACAGATAACAAAGCAAAGCACAGAGAAGCATAGCAAAATGATTTGATCAAGGTCAAACAGGAAGCGTGTGATAAAGCCAGGAACTGACCTGTTGTTTCCTGAATACCTAGCACCTATCATCTAGTCTAGGTAAGTTTTCTTACAGTGCCTTTACATCATAGCATTTATGCTTTGATCTTTTAAGCTTTAGTGGGTAAAACGAAATACATACCATTATTTCTGTTTTTGGAGCACAGGAACAGAAGAGAAACTCTAGGAATCTTGTGCAGAAGGTAAATATTTCAAAGGACTGATCATGATGTCTCTCTGTCACTGGAGAAGTGATGAGTCAGGGATTCAGTGTGGTGTGCACATCTGACAATGAAGAAAAGAAGAAACAAAACACAGCAAGAAGAACAGTATTTTGGAATCTGGCGATATCTATTCCTGATACACATCTATCTTGCTTGGGTCACTCAGCATACTGACAAATACAAACAATGATCATCTGCTAACAGTTAGCTGGCTGGACATAGTGTGCTCTTCATTAGCTAATAGTTCACACCTCTTCCCATGGGCTGCAAGACAGTAACAGAGGTAGAGGCAGAGCGTGTATCTGTGCAGCACAACCAATGCAGCAAGTGAACAGGCTTTTTGCACGGCACTGCTAACATTCCACTTAACTCAGAAATAGCGTAGGCTCCATCAGGACCTCTGAAATTCATCACTTCAGAATCTTATGCAAGAGTCTGGGTTTCAGATCTCACTTAACTTATGTATTTCATATATTCTGTCTGTGTTTTCTGTGGAATTGTCTCCTATCGGATATGACCATTTTTTTGACATCAGTATTTCAAAGGAGAAATATTTCTTTCTTCGGGTTCTAGATGAGACTGATCAGAATTAGTGTCACCAAAACCTGAAACATCCCCTAAGTTTATTAAATGTTATCCTGAAATAATAAAAAAAGGCTCAATAACACTGTATGTCTTTATAATGTCATCAGAGAGGTCAGAAAATTGATATTTATTAGTTATATCAAGTTATGATAGGTACAGGGCACTCTAAAACAAATAACATTAGCAGCAACTATCTCTGGAAAAATGCAGGAGAGGGATAGAGTTAGATTCTTCAACCCAACCACAAAAAGCCACATAAAATTAGTACCAGATGCCATTTGGTGAGTTCACACGATCAGGTGTGAACTGACACAGTCAGTAACTGTCTGACATTTCTACACCAGTACAAGTGACTAACCAGTGGACATTCATAGCACATCTAACACTATGGTGTTCTTCATCATGAATGTTTCAGAAATATCTCCTTTCACATCCATGGTTTTCATGAAAGTCATTTAACAGTGCACATCTAAGTGATCCTGTCAGGTCTGAAAGCCACTTTAAAATTCTATACCATTGCTTGTGTCTTCACTTTTTCTGCATTCATCACATGCAACATGAAATACAAAAAATTACACAGCAAGTGAAAGTTTTCTGCCTGTGTTTTTGGCCCTGCCTAAAATAAGCTATGTGATAGATGTATTGCCCTTCATCTTGTATTTGCCATTTAGCTTTGCTCCTTTGCCTTCCATGTATATATTACACCTTCTGTTTGTTGAGAGTAATATACAACATACTCCATACATATTGTATATACACAATAAACATTGCCTGCTTATGTCCATTTTCAGACATGTCTCCCACTCTCTCTATATATGCTATGGATAAATACAGAGAAATGTGTGTTGTTTCCAATAAAGAAACCATCGTGTAGCAAGGTTATTTATCTACATTAACACGCATGCAGTTAATTCAAGTGATTCGTTTTAAGGAAATCAAGCAACTTAAATTGTATATGATTCTCAGCTCTTTGATGTGTGTGAATTCTACTGGCTCAAATATTTTAAAGGTTATGCTCATTTTATCATCATTTCCATTTTATTTGATCTTTCTTTTAAGGTGTTTTATCCTAAAAAGAAAAGAAATATAAGAAAAATAAGGAGAAAAACCAATTATTTTTAAAAGTACACGGCAGCGAGTCTTAAGTAATACAATGCCTTTTAAATAAATGCTTTAAAAAGTTTATCTGATTTAAATAGAACTGCACATGTATTGCATTCTGTACATCGGAACACTGCTTTTGGTATTCACACAGTAATGTATGAGCAAGCAGTTATTTTATTATAGAGAAACTAACTCCATTATGTGTAATCATACAGAGTCAATGTAAAACCTATAAATTCTGCTTTGCTCTAGCCAAACTGTGTACAATGGAAATTGTTTCAATAAAATTTTATTGAAGAGACGGTAGTCATAGTTCTTCACACTACATAGCTTGCTGCTGACCTAAAATATCTGGTAATAGACATAATTATTAGAATAGTTATATTTAATAGAACTTATCTTGAATACTATTTCAGCCTGCAGAGTTTAAAGTGGTATCAAGAAACCCTATAATGTTGGAAGATGAGCATATCCAAAAAGTCACAGTTAGATTTTCTGTAGCTGTTACAGACATTCCTCCCTAGTTATTGGTGAAGAAGGGTAAACTTTGCTTGAAAAAAACACTATCTTTCCAAAATAAATGTAAAACATTGTGGTTAATACAGAACTTCCCTATATGGGCATTTCCTTGAACATACAGTGAGCATTACTCAGTAAGAACCTTGTCCTTCTTAATCTGACTGCTTCTAAATCGTCACCTTAAATTTGAAAGCAACTGCTGAGATATGTACATTACAACTCCATATGCTTCTGTCCTAATTCAGTTTTGCTCTGCTAAAGAGCAGCCCCTATTCTTAATTACACTAATTCTCAATTTCAGAGGAGAAGCCAAATACGAAGATAAACATAACTTATGTTTAATTCATACAAATCCCAATTTTGACAGCTGGGTAACTGGTAAACACATTTCATTTTTAATAAATATAGCCAAGATAACCACAAAGTGAATATGGTGTGTAGGCTCAGCCTAAAAACTGGTTAATTCAAGTGCCTGAAGTAAAACAACAGAGGAAAGAATTTTAGATTTATTGCTGACAAGTAATCTACTCTGAAGTTTAACCCAATTCTTGCTTTTCTAAAGAAATATATTCCAGAGATTCACGCATCAACCCTGCATGTGCCAAGAACTGTTTTTATGAAATGCTGTCAATATCCCTGAACTATACTTTCTGTATCTTGTATCCTTTGTTGAGCCGAGAAAACTAATTCATTCAAAGGATGAATTAAGAATAAAACCTCTATTCTCTGTCCTGTAAGTGCATCTTCTGGCAAATTCTACCATTTTTCAGCCTGTAAACTTCTATGTAAAATGTCTTAGACTTCATTCAGCATTTCTCTTCCTAGAGGAATTTCTTCTTGCTTTATTTATTATTCTATGTCAAATTAATACTACAAATCCTTTATAATTAAGAATCGGTTTTAATCCTAATTGCAAAACAATGTGTTTATCCTGAGAGATTACACCAGCCAGTTCATGTTTTACCAATAGTAACAGAGGAACTCAGCCTCTACTCTGACACTTCATCAAACAGCATCCTAAAGTTTGTTTATACCCTGGGGTTTTTAGCAGATTTAATTACTACACTACAGAACTGATTCATTTAATCGCTGCAAATCATTCAAATACATCTACATTCTTAACTATAACAAAAGTGTCCTGACCAGATTATCATATATTCATAAACTTTCATAACATCTCATAAGTTCACAAACAGTTCATGGATTAGTCTTCAATAGAAGTATAAAAAGATATCTCTGTAAAGGCATCAATGTCATCTGGATTAGAAATCAACTCTTCTTCTTGTGAATATGATTTGTATATTCCAGACTCCATGCTCAGCAAATTACACACACACTGTCTGCTGAGTACCAGCAATCATCATTTTGGAATATGCTTCTCTGTTTATCAGTAGTCCTTAAAAAGAGTCCCAGGCCTCAATATGTTCCCACAAAAATCATTGACAGATTTGCTCTGATTTCAGTCAAGTATCCACATTCTTAGTTCTATTGCTGTATATGCAGTTTTTAGAACTGCGGAATTATAAAATGTATGGTATGGAAAATTATAGCTATGTTCAATAAACTGGTTCCATATTACTGTCTTTATGCACTGTTGTTTTTACTTCATACACCACTTTCTACAGCACTGCACTAAACCTTTTGCCATGTAAGAGCAAGTCCTGGGAAATGCTTGACTCGGGAATAGGACAGAACTTGTACCAGAACTAAAAGGACATATGGCACACACATCCCTAAAGCTTGTTACGCATAAGAAATTACAAGGTTCTTTCCAGTAGTTCTTGTTAACAAGACTTTTCTTTACACTGACAGGCAATTTTAGGCAGCAAACATATTTATGGGAGCCTGTCTATTAAAGGATGGGAAAAAAGGGTTACGTTTGACAAATTCCTCATTTCAAATCATGCAAATAATTGGCTCCATGGGGTGCTTATTCTAGAGAGATTTTCCACAACCTGAAAGGGGGAATTGATAGACTTAAACTGAGGTAAAACAGCGACGGGCTGAGAATCAAGTCCCATAGAAAATTGGAGAAATATTAGACTAGTGTATTTTGCAGTAAGCGCTATTGAAATTGCAATCAAACTGAATAAAACATTCAAAGGTTTGGCTTTTCTCATGACTTCTGTAACACATGATGCTCCCTTAGGCAAAAATCATCCCAGAGCTGCTATACTGCAAACCTTCCCAGCTTACTGCTGTCTCACTGAGGTGACTCCTAAAAGGAGCAAATCAAGCTGGCTGAGCATTATTAAACAAATCCATGATTTCACAAGAAGTGTACTGGGACATAATCACTGACTGCTTTGTGCTCTTGGAATAATGCAAAGCAGCCGAATGAGCATCTGAATATAGCAGAATTTGAGACACTAATCTGAATTAAAGACTGATTCATTGGTGGTTAAGCCATGTTAGCTCTTTTAGACAAGGTTCACTTGGATTAAGAATGTACTGTTTGTGGACTCTGCCGTATCCTGAGAACTTCACTCCTCAAGTAGAGAGTCTCAGTCCTTTGCTGAGTTTCTAGAAGTTAAGTTTGTCATCACTCCAGTGACTTCTGTTGCAGCATTATACCAGAATCTGGCAAACACAGGGGAGTTTGAGTGAAATCCTGCCTCCTTCCCCCTTCCCCCTCCCTAAAGATACAAAGCTATTCTTATTATTATCTGCTGGTAGGAAACAGAGAATGGGGAGTCACAGAAAAGGAAGGGGAGGGTTAAATCTAGCCTTCCTAACAGAGACCACATAATCACTTCTTTAAGTAGTCAGCAAAGAGCCCAGATTCTCATATTTGGGAAGTAGTACATGGGGTGAACAACGTGCCTCAGTGTACTCCCAAGTATTCCAGAAAGGACACTGTGTGTTGGAAGAGACACTAAGCACACTTAGCTCTGGGGCTTACTCCCCTTAAGAGACCAGGCAAGTTCCCATGAGTGACGCTAGACTGCTGTGTTCAATAGGGACAGCATCTAGGTTTTCCAAACCAGCTTGAAATTAACATTTCACTGAAATGTGTTAATAACTTTGTCATTACTTCTCAAATCCTTTGTCTAAAAACTATTTTTTTCTACAAAGATGAGGACATTAGTGCATGTTGGTTCTTTGGGAACTGATGTCCACATGAGAAAAATATGTGGAAAACAGAGACCATCCTAGACTGTCCATATAAAACTCTTCTCTTTGCACTAGGAGTGTGAATATGTATGAGTTAAAAAACATTACACTTTCTTCTTTTCTTTCTCTAATGTCACAATCAAGAAATGATCTTTTTTGGTCTTTATGATAAGCCACATTCCTTACACAACTGCAGGAATACCGTGGCAGTCTATAGCCCTGTGCAATTGATAATATGACCTCCCTAAATTCTGATCAAGTTCTAGGAAATAGTGTTAAAATGCACTTAGTTGATCTCATGGTCATCAAGAATAACTGATTTATTTATCTTCTTAATGAGAAGATACTTTACCATGCCTTCTTTCCAATTAATTGCAAATCGTCAACAGTCAACACATAGCTTAGCTGTTCTCTACAGTACTGTATATATATGTCTTTACACTACAACCATACTTTGACGATCCACATGTATTGAGTACTGTAGGAAGAAGAGTGAGGTATGAGCTTGAGGTAGGACAGAGTCACCCTCTCAGATTCACTCATGTATTTCTTATCTAGCAATTGGTTGTATTTCCTAACAAAACAAAATGAAATAAAAAAAGAAAAAAGGAAAAAAAAATCCCACAGCAGCAACAAAAAAACAACATGGGTTTGCACACTGTCCTCCACAATCAAGGATGTAAGAAATGTGACAATGATATATCAAGTTTAGAAAATAAAGGCACTGAACTATACCAGGATGAATCATGTTCTTAATAAACATGACCAGACACTGTATACTGCCCATGGTAAACATGCTTGGACCTTTTGACAAAGTTATCATTCAAGGAAACTGCCAAGCAATCCACGCAGGACTCATATTTTACTTCCCCAGTGTTCACTCTTACAAGGACTTTTCCCATGACCATATGTTTTCTTTAAGAGCATGGCATACTCTAGTGTCCATCTTACAAGAGACGTACCTGGAATAAAACAAAAAGCCAGTACAAGTTATTTTTCTAATACAGGTAAAGGCAAAGATGTACCTTGCTTAACTAAAATGCATCTGTAAAGGCAAACACTGAGTGATGGTACTAATTTACAACATTACAAAATGAGTATATCAACCTTGCAAGTCAGCAGCTTGAGGATGAATATAAATATTCACACCAGTGGTATTTATTTTCTCCTTCCACAAAAGAAGAAGTGAAATAAAGAAAGTAAACATGTTGAAAAACCTAGATTCAAAATGAGTGAGAGCTAAAGGATTATTCTTTAAAGGAACACACTGATTCTTAGGGAGCATTCCATTCACTCCTTGTACACTGAGAAATCTCAGAGAAAAACAAAATAAATTCTGATCATTTTCACCAATACATTTTCTCAAAACATAGTATCTGGCCACATTTACAGGAGTTGCATTCTTTTCTATTTTGTTTCCATTATTCTCTAAGAATCAAATTTAGCAGCACTGATGGTTTAAATTCAGCATAAAAATAAAATTCAGCAAATGTCATGGCAGTATACCAAACATTTAATGTCAGGTTCCCTTATGTTCAATGATTTGCTAAAGTTTCCCATCCATCAATTAGACAATGTTGGAATGTTTTACACTATAATTAAAAAATAAATCTCTTGTGCTTGGTATTGTATTGTTGGAAGAATTGCTCCTTATATATACACCTCAATATGTGCATTTGCATGAATACGAACATGCATTTTTCTAATTTTTTAACATTATGCACTATTCTCACAATTAAGCTGTTTCTTTCTATTAAGACTTTGTACTTAATACATAGTTCTGCAAGTGGACCCATGCAGAGGGACAATCTCTTTCCCAGCAAGTCCACAACCTCTTGAGCCAGCCTGCAAAGACACTAATCACAGGAGTAAAACCCTAAATAAGTGTGAGGAGGCCACACCAATTAAGCCAGAAAGCAGAATGTTTAACATTACCCAGGGGCTCAGGAGTAACAGTGGGATGACATGAAAAACAGGAGTAGCAATGCACTGGTAGAATGAGCTGAAAGGGATATCACTACCATTGCAGGCTAAGATAAAACAGCAAGAAGGAAAATGCTTGAGCCATGGGGTGACCTTAAATTCAGAGCCCACCACAGAGGCTATGGAAACCACTTGCCAGCACACAGGAGCCAGCCAGCCCTAATTGACAGGCACTGAAAGTGTGGCTGTGATTCTGACTGAGCCAGTATTTTCACTTCGTGCAGCAGGTCAAACCATATTCTCTACATATTTCAGGGGTAGTGGAGAGCCATCCTCTCCCTCCAAGGTGAAGGAGGAGGATTTCCCCCAGCAGAGCTTGCCCTGACTGATGGTGCCTCCCTGTCTCCTCCATCACTGCAGCGCTGCCTCAGTGCATCTCTGTACACTCGCTTCCCACAGAAACGTGGCTCAGCACATATACACAGCTATACAGCAAATGTCTCTGCAAAGTGTCATGCATTTATCTCCAGCTGGGTGTGAGTGGGCGGTGTCTATACGTTGAGACCTGGCACCCAGAGCAAGCAATTGCACACTGCTTTATTTAGTTGAGCCCTTAGCAGAAGATGGTGAGTGTTGTCTTCACTAAAAGATTAGCTTTTAGACGTCATTCTTTTAACTGTCACATTCTTCAGATTGTTTGTTGTCCTGACAGTTAGAACAGGGATTCATTCACAGTTAAGCAGCAGAAAAAGCCTACAGTCAATCCCAGCCAAGGAAACACATGGCCACAATAATTTGTTTCAGTATCTAACTGTTTATTTTAAACTCCTAAGACAAAAGTTATCCATTAAGCCTGGTTGCTTCAGCTCAAACTCAGGCTGCCTTTGTATCTGCCATCCAACACATTCTTGAAATTACAGGATAATGAATGATATCACACAGACTAAGGCAAGCATAATCTGTAAAACATTTTTTTTAACTAAATATGTTTGACTTTAATGTTTTATTGCCATATATTATATACTTCAAAGCATAGAGCTGGTCCTGGAAAGATGCACAGTACAAGGTGTGAAATCTAAAACACCACAAGGACAACCAGATCAGCCTTGAATGGTCTGTACAGTAGACAGAAAATGGAAAGGACATTCCACGTGAAACTAAATAACAGGAAAGAAAAAAAATAAGACTGTCACATCTTGTAGTTTTTGTTTAAATGATCCTGCAGTGATTTGAATCTTTAATAATTTAGCATGTGGTCAGCCCTCATTTTCTTCTATTTCCACCCACCCAGCATTACTTGGATTGTTCTGGGCTATGTGTAAACCTTTCTTCTAAAATTGAAGGGCAATTGTAAGGATTTAACAGGGGGCTCAAAGCTAGCCTTAACACAGCCCAGTGTTTAGCAGCTCAGCAAGAAAGCCTCTGATGCTGTTCAGCTTTCTCTCCATACAACAGGACTGTAAGTCACTGTATCAGTGGGGTATAGATGATAGAATCTTTACTGGATCAGGACCACTGCATGCCATAATTTGTAGAAGCCAGTGCTGAACACATTTTCAGCAGGTATCGTTCTGGGTTACTAAATCCATTTGTATATCATGACAGCTTCTGCTTACAAACTCATTTTTCATGCTCTCCTTACTTCAAAATTATATCACAGTTTCACTGGACTTCTCAACTGCTTGAGCTACAACATTTAGGTAAGGATTTATCTTCTTCAGCTTCAGCGTTTTTCACTAATAACATTAATGCCTGGCAATCTCTTCCAGCCAGTGCAAAGAAAACTGCCTAGATGTACAGCATACAAAGTATTCCTGTACAGAAACATCCTTCCTAGTGCTCAACATGCCAAAAGCTACTTCCTTTCTGTTTACTCACGCTTCATAGAAGTGAATGAAAACTGTAATAAAATGCTTCATCTTAAATGGCAGCCTCTCATTAAAGTTGATTTTATACACTGTTCTCCCCCCCCCATCACTTGGTCCTCCACATTCTCATCTTAAACATAATTCCCTAAAATACACAATTTCAGTACTAAGCACACATACAGTTCAGTTATACAAAAAAGCTATTGTCTGAAGCAGTAGAATTGCAATATGTGTGATCTGAAAACTAAATTGTGCACAGTATAGCATGTGCTACTCATATTGTTAGCAAGTATAAACATATACATAATACTCTGCATTCCTGATGTCTGAGACTGAAAATACAAAACATAAGGCCAAGTCAATTTGTTTTGAGAGGACACTTCAGTTTCTGTATCCGTCTCCTACTCTGATTCACGTTATATGTTGCAAAATCAAAACTTACTGTAATAGCCTGCTTCTGTCATATTTCTCCTTTTGGAGACTGCTGAAACACAAGCAGCACACTGATTCCTTCTGCTTGGGAAAGGTGTATGAAGAAGCAATACCCATACTAGAATTTCTGAGCTTCTATGGTTAAAGTCAGGTGCTTAAGGCAATTTAAAACAATTAGAGCCAGATGCTCTCAATCACATACAAAATTCCTTTGATATCCATGAAGAGAAAATAAGAGTTCTGTTTTTTTTTTAATAAAGAATTTCAAAAGCTTTGCTTTCTAAGGCTGACTTGTGGCTTTGTCAGAGGCCTCACAAATATGAATATGTTTTCCCTCTGAGTTTCCATTAGCTTTTAGCACTTGATTCCATTTTCTGGAAACATTGTAGAGCACAAATTAGCAAAGGCAAATAAACAAAATATTTCAACTTCTTTGGGCAGTCATAAGGAATATACTGATATGGTAATATTTTGAGGAACCATCATGGAAAGTATATTTTCACACAGAGAAGGTCACTCACGTAGGACACCGCAACTGGAGCTGTTATAATGAGGGTGTTGTCACGTTTTACCTGGTAAAAGTCTGCCTTAGCTCCAAAGGTTAATGCAGGCAGGTTGGTCTCACTGCAAGCTTGCCCTGCTGAGTCTGGGCCCCCAGCGGCTGGCTCCCTGCTGGAGAAACAGGGGCCAACCAAATATCCAGAGGCAAACGGGTCTGGAACTCCCATGGTGAAATCAGGCAAGCTGATCTGCCGGAGCCCTGTCAAACAAAGGCACATATGAATATAGAGAAATCTCTGTCAAATGATGGTATTCTCAGAGAAGGGGTGAAACAGCTGTGGCTCACAGCATGCCCATTTGTGAAGCGTGATTTACAAAAATCCTAACAGAATTCATCTGTTGGTGCTAGCCAGCATCACTTCTCATATTTAGTACTGAGGCATCCATTGCGCTATGGCAAATGCTGTACAACTATTTTAACTTCACAATAAGAGTTTAATTAAGAGTATTTAATTAATTTAATTTAAAGAAGCTTAATAAAGCTTCTGCAGATCTTGTAGGTTTTTTTTTTGGTGGGGTGGGGTCTGAAAGATGTCTAATATTATTTCCAAATATTAATTGTTCATCCATACTAAAAGCTAAAGCAATACATACACATATACACTAAATCTAGTAGTAATTGGTAGGGCAGGACAATCATGTTTCTTCCTTTTTAACCTGTAGTGAAGAAACTGAAACATTGTGGGGAAAAAACAAGACCTTTAAAATCAAATCTAGCTCTCTCCAGATTGTTTTGAAAAAATCAGCTTATTAAATGCATATACTGGAATAAGGTAAATGATAGCAAACGCCTTAGAATGAGAAAACATCAGAAAACATCTGTCAGTTCAAAATACACTTTAGAAAAATTGCAATTATGACTTGAATGAGATTTTATAACAACTGATTCAAGGATGTAATCTGATGTAACAGATTACATGAGCTGGAAATTCCTAAGCCACCAAAATCTTTTACTGTTATAAAATATTTACCAGGGCCACAAATAAAATGTGTCTGAGGCAAAAAAAAAAAAAAAAACCATCAGAAATTTTACAAAAGTTCCACTTCAGAGGGGGATGTACTTTTATTCACTTGTTTTCAGCTTTCTATCTGATTTCATTTTATGGATTTCATCCTGAGTTCCCCTGCTTTGTCCCTATCTGCTCTGTGGGAAATTCTAATTCAGCACGGCCACATGCCACTCCTATTCACATGTTGCCCTGGCTGTACTGCCACTGCATGAGATCCCATTGCTTCAGACTGATTTACAGAAGTCAACGTGACCTGCTGCAGGATCACTGTTTATTTTACTTGAGGTTTCAAACGTGTGCATTTATTCTTTGACAGGGAGAAATAACAGAGTGAACTGGACACAGTCTCCCAGTATAGCAGACGTGCCAGCATTAGGTACATTGTCATTTCTGGGTAAAATCATTACTGCAGAAAAACCTCTCTACCTCCTCTTACAATATTCAGTGAAACAATAGTTTCAAAGAGGCAGCGTTCTTATGTTGCTGCTGGGAGGGGAGGCACAAAACCTTGTACCCTCTCTTCTACAGCTACACATCACATCAACAGAAGGAACAAATGATATCGTAAGATTTCCTGAAAGCTGCAATCTCCCATGAAACAATTCAGCATAGAATCATTTCTATTTTTCTTTGTAAAGAAAATTGACTACCCTTTTCAGAGCAGAGAAACAAAAACGGCCATATCTAGATACATTTTCTTTTTCCACAGAGAAATAGGAAAGCTTACTTCTTTTTTTTTTTCCTCAGTTGAGAAATGACTGGGAAATTCTGTTGTTTAAACACCCAGTACCTAAAGAGTGAGGAAGGGAAGTCCCATAAGAAGCTGCAACCAACTGAGCACTTTGCCAACTGGAGAGAATATTTTCTTGCAGTATCCAGAGGTAGCACATTTCCAAGCATACCACAATGCCCAGAAAGATAAAGGTTGTCCATTACTTTCTCACACCTTAACACCACCTTGAAAAGGATCAGCAGGACTTCTGTCTCAGATACCAAAGTGTGGGAAGTGGTTTCAGGCATGGAGTCCATTTTCACCAAGTTACCTGTATTAACACCGAATGAAGCTCCCAAGGGAGAGAGCTTCAGAAGCACAGCCACCTCCAGCACTTATTCTATGCAGTGTACTGGCTCTTGCAAATCCTGTTTGCAAACCACAAATTCTCCCACATTCAAAGCACAAAGAACTCAGCAATAGAAACCCCATCTTTGGAGGTGGGCATCCATTTTTTTTAAATATTTCAAGAATAAAACAACACACACAACTGGGTGAAAGATATGAAATGGTGATCTTGACTTAAACCTCTGAACCCCCCATCCAAGGCATTCACTATGTTTAAACTGCAGTCTCAATAAGTGCTGTAAGCAGAAGTTCATTTTGCATTTGGATACGTGTTATTTTAGTAGTGTTCCTTATTATTCCTGAGTAGAACATTGAAACAGGCCACAATTTAATACTCCTTAACGCTTCTAAACATATATACAGCATATATCAAAGTTCCCATTTTTTGTGAAACTGCTTATCAAAGAGCTTGCACATAACCACCTCTGCTCCACAAGGACAAAATACATCTCCTCAGTGGTGTCATCCATGTATCAAATGTGCATCACCATAAATCCTGCTCTGTCCAGAGGACTCTACATTCTCACTCACAGTTCACAGGGGATCAGTCTCAAATATTTAGATCAGGTGCCCATGGAAATATAGCAATAAGCTACATACAATGAAGTCTGTGGTGCTTGTGTATCTTACATGATGTTACTTTCATATGGAAAAGGGGATCTTCTTTAAAATAGGCAGTGATAGATGATAACTTACAAAAATGGTGTTGGGGCACAGAGATGCAATTCTAGAAACGTTTTGTGTTTTGCAGCTTACTCACCTTAGTCTTTATTAAATGTGAAGCTCTTCTTAAATCCTTTTAACTTCATCTGTCCATATACCTCTCACAGCTGGTATGTCTCTGGGGCTGAATCAATGCATTCAATTCAGAGAACTTTCTTGGCAGTTTTGACATAGATGAGAGGCAAGCAATTGTATCCTGTAGCTTAGGTAGATACTCTTAAATTTGCTGGGTGTTGTAGTCAGCAGTCAGCAAGGGAATGATCCCACACTCTCTAAAATTGGAGGAAATGTGTCTCTACTGAACATCCAGACACATCTGAACTCTGCTGAATGTGCCTCAAGAGGACAACTAAGGACTATTTTCTTGTTTGTGTTTTCAAAAATATTAACAATGTTGCAGATGAGATGACCTTTATCAGAACACAAATGGAAATAGGAATATTTTCATGTCTAGTGGTCCAATAGTCTTTTAAGGCCCTCCTGACCTAGTGAGTAAAATTTTGACAGTACAGCTCTAACTAAATGGCCATATACCCCCTGCAACCAGAGAAGTGCCTGTGGCTGTAGGTTTATCCATGTCAGCCACCATGGCCCCATCTTACCAGGAGACTGCAGAACCTGTGTTCAGTCGCACTGCTGCAGTAGTTTTACTCTCTCTAATCCTGTGACAGGGGCAATTAAAACAGCAGTATAAAGCAATTGAAAAGCAGTATAAAAGTCACAGGGCTTTTCTTACCCTGAAACAGGCTTTTTGCTGCTGTAGCTCAAGCTCTGATTTAGCAGAGAATATGCATAAAAGTTATGTAGGAGTATGTGCAGTGAATTTTGGCTGTGGAAAAGGCAACAGAAATTTGTAAAAAATTCTATCCATAACTGAGAGGGTTTTGCTCTGTTTCTTGTGGAAACTATTTTGCAGCTGCTGACCATTTGTCTGAATTAACAACAGACCTTTATTCCTTCGTGGTCTGACAGATTGTGTATGCTGGACTGCTCCATACAGTTTTTCCTATGCATCGTGGCAGTGCATGTGCACATTAAACTTCTTTGAGGGGGAGGGAGAAAGCCAGTCAGATATCATTTGTTGAATACTATATTCAGGAAGTTCTGAAAATTTCCAGTGTTACAGAACATTTGTGAAGCAGCTCCAAAGACTGCAAATTTTATTTTGCATTTAACTACTCCATGTACACATCAAGGAAACAACTGGCAGCCTGTGTAGTAGTCAGATTAAATGACTGGTATTTAAACTTTAAAAATGGTTATTAGGCTTTGCCATTAGCCTTGTCAATTAGTTCAGCTAGACCAGGACTAGAAGTGTAGAGAATCCTGGGGTAGGCATGTTGTCATAGTACCATATATAGCAACAAACTAATTAAATCTGCTGAAAGTAAGAGACTAATAATTGATAGAGCACTGAGCGTGAAAGATGGAGCCAGTGTCCCAATGTTGTTGGTAGCTGTGGTTCAGAAGAAATGGACATTTTTATGTGTGTGTGGTATAAACAAAAAATTTGTCACACCACTGCTCTGGCTCATGCCCAGGATATATTAGTGGCAGGCTCCTTATCTGTACTGAACAAAACAAAAAACTGTATTCAGTATTGAATTTATGTGCTGAAGTAAAACAACTAGTCCGTTTCATACATCTTACAATGGCACAGGCTACTGTGCATAAATACTGTCACAATCTACCAAAGCTCCAGAATCTGTAAAATAGCACAAATTGTTCCTCTTGCTCAGATCTACACTGGAGCATTTTTTGATTTACAGATACTCATTACCTCCTTGGTTGTATTACACTTCCTGTTCTTTCACACACATCTTCTGATGGAACGTTTTTTAGCAAATCTGTACCTTGCATCTTTTACCATGCCTTTCTAAATAGTTCAACACTGATCCCAGTCTGTGTCCCACTCTGTCATGACCAGCATAAATATTGCAAGGTAGCAGGGAATCATCTTTAACTTCTAGTCCTGAGTGAGGACTAGAACTTTAAACCATCACTAAACATGATGTGTTCTTTGGCTCACTTCTGTTGTCAGAGGATGAATTCTGCTTATGTTTCTTCAGAGGTGGCAAAATAGATTAACTTTTTCTCCAAATGATACACACCAAGGCTGGGTTAAAAAAATCAGCAACTTTGAGTAGTGCCCTACCTGGCCACAGGACAAGGAACACAAAACAAGTTCACATCTTGCAGAGGATTTCATGACTACAACCTCACTGTTCTTTATGTTTCCTGACTCCATCTTTCTTTCATCCTCTGCTCATCTATGCTGATCTCTAATATATTTTTCTTACGCTGATTCTTTTCATTTTTCACATATATTGTACTTGGTCAAGGTAAAAGAAGCCCTGTTAGTAACAATTTATTTATTACATAAATGTTGTGTTTTTCGCTATAAAACTAAGCAAATCTGTAAAACATCTAAGAGTTCTTATCCACACATGGTACGATAAAGTCAGACACCTAAAACAGACATGATGCTCTGCCCTATCCTTTCTTGGAAGGGTGCTGCCCTCACAGAATAGCAGGGCTGCTCTCAGAGCAGACCATAGAATCATTTGAGTTGGAAGGGTCTGTTAAAGGTCCCCTCATCCAACTCCCCTGCAATGAACAAGGTCACTTACAACTAGATCCTGTTGCTCAGAGCTTGGTTCTGACCTTGAATGTTTCCAGATCTGGAGCTGCTGCAGTGACTACATCCAGTTTGTTAACACAAGCTAAAATTGAGAGCGGCTACATAAATCACTCAAAGAATTCTGCAGTTGGGAGCCACCTCCAACACGCGTGCTGGGCAGATGAGATCCCAGTTTTGGCCATTCTTTTTAATCCACCAGTCTGTACAAACTGAAATTCTCAGTTAACATCTACGGAAAAGATCTAACAGCCCCAGTCACAAGCACTTGTAAACATTAGCAGAATAACACCTCTCTAAATGCTTTACGCTATTCCACAGGTAATACCAACAAAGACAGAAGGAGAGCATGTACATGACATGGCATTTTCAGATGATAAATAGTATGTCTCACATAAAAGCATTCAAAAGTACTATGTCAATGTGAAAGTTTTCATTTCGCAAACAAATAACTAGGAGGAGACAGAACATAGAGAGCCACTTCCTGCCCATATGGGAAAGCTTCTTGAAGGCCAGAAGAGAGGTGTGGTTGCCTCATGCCAGCTTCAAGAACCACTCTGCTAGAGCAGCAAAATGTTTCAAAGCAGGAAACTCAGAACCATTCTCAGAGGTTTCAATAGGCCCCATAGCCATTTCCCTCTGCTGCTTTAAAGACTGTGAGCAGACCCTGCCCTCAGCTGAGACATACTTGGGAAAAGGATGAGAAGGAAAGAAAGATGTACTCCTCTCCTGAAACAGTTAAAAGCCAATTGCCAGGACACTCACCTGGAATGTAATTTTAGTCATCAAGTCCCTCAGTATACGTGGAACTTAAATACAAGGTGAGACAGCCTATCAGTTGATATAAGGAAGCCAGTTGTCCTATGAAACCTACTGCATCACATGAAACCTACATGCACTCCATGAGAGACAGGCTGAAAGTCATCCCAGCCACAAAGCTTGGTGATCAAAGCACAGAAGAGGGATGTGAGAGAACTAAGATTTCATATACATTTTATGTGTATATATATATACACACACACATACATATAAAAGCGGACAGCTGTAGCAGCATGGCCTTTTCCAGCTCCCTCTGTTTGTTTTGCTCCTCTCTCCCAGGACAGTCTTTGGCACAGTTACCCTGAAAGCCTGACAGTATGTTCTGCAGGAACACAGCTAATTACTTGGACACTAGGCCAGCTTCCTCATTTTTGAGGCCGAGCAGGGAACACTTCTGTGTCCACGTGCATTTATTCCACTGCACGTATTTCTGCAAGACAGGAAGCTGAGGCAGCTGAGCTCGTCACATTCCTGAGCACCAAAAATTTCTGAGAAGAATCACAAGAGTCCTGCAAGGCCATCTCATGGTTTTAGATTGAAAAAACTGTCAAAACTCACCAGTCTCTGTGCCACCAGTGACTCCTACAACCCATCTGTAAACCAAATAACAAAACCAAGACATGACTTTCAGGGCTGCAAACGCTGCTTCAGAAGACTGTGCCAGGAAGCCAGATGTTGCAGAAAAAACATCTGGGGTTTTTGATTGCCCTTAAGAATGAGTAGGAGGAGAATTGTGATGCCTGCTGCATAATTTTTGGATTAATGACAAAATTATCTCTTTTAAAATAATGTTAAATGTAAGAATTCTAACTCATATAGAATGGCTTAGCAGTAAAATATATATATACTTTTTACGGTGGCTGGAAGTATGGAAAATCATGAAAAGCTTCCAAATATGACATACTTCAAACACAGAACCCAGAAAGAGTTTCATAAGGATATTTAAAGAGGAAAATTTTCCTTTTTATCCACAAGCAAAGAAAATGGGGAAGAATGGAGGGGAAAGAGGAAAGAAAATGGGGACAATTCAATGAAGCAATCCACTGCAGTTATCACTGTATTATGTAGAAGACAATTACAATGTACACCCTGGGTGTTCCCTTGGTGCAAGTCCTGAGGGTGTAAATCAAGAGTAGGCCTGACCAGGGGGGCATTTTTCCTGCTTAATTATATTTTTTTAGATGTCAAAAATGCCCTGTGTTATATGCATGCAAAGTTAAGAACCAGAGACATACAAAGAGAAATGCAACAAAAATTTCCGCTCCATCCTTCCAGATGGTGTTAGTGACAGCATGTGTATTGTGTGGCAAGGGAGCAAACACCAAACCCAAGGTGCCTGTAGCCAACCCACATCCCAGGCTCCAGGGGAAGTGTTCCCACCCTGGTGACAGCCATCCCAGCCTGTCCCAGAGAGGTACCAGGGATCCAACACAGAAGAACACCGTGCCTTGTGAATTGAGTTAGTAGAAGCTGAACTATGAACATAAATAGTTTTGCACAGAATAAGGTACTGTCAAAAATCTGCTCCTTATGTACTCCGTTTGGACACCAAAAATCAACATCCACTTTCAGATTAATTTCTCTGTTCTTTAGAAAAAATAAACCCTCCAACTCCACAAGCCTGTGCTGAAAAACAGTTTCGCAGGGTAGAGAGGAAAGCCCATATGGAAATTAGTAATTCTGCCTTTAGAGCAGGGTTACAAAGCATGCAGCCACACACAGAACAGCGAGGCGAAAACAAGCCATGGGCTGTCTGCCTGCATCGTGAGCACTGCCTATGCTGCTCCAGGAGTGCTGGAGAAGCCCTTTGGAAAAAAAGCAGTGTGTTTCAGCCATTAATAACCACATTATAATGTTTGCATGCGGGGTAACTGGCTCCAGTAACAAAGCGAGTCACAGCAGTAGCACAGCCCAACTTCTGAATTTCAGCGTGGCCTGTTTTGTCATCCACATGTGCTGTACACCAAGTTCAAAGAACCACACGGAGCAGAAAATAGTAGCTTCAAGTAACCTTTTCATCTGTGGGAAATGAACTTCCTTCAACAAATGAACTACAGCACATTTTGCTTTCCAAACTGTTTTTACTTCTTCTACCTACTTGCCACAGCTAATGTTCAGTAAGGCATGTCTTACCCACCACACTCCAACTGAAAACATCTTTTTAATAATGGAAATCACATTTCTTTAGTGATGAGTATCTGAATTTTTTCCATATTCTTGGAGCAGTTCTCCTTGCCATTGCCAAATTCTCTTCTTCTCTACAAAATTGATCCACAGAAATCTAAATTAATAAATATTTTAATTGTATTGTGTTGTCCAGCCTTTGGTTAAAGTATCTACCCCAGATATTGCCCTGTCCAGCATTTGCCTGATGGGAACATGCTCCCCTTCACAATTTTGAAAATAATTCAGTATTTGAAGATGTCAAATCTGCCTGAGCTCCTGTCTATGTGTCCTTGTGTGTTTGTACATGCTCACTATTTCCACTCACAATATATGATTGTCATCTTCCAGCAAGATAAAGTGCTTTACAAACACACATCAGAACTTTGCTGCATTTTTCACCCCAGCCATACCTTTAGAGCTTATGTAAACCTGAAACATACTCCTGTTCAGCTTAGATACGTAAATGCTTCTGGAAGTCTGTCTCCAAGCGATTCTTCTAGCTGCATAATATTGGCACTAATCTTGCTTAATATTTTCACCAAGCATAGAAAACAGAGGGATGATGATCAAATTTGCTAGTGACACAAAGTTAGGGATATCTTCAAAACAGGAGATGCTGAAGAGCTCAAGCATAAAGCTGAATGACTTTGAGAGCAATAATTATATAATAAAGTACAGGCAAAAGAAACTAAGAAGGCGGCATGGATTTAATGGCAAGTAACAGAAGCATCTGCTGTAAATTGGGAGAATAACGTCTGGAAACATTAAAAGAGTGGGACTCTGGGAACACTCACTAAACACATGGCTCCCCTAGAGCTGTCAGTGGCCCAGCTATAAGCAAAACAAGAGCAAATCCCATGTCACAGTCCTGCAACCAGAAAAATACTCAGTGGGTAGGAAGGCTACCAGCAAGTTCTTTGCAGCTCAGGTTATATTTACACAAGAGCAGGGCCTAATGGTGAGAACTGGATGCACGGAGAATGCTATTAGGACAGGCATTTGAACACTCTCTAGAAAGAATAATATGTATTAAGCTGTCATTCCTTGCAGCTGCAGAGGACCAAACTCACTAGATGGATATGTGTTGGAGCTTGTCCCGTGAAATACTTCAGTTTCTGAAAAACAAGAACCAGACCTCTACCTGTGATCAATACAGTGCTATGAATTCCACTAAATCTGTGCCTGTTTATAACTGTTGGGCATGTAGCCTTTTGTGTGGATTGCCAGCATCTATATTTTAATAACAGTAAAATAAAACATGGTTGTTAAAATATTTTTAAAATCCTGCCTGTTACAATAGATTTTGGTTAAACTTGCTTTAGTAGCTTAAAGTAGAGCAACCTCTAGCAGACCATTCATAACAGTGTTCTATTCCATTCAGAATAATGGAGTTTCAACACAAAGCAGCTACATCCTTCTTGAAAGAGAAGAAAAAGAGAAATAAAAGATGCTACATGTGGTTGCTTGCATAGCGCAGACAGTACCCAAGTGTCCTGGGAGACTGCCTGTCTCCTCTGGTAGCATCTGTGCTCAAAGAGCAGAAATCTAGATGACAAACTCCTAGTGAATAAAATTCAATGTCACAAAAATGTACTCCTTGAGCTGCCACTATACCTCCCTCACTAGAACACAAATGCTGCCAGGGTTGTGCCTCCCTTGCGTGTGCTTTTGCCTGATTGCATTTTATGAGGCCAATGTTAATCAGCTCAACGCAACAAGTGAGATGTGAGAGCTAGCTACTTCTCCAAGCTCACTTGTGTTTACTTGTCATAAAACAGATGTAACAACACTAGAAGACATAGAGTAAACCCAAAATAAACCTTTATCTTGGTCTATTGTAGCCTGAGCAGCTGCTAGATAAGCGTTACTCCACCCTTTTTACTGAACTTGAAGGACGAGTGTGTTTCTTTTCTCACATAAAGTAGCGTTATAAGGAGTGAAGTAACATCACCACTCACCAAGAGCAGTTGAAAGTAGCAGGATATGCCTCAGCCTTACAGCCAGGCAGGTTTCTGTCCCGTGTCATATGCTGGTGCCCATGGGTCCTTTCTGTGATTTGACCTAACCTTTCTTTAAACTGAACTATTAAAACATAAATAGGATGGTATGGCTCAGACCAAGAAAGGCAGAAAGAAGAGGAATGAGAATGGGAGGAAGAATGAGAAACAGAACAAGAAACAGAACAAGAAACAGAACTCGCATTTCAGCAGGAGTGAGCAATACACTAATGGACCACAGCTGAAGGTAGAACCCTGGCCTTCAAAAGGTTGCCTGCACTTTGACTCATGAGTAATTGTTAAAGATGCTGGTGAGTTTTGTCATTCTGGCAATTCTTATTTAGGAAAGTCCCAAATCACATACTCACAAAATAATTTGCAGCAGCTTAGACCTAAAATAGATAAGTTAAAAAAATAAAAATGTTCTATCTTGATTGAGGCTGCCATTTGCAAATTATCTGCTACTACTGCTGTTCCTTTGATCCAAGGGTCTAGCTATCTGTAGGTGTTTCCAGCTGGTGAGAAAAACTGTTGATGAACTGGGGTTTTCTTTAATGCAACCTTGCTCAGAAAGGATTCACGGTGCTTCATTTACCTCAGTGCTGAAAACCTGACAGATGACAGCACTGTGTGCCTGTGCTTTTTGCAAACAATTTAGCCAAAGTGCTCGTATTTGCCCACCTCTCCCTGAGCTTATCTGGCTGTGCTGTCTTGCTGCCTCTAATTTCCCCAAGCAAGCTGTTATTTTCACTGACATACCTCAGCACAGATTCTCCACAGCCTCCCCCAGTGGCTGATACTCTTAACCAGCTTTTAATCTCCCTTCATTTGGATCAGAAAATATGGGTCTAAGAGTCCCTTGCGCTCCTTTAAGTGAAAGGCAGTGATTAAACCTGATACTTGGGGACAGATTTCTGAAAACAGAAGTGTGATCTCAGATAAAAATGTTCTTTTGCCATTTGCAGGCAGGGAAAGCAATGACTGCTTTTTAAATGCTTGTGAAAATGGAGACAAGCCTGTTGACATCCTCATATTTCCTGGTTCATATTCAGTAGAACGATGAAGTCAAAGTTCTCCTGTAACATTTTAGACACCTGAGTGCTTATTAAAGGGAAAGCATTTAAGAGTCTCAAATAGCTGTTGTGCTTTCAGAAAACCAAACTTAAGTAAATCTCTTATTTGTTAGTGTCTTTGCCAGCACTGAAATGACTACTGAAGGTTTCAGCATTTCCAGTTTAGCCTTTATTATTTTCCCACATTGTTATTTCTATTAACAATGAGTGCCTGGAAAACTCTCCTCAACCAAAGCTTAGGACTGAATCCCATTTTCCAGCCTAATAATTCTTCTGCCAATCCTATTTACTTTAAAGACTCACTTCAAATTTTGTTACAGTTTCTATCCTGCCCTCTTCTGCCAAAAGTTTTTACTCCTCCATGCATTTAATAACTCCATGTCTTTAACTTGTTATCTTTCAAGTTACACTTACGTTCACAGAACAGTAACATCTTTGCAACTGTCATAATCAGACTCCTGTAGCAGCTAGCTTCAAAAACCTTTGGCCAGCAAGAAAACATTCATGAGAAGTTCTGGGAAGAAATACGGTACTAGGTCATAAGGAAGACCCTGCATCTCTCCTTTGCATTTAGGATGTAAAGGATCATAAGCAATATGATATCAAGGAAATTACTATTCACCCATGCTGTAAGTTTTTAATAGATTCCCGGGAGCTCAGATGATCATTGTTGATTTCCTCCCTTACACCAAAGTAAAATAGAGCAATGCATGCTCTTAATATGCTTATCTAGTACCAGTTCTCATGGCTGTTTCCTCCTACAGCTGAGATACACTGACCCTCACCAGAGTGCCACTCACATTTCAGCTCCTAAGGCAATCAGCTCTGAAGGCTGGGTTAGTTATGATAGCTACAGGACTCAGCCAACTCTCTCATAAGATTCAGCTCTGTAGTTAGCAGAGTAAGCCAGACAAATCTAGTCACCAGAAATTCACAAGGAGTGGATTTGTTTTAAATCCAGTCCTTCTGAAGATTGTATAGAGCCTTAGCCCTGAGCATCAGCCAGAGACCGTGGTAGATCGAAATTAACAGCTCTCCACATTCTCACTTAAGTACGATGTACAATAAGATAGAGTTCACTACCAGTTTTAGCTCAGAGAAGAGAAAAAAAACTATGTATTTTTCTATAGGAGATCCTTGATTATTGGACTGCAGCTATTTAGAGACTGAGTAGAGGAGTCAGAGGGGATGTTTCCAAATCCTGTTGAAACTTTTGCACTCTGAAAAGAAAAAAAAAATCAGATAAGAAAGGATGGAGAGAAAAGAGTGAAAAAAGTAAGACCTTCTGTAACAGCGATTGGGGTCTTTATTGTGAGGCGTGTTCCATCAAATCATTTCTGCTCCTGAAGGTGTTAAAAGGTGGATAAAATGCGTAAGTATCTCCCTGAACCCATACTAGGTCTAAAATATTTTTCAGTATAGTGCTCTGTGAGCAAAACTCTGAACAAAGTTTTTCACTGTTGGGCTATTAGATTTTCTTTGCTACAGGGAAGAAGCAGAGCCAGCTGGATCCACGGTTATCTCATTGACTCACAACAATATGTTGATGTAACTTGGTCGTTCACATGGCTTTGAAAGCAGCTCCCCTAACGGTATGTACAATAATCATTACTTACACAGGGCCACATTCTGTTCCTGGTCATGGCAGTAATTCTTGTATTTAGGCCCACTTGCAGTGTTCTCATATACTATCCAGTACATAAGAATATCATTAGTACTTAAGCCCTGGTATTATATTACTACAACAGCCTTATGCTCTTATCTAAAGGAAAACAAAACAAAAAGAATATTGCTTGCAGCAAGGAGAAAATGTACTTGCAACAGTTCTACTTGTGTGTTGTGAATATGAGAAGTTTGAATAACACATTTGATGAATAAGAACTATATTTCAAAAATAGTGTATTCCAGCTTACTAATCTGTGTAAGTGAAATGGTGGGAACAAAAATATTATGCTAATATGAAACCACTTCAAGAAAGAAATTAGAAAATATATGTAGTTAATCTTCCACCCAAGAAAATGAAAGCATGAGAACAAACATTAACTTTTCTCAGAGACAGCTTATGCTGGTGTAAATCACTTCACATTAGTATGCTATTTTCATTTAGAATGATGTCCTGAGCTGTTTATATATCCTACAATTCTTGTTCAAATCTATTTAACAGTAATAGCTGTAAGTTTTGCTACTCTCCAGAAATACAGTACAATGGAATTATTCTAGCAAAACTACTCATTTCTGCTTTATAAATGACTTCTACCAGCAATAAACTGGAGTTCATTAAAAAGAGCTGATGAAAAGAGTAGAACCTCTTATTCTTCTTCTCTGTTTCTCCTCTCAAATACCATAAATGAAGTGAAGGAGAAAGTAAGACAGGAGACACGGAGTGAAACTGTGGTTTCCAAGATCTGCACCTGCACATTCAGGATGTATGTTCCACCCACCTGACCTCAGACAGGAGTAACTACACCTGTTTGATTGTTTGCAGAAAAATAAGATGTAATTTTGTAAAGAGACTTTCAGTTTTAGAGTTTATTCCACTCCTTTGGTGGACTCCAATAAAGTTCCTGGTGAATTAGGAACAGTTCGTATAGTTCAGTTGAGATTACAGAGGGTAGCTCAGATTTACAACAGCAATATTTACATCAACCTGTGTGAAAACATTTGCTACAAATAAATATGTTTTCCACTTTTACATTTACTTGGAAGTTGTTGTTTAACTTAACAAGGTACTGCAGATATCAAGAAGAGGAGATGGAGAGCAGAAGGTGAAAATAATTATTATCCTTGTCTGTTTTATTTCTTTTCATTTATTAATCTCTATAAGTTCCCATAGTGCTGGAGGTCATGGAAGAGACCAGGCAGATGGCAGAGAGGAACACATACTTATTGGGTGACTGTCCTCACTGCAGGTTGCTGCTCATCTTTCAGCATCTGGTCCAAACTGAGCTGTGCTCCCTTGCCCAGCTGTGCACAGCACATGATCTCATGATCAGGAAAAGAGATTGTGTGGCTCAAAAAAAAACCTCCATATTAGAGCTGCTGCCCAGAATCACACCCCTTTCCCTCTGCAGGCCCTGCACACAGTAGCCTCTCTATTTGTGGGATGCTGTTTGCTACACAGACCAGAGAGGTTTCTGCTTCAGAGATAGAAATGTGCAGAGTTGATGGTCATCATACGTGGGGACACACTGACCTAGGCTTTTGTACACACTTCTAGAAAAAAAAAATAAAAAAATGCTACATTTTCCTCTTTTACAGTATTATGATGCATGAGGGTTTCTCTGAAAGTAATGCCTCCTATTTTATTCTCTTGGCCCACACTGTCAAAGGCAGATGGTGCTGTGGCAGTAGAGGCTGAACCTTCCCACCAATATTCCAGTACGTTTTGTTGCTGTGTAACAGATGGCAGCAGAGGGGCAGTGTGATTTTTACAAGTATGGTATGAAGCTCTTGTTCATCACTGGTAAAAATGTATAGCTAAAGGTGATTATGTTAGAGAAAAAAAAAAAAAGTTTTGTAGCTGAGAATTTTCTTTATCACATTTTGTTATTGTGCTCTTTGTATCTGTTGTAGTTTCCATGGAAATAAATAGGAATCATTACTTTTGGAGCAGCCTACATACAAAGCTGGGTTAAGAGTGGCTTGATAGTAACAGGAAACTCAGCTGTTGTGCACAGCTTTGTGAGAGATTCTAGCTCATGAAGGATAGTGCAAAACAGCACAAAGGTTTCTGCAAGTTAACATGGGCCAAGATATACGAATGTGAGAGAAGGTACATGAGGGATTCAGAACTATGAATTAGGTATTCCTGGGATGCAATCCATGTAACTGATCTTAAATATCTACATCAGCATGAGAAAAGCTGTACTCAAAAACAGCTTGTTTTTCTCAATTGATAATGAATGCCACAAAAACATCACCCTCAATAACTTTCTGGAGATGTGAAGGGCAGGGAACTAGATGAGATTTTCAAAACCTCAGAAGCAGTTTTTTAAACTTTCTTCCTATCTAGTCCCATAAGTAATGTGATTTCTTTTGCCCATTTGGAAACAGCAATGTCTCAGCAGTGTCTTTTCCCTCCCTGAGTAGATGGTCTGAGACAAAGAAAGTGCTATGTATGTGCCTATAGCAGGAAGAAAGGATGAGTAAGCATGGTCAGGGGCACCAGTGTACTCCTCTACACTAGGGAACTCTGGAAGACCTGACAAGGACATACAGCATCTCCAGGAAAAGGAGGAATAAAGCATGAGATTTATCACCATAGAGAGCTGATCTACACTGGCCATAAGGGGGAAAACTGGCCTTTAAGTGAACACCTGAAGATTAGCCATATCCCTTCCTAGGAGAGCAGACCACAAGGAGAGACCTTAGAGAAAAGTAGACAGTGAGGAATTACTTTAAGTATCATGTTTATACATATATTTATGTATATATAAACACATATATATGTTTATATGATGCATATGTGTATACAAGTTTATTTGTATTTATAAATACATATTTTAAAGCAGGCAAGGGAATATCAAGACTGCTTGCAACTTCATGTGAAAACAAGAGCAGACTGGAACATCTGTAGTTCAGCTACACAATTACCAGGAGCAGCAAACAAGTAGTTAATAAGAAAGGCAGGGGCCTGTGCCTGCTGTTGAAGAAGTGAAGCAAATGAAGCTGCTTGTGCACGTCTTTTCCTCCCAAAAAACTCATATATTTGCTACTGCCAGTTACCATGCTAAGGGAAAATGTCTGTCAGAACACTTGCTACTGAGCAATCTAACATTCTCCAAAGAAACTTGCTAGATACTTTGAGGTCAAAAGTGGCAATTTATTACTAAAACTAATACTACTGCCTGCCTTCAAGATTAGTCTGTTTTGAAGTATACCTTTCTAACATTATATACAAACTTCTGTTTACAGAATAAGTCTACCTGGAATAAGAAGCTTGTTACAATTTTTACTGATCACTACTGCTGTGTTACTATGTTTCTATACTAGTTCTGATCCTTCACATCAGGTTGTCATTGCACATTACCATTTCTCAGCTAACAAAGGTGTTTACCACAGTGCTTCAGTTCTCACCTTCCTCCCATCTGCCAAACTTACTTCTGTCCCTGAAACATACTTTCCTGTACCTTCATCTGTGGCATGTTCCAGAGCTCCATTGACAGAATGTTCTGTGAAATCATATGAAGTGTTTTTTTAATTATTATTATCCAAAAAGGTTTTATTTTAACTTGTCTTTCTTTTTTCTTATTTTGTTTACATGGTTGTTCTGTTCCATTCTTTTGTTAATCAAATTGTTTCATTAAGCAATTTCTACTTTCCCTCATCCTTCAACAAAGAATTTACTTATTTGCTTCTCCATAAACTGAATCATTTCACTAATATGGTTTATTGCCCAGCCCTATAAACAGAATAGTAACAGCAATAGACTGCAGATTATACTGCAGACTGCTCCCCTACTTGAAAAAATGTTGCACAGAATAAATCCCTTGCTTGTTTTACACTCTTCATCTTTGTCTAAGATGGTCATGAAGGTAAATTTAGATTCTGAATATGCTTGACCTTTGGAAAAATTTGGACTCAAATCAGTATTTCCAGCTAGTTTAACTGCAGAGGTGTTTCAGGTGCTAGAAGTCTTGCTGTGTTAGATGTTCAGTTTAAATTACTGGATTGTAGTCATGGGCATATATTTTCTCTACTGGGCTGCTAGGAAATGTAGTCTTGCCCTCTGCGATTTTGGGAGTAAATAAGAGAGAAATCTGTTCTGCTCCCCCACTTCAGCTTTCTGTCAATTTAGGCTTCTAAACTGAATAATTGCAATCACATCAGTGATTTCAGAACCAGCACAGGTCTTCCAAGAAAGATCTCCAGCCTTGACTAGGAGACATCCCAAATGCAAGTCACTTCTTCCCTATGTTCTATTTGAAGAATTGTGTCATATTTCAAGTTTCTCTTATCTAGTTTATCTCATGGCAGTTGATTTTTCACTGTGATGATGTCAGAATATACTCTGCATAAAGCTGTCTTATCTTTTATCACGGAAGAATTATGAATAAGACTAGGGAAATGGACATTTCTTTTGTGTTCAGTATGAACAAGAACTGTAGTTTATTCAGCTTTCATGGACAGTATTAAAATCGGAGAAAATGCTGAAAGTAACCACAAAATTTGCTTGAGGGCTGGCTAAAGTGCCGTACAGTAAGAAACTAAAGCAATCCAATGTAGTTAAACAAAGATTGAGAAGTACAGTGAATATATTCCTTCATGAGTAGATAACACTATGTCATGGTTTTATG
>VXAB01008099.1:0-90729 GCA_013399175.1 Odontophorus gujanensis
GGAGGAGAGGAGGAGGAAAAAAGAAAAAGCACTCAATTTCCACAGCTGACCAAAGTGGATATCCAGATTCCTACAGGCTCAAGCCCGACAGATTGAGAAAACTTTTCCCTTTAATAATCATGCCACACCAGTTTGGAACATTGAACACTGCCAGCAGAGCCTGTATTTCTAGATACATGCCTAAGGGAGAAAGAGATAAACATCAAATCCAAAAGCAAAGGAAAACACAGCCAGACCAAAGGAGCAAGGGAAGAAGAGCGATACTGGCAAAGTTGGCTTAAAAACCATAAAGGTGGCAAAAAAAAAAACAGGACTGAGGTCTGGGGGTAGAAATAAAGCTAGAAATCCCTCAGCTGAGAGGAATTGTTGCAGTAAGATGTTGGGAACTGACAGGTAGAGACAGAATGAAGAGATGGGATGAGAAGCATAAGGAAGGGAATTGAAGAGTTCTGCCTAAGCTCACATGAAAAAGAAAAAAAAAGACAGCTAGGAGAGGGGGAGAGATATTGGACACAGACTTCAGGGGAAGGCTGGCAGAAAGAATAAAATACCAACTAGCCTGGGGTGTCCAGCATGAGGTATTTCCAAAGCTGAAGCCTGTATAAATAGTCTTTCATAGAATATATGAAGGAACAGCTGGGAAGACTTAACCAATTCCATACAACTGGAAGAAAAAAATTCTTCAATCAGGCACTCAAAACATGATTGATCAAAGAATCGATAAGTGGCAAAAAGGAAAATGTTTAAGGAGTTGCCTTGTGGGGAGTGGCAGAGCTGTGTCCCCAGCCTCTGGAGTGATGTAGGTCTCAACCAGAAGTTAAGCTTGCTGTCCTCTTCCTTCAGTCCTTTGCGTTTCTCACCATAGAACCTCACTAAAACCCAGAAATGGCAGACAGTCCATCCACACTTTGGGAGCTTAAGCAGAGCTCTTTACTAATGTTCATCAGAAAATCTCAAGGACCAAGTTCATCAGTGATTCTAGAAGTATGTGACCGAGCAGCAGAACAAGTTCACGAGCCCTCAGCATTTTAAGGAAGTGCTGTATATTCTCAGAAATGCTATCAGAGTTAACACTGCACTAATATTTATCACTTTGTCGTAAGAAAATATCAGAAAAATAGCCCAAAGAGATTGGCAAGCCCTTCTGGTGACTGAAGATATTACCACGCTGCTGGTAAACTGCCTCCCAAGCAAAATCAATGGACCAGATCAAGCGAGCACTCTTCAGAAATATCAAACCAGTGGTTTAAATTAAGCCACTGAACTTTGCACTACAGTTGTCAAAGCACAGGCACAAGTGTCTGTCCACCTGTTCTGCTGTGGGAGGCAGTAATTTCCAGCCTAGCAAATGTAGAAAGTAGCTACAGGATCAAAAGAACTGTTACTGCCAGGAAAAATGCAGTAAATTGCACAGAGAAATCCAGGGAGGTAAGGGAAAAAAAAAAAAAAAGTACTCTATGAGCCTACCAATAACTACTTCATTGTGAGCAACACTGAAACAAAAGTCACCAACATCACAAGCTGTATTTTGAAGAAAACTATAGGAAATTAGAGGCTTAGCAAACTAAGGAAAACTATTCCCTTAACACTGTTTATCACAGAGAAAAGGTAGAAAAAGAACAGGAAAAAGAACAAAGGGGACTCCAAACAAGCATTTATGAGACCCCTACCATAAGGCCATATTTTTTTTTTTTTTTTTAACTCTGAAGTCTTTATTCTAACTCTCAAAGGGTGGACAGTCCTTGGAAAAAAATCTTCTATGGACTGCAAAGGTTTAATTCTTGAAATGAACACAAACCGGAATCAGAGGAAGATACAATGCACAGTGCTAGCATTAAGCAAGGACTGTGCTTTCCCCAGCACAACAAATTTAACAGCAGAGAATGAGGGGAAGAAAAAATTCTCAGCAGACCTGGTCCCTCCCATAACTCCACTGCTGATCATAATTCCCTTAGAGACTTGTTCTACTCCTTCCAAGCATCCCATTCTTTATAAGCACACTGAATACACTTATACTTGCTTCTGCAGCTGGAAGCAAGCTACTGAGAGCTCAGTGACATGGGAAGGCAGTTACTCAAGCATACAGTTGGCATGGACCTTTCTGTCCTGTTAAAACAGGCTGTGTCTGTCCTGATGCATTCATCAGCACAGTTTTTTGTTTTTTGTTGTTTTTTTTTTAATGGAAATCTATGCAGCTTACTAGACTGCAGTTAACATACCTTGCCTACAAAGAGCCTAAAGAAAAGAGGTGGAGAGTACTGTTTCCAAAGGTGTGCAATGCCTGAACATTTACACTAACACTCTCTATGCTTTCTCCCTTACTTCTCCCCTCTATCTTTGTGTTCTTTTCCGCACTCATTTATCCCCTCTGCAAACTCTGCTCTGCTTGCAACAAATGGGAAGAACAGAGCTGCATTTAGGGAACATCAGCTCACACACAACAGTCTTCTCTGTCAGTACATTAGAGCAGCAGCCCACAAACACGATGCAGGCCTGCCAGAGCACTACACCATGGAAGAGCTCATATTTTCATGGGTGGGCTGGATCCACACGCAACAACTCAAGAATGCCGAAGTCTTTCTTCTCAGCGTATTCTGTTGATTACATACAAAGTCTGAATAACAGCTCGCTTTCATTGAGTAAAGACACATGTTTGCAAACCTCAGCTGCACAGAAATCCTTTGTCATGTATCATAAGGCACACAGAAAATCTCCTTCACCTAAGATCAAGACCTCTGCTTGCCTGAAGATAGAGAGAAAACAATGTTTCTTTCTTATATTTCAATATGGTATTAGTTAAGTTAGTACCAAGGTATGTCCTTCAACTTTCACAATTATTATTCACTACATTTTAGGAAAAAATATCATAAATTCAAGAAATTCACACTTGGTGGAAGTACAACCAATCAGGAACAGCCTTCTTCCTGAGTGAACGTACTTCACTGCGGCTTGTACATAGTGTTTTCAAGAAGTGCTAACAAATGTCAGCAAAGCCGGCACCTCCCTTTCCTTTGTGAGAGTGAAGCAGCACGCTTAGTGGCCTGGCAGAAGCAAAAGCACAACACCCACCTGTGCTGGTTGATGCATCAGAGCTAACCCCACCTTCTGAAATCAGGAAAGCAGCAGCAGCAGCCACCAGGTACAGGACTGGGTGTTTGCGTTCTGTGACATCAAGCATACCTACTTTGCCACAAACCACCAAAGCCAGTTACAATTCCACCACCCCCCTGTGCAGCCAAGGCACACAACCTCCACTCATTTACTTCTTCAATTTACAAATGTGCCTTTCCTTTTCCTCGTTTCATCCAGCCCACACTTCCTTCTCAACCAGCTTTGCCTCAGCAGCTGTCCAGGTTAGCCCTGGTAGCAAAGCCTGCTTCCGATCCATGATGACAATTCCCTTGCAGCAAGCAGAACACTCAGAGAAGATCGCTGGAAGCAAAGGAAGGAAAGCAACAAGTGGCAGCGAAGTGGAAAAGAGGAAGTGAAACTTCTCCTGTATCTGAAGGCTAGGAGACTCTGGTAAAGAGCTTATCATATTTGCTTAAACAGCAATGTGTACAACTAACACATCTGAGGTTACGCCTATCCACCTGATCAATGTAGATGACATACACACAATCCAAACCTTCCTTCTTCAAAGGGCAACAGCGTTTTCCAGCAACGCTTCTCTAAAGGATGTCTGTTTAAGACTTCAGTACATAATCAACAATAGGGAGGAAATTCAGTTTGTCAGAAAAGAATCAGGAAGGGAAGTGATAGGGAGAAGCAAAGAGCAGAGCTTTGAGACATACTGCCTACAGCACTTGTTCTGCTGCCTCTCTGCAGGTAGAGACTCATCTCCAAGCAGCACCCAAGAAAGAAACGGGGAAGGATTTCCAATAAAGTCATCTACAGAGTCAGTCCAAGAGGCATTCTTACATTCTAACTTCACATTTAGGTACTAGCAGTTAAGTAAATAAAACTCCCTTCAACAAAGCACGTGCCAGAAGCCAGAATTCGCCTTAACAGTGACTTCACTTCAGAAGGGAGAAGTCCTTCCCTTTAGAACAGCACCTGCATTGTCATACTGGTCTTGAATGAGTTTAGGGGATGGTGGATGATGTCCAACCTTCAGTACACCTGAGACCTTATGACCAAAAATCCCACGCCCCCAGCAGGGCAGGTTCCTTACTCTACCCAAAGCTCAAGGACCATTTAAAAGAGAGCCAATGCCTTCTGCCGCAGCCGATGACAAGCAGGATAGAAGTAAGTGAAGTTTTCGCAAGGTTTGACCACTGAGGTCCCAAACTTGGCAGTGAATGGGAAGTGCCAGACTTCCAAACTTAAGAATACCGGATTGCAAACTCGCACCACAATGACGTGTGCATGTCCTCACCTGCATCAAGAGTCCGACAGACGAGGGAACGAACCCCAAACCCTCCCAGTTCCCAGACGCAGCTCACCGAATCAAACCGTCAGACGCAGAAAACAAAAAAAGAAAACCAACCTCGGGAAGTTTTTAAACCGAGCCTTTCCGAGGCATTAGCACACCGTCGTTTCTCAAGGGGAAACAGATCATCTTGTTGCCAGGACGACAGGGTTGTGCAAGCTCATCTCCGTCGCTCCGCAGTCTGAGGGCACCCGAACACACACACCGGAGCCACTGCTTCTGTCGCTCAAAGCGCAACCCAAGCACAGCTTCCCCCGCGCTGCTGCACGACGCGCACACGGCACGGGCCCGCAGCCGGCAGCACGGGGACACGCCAAAGCCACGGGAAAGGCCGAGCCCCCGCCCCCAACGAGGGTGCGGCCCCTCTCCCTGCCTCCCCTCAGTGCCCGGAGCACCGCACTCACCCCCGCGGTCCTTCGCAGGCCGCGCCCGCCTGTGACGGCGCCGGGAGCGGCCGCCACGCTCCGCCCCTCGGCCCGGCCCGGCCCCTGCGGTCCCGAGCTCCGCGCTGAGGGAAGGCGAGAGGCGGCCGAGGCTGTGCGCTTTCTGCCCGCCCACCCGCTCGCTCCTCCTTCTCCATCTTCGAGCGAGCACACAAGCAGATGAATAAATAAAGAGGGCGGCAGCGCGGGAGAGATGCTGGCAGCCCCGAGCTGCCTCACCCCAGCAGCGCTTTGGGACGCGAGGGGAAATCTGCTGCTTGCAGCTGCCTGGTGCTGGAAGCCGTCACACGCACAGGGCAGCAATATGGTGAACAAAAGGGCCGGGCCGTCACGTACGGGACCTAGAGCAGCTGATTTTGTTTGTTTGTTTCAAGCTAAATCCCAGGTTACACAGCGATAAAAAGAAGAAAAAGCTGTATTTGGAACACCGCTCAAGCAGCAGACTGAAAAACTATGACTCTGAAAAAGCCACCAGGGTCATAAAGGTAAAGGAACTGAATGCAACGTCTCAGCTTCACACTGACAGACCTAAGAAAGAAATCCAATTGTGAACAAAGAAAGGATTTTACCTACATATGGGTCACCCAAAAACCCAGTATCAGGAGCTTATCTGCTGCTTAAGAAGATTTGTGAGACAAGTAGACGTGTAACACAAGGTTTTGGGAAGTAGATCTACATATTTCCTCCAAAAAATATGGTTATTTTATTTACAGAATCACACAATTGCAAGGGTTGGAAGGGACCTCAAGAGATCATTGTGACCAACTTCCCCACCAAAGCAGGTTCCTTTTAGTAGATCATACAGGTAGGCATCAAAACAGGTATTGAATATCTTCATAGGAGGCTCCACAACCCCCCTGGGCACCCTGCCAGTGCTCTATCACACTTCTCATAAGTGTGGCCATTACTCCTCGTCCTACTGCTACACACCTGAGAAGAGCCTTACTTCATCCATTTGCCTCCTACCTCCCTTTATATCTTTATATACATCAATCAATCAGATCCCTATTCAGTCTTCTTTTCCCCAAGGCTGAACAGACCTGGGTTACTCTGTCTTTAGTTTTAAACACATTCACAGAAAGCAAATATAAGCTGCTATTGACCACTTCTGCAGAGCCAGCCCCCAACTTTTCCTCTAACTGAAAGCTGAAATTAAATTCCAATCACAAGCATACACTTTCCTAACAGAAAGGTGTCCCCCCTTAGCATAATAATTCCAACTAGGCAGGAGGTTTGACTTCGATGAAGGTTGTTAAACTCTCTTACCATCACTGATAAGAAGGAAGAGCACTTCACTGGATATCCCATCTCTACTGAAAATGGGCCTCATGTAGTCTCTGGGTTTGTGCTGAGCAAAAAATGCCAGTCAACTGATAATCCCATCAGCAAATTCTTTATATCCTCCTCTTTCTCAGTACACCAGCAACCCAATAGCCTGGGAAAGATTTCCTTCCACTCAGATTTCCAGAAACCATGCTGCTATAGCCATTACAGAGGTATGGCCGATGGAGAACCAAAAGCCTGAGACAAGCAGGATCCACCAAATATCAGACCTCGGTGATATACTCACAACAAAGACTACAAAACCTCCCCCAGCAAAAGAACTCAAATTCCTGACACAGATTGTCTGAAAAAATTCCTCACTCATCATGCTAATGAAGGACAACAATATCTTAACTGTGCTACTGCAAATGTATGTGAAACTTATAAAGAACACTTTCTACGTTCGCTGTTTTCTCCCTAGCTCCTTTTGAAATCACAGTAGTGATACTGCAAAATCATTTTGGATATCTTGCACTGAGTCACAAAGACACACTCCACCACCGTTACCAGAAGTCTTTAATAATTCCCTTTCATTTTACTGCCGCCCACTAGTACCTAGATGCAAAGAAAGATTCACACTAAAGCTTTCAGCAAGAAAAAAGGTGCCTCAGCTTGACGTGAAAATAAATTCCATGTTTATCTACTAAATACACCAATATTTGAAATATATCGCCTGCTATTAATGTCATTAAGTGGCTATTAGAATGCTCCCTTCTCCTTTTGATGTGTAAGGGCAATACTAATCAATCATTGCAAATATTGAGAACAAACTGTAGTTCACTCCCACAGGAGACCCTCTGTGCTTACAGAACTTTCTCCCAACCAAGCCACCATGGAATTCACTGCTTACAGAAATAACTGCTAAATACTTTCCCAAAGCTATCCACAGACAACCCGTGAGAGACAGTTAAAGTAGAAATTCAGGGTGCCCATTTGGAAGTAGAAAAAAGGAGAATGGATCTCAAGGCTTCTGGTTACTATTCTGTCAGCTGCAGTTTATGATGGAAAATAAACTCTGCCATAATGTCAAATTTTACACAATAACAATTTCACAATACGATACGGGTATATGATGTGCACATCCTAAATGACCACATATCAACTGTTAAGGCACTATAAGCACTTGCTGAAACGTATCATGTCAACACAGCTGCTGCAGTTCCATATTTCAAAGCTTCTGACAACAGACTTGCATAACAGACACTGCTTACCACCTGTGTTCTGTGCCAGAGTGACTGGGAGATGACTTCACTCAGTGCCTCTCATAAGCAGGAAGTGCCAGCTGAGTTTGTTCTATATTTCAGTAGAAACAAGTCTATTATGTAAAAAGCTTTTTTAATTTTTTTGTCCTTTTTCTTTTCTTTTTTTTAAGTATATTTCCAAACCTTAGGCTCCACCATCCAACCTGCTACTCCCCAGAAACTTAGAGGTGAAGAGAGAATATAGAGCTTGTTTCTTCAGTCAGACAGTGAATAGTGAAGGTCTTTGTAACACAAATCCATGCACCTGAGATGCAGAAAAACATTCAGAAGTGACTATTAAGAACCCTCATCTTTCCCTTTAAGACAGGTAACAATAAATGTTATTCAGTGCATCCTTCTTGAATAGCAGTCCCCTTCTCTCACTTGTCAGAACATACACACGGGCCTTCATTAAACAGATTCTGCTTAAGCAGCATGCTCATCTCTCATATGAGAGAGCATGACCTCAATTGAAGCAGGGTAGGGTCAGATTGAGCGTTAGGAAACATTTCTACTCAGAAAGAACAGTGAGGCAGTGGCACAGGCTGCCCAGGGAGGGGGGAGAGTCACCGTCCCTGGAGGTGCTCAAGAACCGTGTGGATGTGGCACTGAGGGACGTGGTCAGTGGGCGTTGTGGGGGTGGGTTGGACTAGATGATCTTAGTGTTTTTTTCCAATCTCAACGATTCCATGATTCTGCAATAAGTGATCACAGCTATGCAAATACAGAAGTGTTTGCAGGACTGGACCGTCAAGAGAACAAACTAAGTGATGAAATTATACCTAGTAACAACACAGGCATGTCCTAACACTGCCTGAGACACAGTGTATAGTGTGAAACTTGGAAGCACCCAGCACACTTGGGCTCTGCCACCACCTGAAACCAATGGAAGAAGTGAGAGCAGCAATGGAAAGTTCTTTTGTACTTCCTCAACAGAAATCACTAGCACTGCATTTGAAAGAATTATAAAGTCACCTAGAGCTTTTGGGTGCCACTTTGACTTTTTGGTCACAGGTTCAAAGACATTATGTGTTCAGTGTGAAAAATCGACCACACACTGGCAATCCATATTTTTAAATAAAAAGCAGTGAAATAGCACAACACAAAAGACTTAACATCAGATTACTCAAAAGAAAACATTTTTGTGCAACAGGAAAAAAAGTTGGAATCATAAGTAGTACCTGGGGTTTTCCATCAATACGACACAATCTTCATAAATCACACAGGAACCAGCACTCAAGTAGGACACTGCTCATACTCCCAAAGCAATTATATAATTAGTCATTTTTGGACAGTATGTTATATTGCACAGTACTGGAACTGAACAATCAGTCTCTTGAGCAAGTCAGCATTCAGATACATATGTATTTTTATATCAGTCTAGATAGCCTAGTGAACCATTAGGATTTCTTAGTGTCAAAGCTTCCTGTCAGATAAAGCAATATCAATCTCATATTAAGTTACTTAAGAAATCCCAAAACATTCAGTACCAAACACTAGATTTACTTTAACACTTGATCTCCTCTGGCTCAAGCCAACAACTAAATAATACGTTTAAATGGTCACCTGCCTGTGCTCTCCTGCCTGCTCATTTCCAAGAGGAGCTTCTGCAGCATCTCTGTAAGTGACATTTAGATATCTGCTAATTTATTTTTATTCTTAAAAGTCCAGAGAACACTTGTTACACTTCGAAATTAGAGGGCTAAGTTAAGGAGACTGTTAAAGACATCAGCAATTTATCAATTTAGAGTACATACAAAGAAAAAAAAAGGCAAATAGACTGCAGAAAACAAAGAACATCTTTCCTAGCTTCTCTAACCAGCCTGTCTGAAATTATTTGAGCTTCCACACATACAAATTACATCATCATTTATTTCTTTAAGGCTTTAAGAGGCAGAGAAAGAGGCAGACACACTGAGGGAAGAAAAGACAACTTCTTCAGAAGCAAGTTCTCAAATAGAAGGAATAAATATTGACTAGTATTACGTTTTTAGTGCTATTTATTGTCTGATATCCTCATAAATCCTGTTTCCTCACCAAGGTGGGGCAAAAGACTGATGTGTTACTTTCATTGTCTCAAAGAACACTCTTTTGTCTGCAGACAGATCTGCCACAGTCATCCTCAATCAAAGGAGAGCAAAATAATATCTTCCTCTATAAATTTGTTTGCCTTCTCACTCCTGCCATTGCACAAATTAGGAAATTATTTAAGATTTGACTTAAACAGAAGAAAAGAAGATCTAAAAGGAAAAGCAAATTTTTAAAAGTGAAAACAGAAACCTGTTGCAATTTAACCGAACGTTTTACACCCAATAAATGCAAACCAAAGAATTCAGAGAGAAGTGAAAACAAGAAATGTGCTCACAATTTGTGGAATACAACTTGCAACAAGCAATCAAGTCCAAATCATCCCCCCTAGTCTGTACTCATGCTTGGACAAATATTATGTACTTGACTGAAAAATAATGCAAAATGATGGTCCAGAGTCATCTTAGAAGAACTTAGAAATGTTCTAAACATTTCTGGAATACAGCAAGAGCAGACATGGTCTCCTTACCTGCTGGCTTGTCAGGAACCTGCCCCCCAAAAACCCAAACCCAGTCAGCCACATCCTGGTATACAGCTCTCAAGTCATCAAAAAAGAACACTGTTATCATTCTCCTGTACTTGTGTTAATTCAATGAGAAGACAGATTACTGTAAGGCTGATCAAACATCCTTTAATAAAGAGAAATCAAATTTTAATCCAGTTGTCCAATGAGACTAGACCATGCTAATGAGCATGAAGTTACATTAAGAGGAATTCATGTTGTGAGGAAAAAGATATCATCCTTGTGTGTGTGACACTGTAAAGACAGCACCACTTCTACCTATTAGTGCAGGGTAACGGGCAATACACTGACTGGGAAGGAAGCAACTTACACACATCACCTTGGTTCAACTCAGCTTTGCTAGAGGCAGCTCTACCCCGAGGTATCCCCTGGCACACCACTCAAGTCAAATTCCATAATTTCCTATTACTTGTAGTTGTAAAACATTATCAGAATTAGTGTCACTACAGAAGACAACTTCACTTCAAAACACAGTGATAACTTCTGCAGCTTTTTCTGGATCCTGTGTATTTTATTACAAGCAAAAGGCAGGTACCCATTCTGGCCAGAACTTACAGCTTTATGCTTCCATTGTTTTTAACATGTAAATGCACATCCAGATATCTGTCAGAATTTCCAGAAGTTGATACCTTCCATGAAAGTACTGCACAAAATGATGTGGCAGATACAATCTTCTTACTTTAGTCTCTGCTCCAGTTCGAGTGCTGATGAATTTCCCAGGACAGGGTCTCTTCCAAGGACTTCAGTATCCCTTCCTTCCTCTGAATCTTGACCTGGTATCCAACTGAAAATTGAAGGCAAGCTACTAGGACCAGAGTTTATTTTGCAGGAGAAATACTTCAGAGCACTTACACAACTTGGACACTTTGTAAGCTCAGAATCAAGTTGAGAATGAAGCCGAACTCACTGTACGTTTTATGACCTCACAGACAGAACTCAGCTTAAGTCAATACCTTAATTAATAGCTATAACACCTATAAATGGTATTTAAACTGAGGCTTGATTAAAAGCAACGCTGAGAGCATCCACCTCACTTACCCTGGCTGCTGAGTTCTAGGCTGAATTCAATCTCAATGAGCATCGATTCCATCTCACACACTACAAGTTCACAGTATTCCAAGTGAAACCCGAGGGCCACAAATGCCCCACTTACTGAACTAAAGAGTTTTCCTTCGGAAAACAGAGAGAAGGCCCACGAACAGGGGAACCCAACCCACACACGGCCACTCACCATCGACCTTTTGCACGCAAAAAACGTGAGCTGCAAACCTTTGCAGTGCCCCTCCCTCAAGCACTGCTTGGGGCTTTTGTTTTCCTGTCAGGTAAGAAACAAAAGGATTAAAAGAAGTCCCTCAGGGAACGCCCGCAGCTCACAGAGCCACCGGGATGCCTCGACGTAGGCAAACTCGGGGAGGGAGGGCTCCGCCGGCAGCAGGATCGCTCACCTGCAGGACGCAAGGGCTCTCCAGCAGGCACTGCCGCAGGTCCTCCCGCACCCCGCCGCAGGCCTGCCCGTCCTCCTCCTTGTCCTCGTAGTACTTGGGCATGGCGGCGGGACGCCTCTACCACCGCTCCCCGTCAGCCGCCGCCATCTCGGCGCGTGCGCGCATTCCCGGCGCGGCGGGACGTCACCGGAAGCGGAACGGGCGGCGGTCGCGGGGCGGAGGGGGGCGTGGTTTCGCGTTGAGGACGCCGTCCGTTGCGCCGCGCGATGCTGCCCACCAGCTCCGTGGGCGCCCGCGGGCACGGCAACGGCGCGCTCAGCCCCCGCGATGCGGCGCGGCACACGGCCGGCGCCAAGCGGCACAAGTACCTGCGGCGGCTGCTGCACGTGCGGCAGATGGACTTCGAGTTCGCTGCGTGGCAGATGCTCTACCTGTTCACCTCCCCGCAGCGGGTCTACCGGAACTTTCACTACCGGAAGCAGACCAAGGACCAGTGGGCCCGCGACGACCCCGCCTTCCTGGTGCTCCTCAGCGTGTGGCTGTGCGGTGCGTGCGGAGGGGCGAGGCGGGGCCGAAGGGAGCTACCGTAGGATGGAAAGGAGCGGCCTTAAGTTGCGCTGTGAGGCAGCGGCACGGGCTGCCCGGGGAGGGGGGATCACCGTCCCTGGAGGTGTTGAGGAGCCGTGTGGATGTGGCACTGAGGGACGTGGTCAGTGGATGTAGGCTGGTGGTCGGCCTGGATGATCTGAGTGGTCGTAGCCTTAATCGTTCTACGATTCTATCCGTGGTTTTGGTTAACGAGGAGCCTTTACAAAGCAATGTTCTGTTGCAGTGCTGCGTGAATTTCTAAAAGCAGCCGTTCTAAATACAGCGGAATCTGCCGTTGTATCATTAAGTTCCAGTACCGATTGCTGTTCTGCAGTCCACAAAGGAACGATGTTGTGAACAAATTGTTCTGCACTCGGTATTTGCTGGAGAAAAAAAAAAATAAAAAAGTGTTGTACTGAAAATCGCAGTTAATGATAAAAAGGATAGTGCAGATTTTCATCGCCTAACTCAGAAAATACTAATTTTTGAACTTGTGCTTTGTTTTCCAAAGCTAACTTTACAAATCTTTTTCTCTTTTCAGTGTCTACTATAGGATTTGGATTTGTGCTGGACATGGGTTTTTTTGAAACAATAAAGCTGCTGCTTTGGGTTGTGTTCATAGACTGTGTAGGTGTCGGTCTCCTGATAGCAACTCTGATGTGGTAAGTAGTCATAGAGTGACAAAATGGTTTGGGTTGGAAGGGACCTTTAAGATCACCTAGTTCCAGCCCCCTCCTGTAGGCAGGGACATCTCCCTCTAGACCAGCTTGCTCAGAGCCCCATCCAGCCTGGCTTTGAATGCTTCCAGAGATTCACAACCTCTTGGGCAACCAGTTCCAGTGTCTCACCACCTTCACAGTAAATAATTTCTTCCTGATATCTAGTCTAAATCTACCCTCTTCCAGTTTAAAGCCATTTCCCCTTGGAGTTCAGTGCTGCTGTTGGGACATTGATGGGCTGTTGCACTTTGCAGGATGCTCTGTTCTCTGTTCAGGACAAAATGAGAAAGTAGATGTTGACTGTAGGTTTTGGGCCATTGATTGTTGGGCTGGATTATCTTGGTGGTCTTTTCCTAACGTTAACAATTATATGAAATGTTGCTTTAAAAAATGCATCTTTTTCTTTCCTGGTTCCTGTTAGAAGGTTCATCAGAAGAAAGGCTATATTATAGTGAACCCTAAAGTTGTTGCTAGTTGGTCTTCAGTAATAATTCTAAATCTCGGTGATGTAAAAAGGAATCTTAATTTTTCTGCCTTGTTTCAAGTCCCTTCCTCCTGCACTCGCTCACCATTTCTTTGCAAAAGCTTCCCCCATTCACAATGAATCTGAGGCCCCTCTTGCCTCACCTCAGCCTGCATCCAGGATCTGCCTCTTACTGACTTTTCTGCTGGCACAAAAAGAAATGCAGTGAAAGTTACTGTGAAAGATCCAGTCTCTTAACTTCTTGTTTCTAAGCACATGGTGATTTCTTGTTTCACTTCTAAACAGCATACATTTTCTGACATCAGCAGACCTTAAACTGAATTACCCATGAGGCCTTGAGGTTGGTTCTGTAGCCTAAAACACCAGCAGCGCTCATTCTGTTATTGTCAACTTGTTAACTGCACTGATAAATTCTTCCACTGAGCTATTTAAGGGAAGAGTTCTGGTGTTGCATTGCGTGCAGTGGGTTTCAGCTACCTGTTGAATGCAAACATTGAAGTAAGAGCTGTAACAAAAGTCTTTTGAGATCAGTTTGGCTTGCATAACCATCGAGTGTTCTGTCGCTCATAACAGAAACACCAGAATTGGGATCTCAGGCTGCTTGCTGTCTCAAACTCAGAGCTTCACATTAACCACCTTATCATGTCTTCGCATGTAGGTTCATTTCTAACAAGTACTTGGTAAAGCAACAGAACAGAGACTACGATGTGGAGTGGGGATATGCCTTCGACGTTCATCTGAATGCTTTCTATCCACTCCTGGTCATTTTGCATTTTATCCAGCTGTTTTTCATCAACTGTAAGTAAAAGATTTTGTTTTGTCTCTGCTGAAGTCATCATCTATCACCACAGCTGAGAGCAATTGTCTCTTTCAGATGTCATCATACCTAATTCAGTAATTGGATATTTTGTTGGGAACACATTATGGCTGATTGCAATTGGCTATTATATCTATGTGACATTCCTTGGATACAGTGGTAAGTAAAGGCAACTTTTTCTATAGGCCTGAAAGAAAAGGCATTATTTTAGTCAATGAGTGTGTCAGTTTGAGAGAGATGCACCCAAAGCATGTTTTCAGATGGGTAAACAACAGCATTTCTGTGTTTCACTGTACCGGCTTCCCTTGTACTTGGAGACCTCTAGCATCTCAACTTGTTTTTCTTCCTTAAATCCATTTCAAAACGTTCACACGGGATAAAAACCAGGTATTGAGGATAAGTCTGTTTTTAGGTGACTTTACCTATCCCACTAAACTCAAGGGCTCTTAAATCTGCAATAAGAGGTCAGCAGAGCAGTACTACTTTGTCTCACTGTCTCTCCTCAAGGCCGTGCTCCATGAAGCACCTATTTGAAAGAATGCTCCGTTACACGTGCTTCACTCTTGCTTCTTTTTCAGCATTGCCTTTTCTGAAGAACACAGCTATCCTTCTCTATCCATTTGCACTTCTCATCGTGCTCTATCTGATCTCATTAGCATGCGGATGGAACTTCACCAAGATGCTTTGTTCCTTTTATAAGTACAGAGTGAAATAAAAACAGGACTTCATCTGTGTACTGATTATTTTTGCTTTATCTTAGCTGTCTTGATGGCAAAGAAAAACAGTCAAGAACTGATTGTAAATGGCTGTAAATTTATTGTAGATAATTGTGTAAAAAAAAGTTTGAAGTGTCTTTTTTTATTAAAATATTTACACCAGTAAACATGTTAGCAGTTTTGTTCAAATACTTTTGCAGTACATTCCTACAAACAATGGTACATCTGTAACTTAAATTTAACTGCAACAAGTCTATGTAGCATAACTCTTACTGCAGCTATTTTGCACATACTGGCATAAGCTCTACATTACATGGGTTTTCAGTGACACCAAAGAGCAGTTTTATATAAGAATAATATTGGAATACCTTGCCTTGGGACTGCATGAAAGTAGAAGTGTTAATACTGTTGCAGTGGTAAAGCAACATCTGGCTTCAGGTATACAACTGTCCTCTCCTTTTATGAAAGAACTTTAGATCGTTTTATTTGAATGATTATTTCAAATATACACAGACAATGCTGGCACACAGAAGTAACATTGATGCAAGGCACAATTACCATGACCCCATACCAGGTTTCCAAATATAGCAGCAAGGTGTTTTTTTTTTTTAATCTAATCTAGAGAAGTCCATTGGGTATTATTACATCCACTATTACAAGTGGGACGTTAATGAAGATGGAAGGAAAGGACAAGTTAATTTGGCCACACAGGCTTATGGCAATGCCTACAGCTGTGAAGTCCACAAGGCAGGAATATAAACTGACCATCACGAACATTACCTTCTGGAAAATGAAGATGACGACTTCCCTAAGGTTGTGTTCAATATGAAACATGAGCACTAGGATTCAGTTTCAAAAACAATGCAAGAGTAAACTGCATACAGTAAGACTTCGTATCTCAATACTAGAATTTGATCTCTAAGGAAAAACTATATCTTATCTTAAAATACCAAATATGCTGGCAGTGCATCTTACAGTACTGTGTGTTTCAGCCACTGTTAAGGCTTGAAGAGAATCGTGTTCCCCCCTCAGCAGACACTGAGCAAAGTTCCCCTTTTAACAAGGAAAGCACTGAACCGCTCACACAAGGAAGGCTAAGGATTCCAGTCTGCCCTGGCTAACGAGCTCCCGTCCTGCAGGCAGCTATGGACTTACTGTACTATGTCCCCTAAAAGGAATCCTAGCACCAGTGATCATCCAGTTAAGTTCAACGCTGAAAATTCTTCATATTTAGTGCCCTCTGGTACAATACCATTGAAATCAATGGAGGACTTGGGGCCTGTGTACCTTGCCTTTAGAGATAAAAGTTCGTCCCCTCAAAACAAGGCTTCGTAGTTCCCACTAGAAGCTACTTGAAGTTTCTGCTGTGAACAGTGAGCAGCTACAGTCAGCAAAACCCTTAAGAACTAAAACACTCAAAAGAATAATTCATTATGTCTGTATGGGGAGTGTTGTTAAATCAGTAATTGTTGGCAGCCTGAAAACAGCAGCTGCTTAAAAGCCTGCCAGCGTTATGCTGGTGACCCTAAAGATAGAAAGCATAGGGCTTTTTCTTTTTTCTCCTACTTGCCTTCAGAACACATCCCTCTGTAAGAACAAATCTAAAACTCAAGGCTGATTTATTTCAGAGGGACAAGGTTTGAAAAAATCTAAGGTCTTTTTTTCTATGAAACTAGAACAACATTTTGCCAAGTTGGAAGCAACCTACAAATTACTACAGTACTTCATTTGCAGCAGGTATTTCCAACAACAACAAAATCTCAAACTTTATTGAAATGATACATATTAAAAAAAATAAAAAGTTACACTGTCATTTGATTTTACCAAACAGTAACCATACTCCAGCCCATTCAAGGGATGATTTATATTCTATGGGCCAAGTGCAACGTGCTTTGCTCTTGACTGACTCAAGGTACCTTAAAATAATTTCTTTCAGAAGAGATGCCTACAAAAGCACAAAGTCCTAAATTGTTTGTTTGTTTTGTATTTCTAAAATAAGTGCTAACTTGGCATTATATCCTGTTCACATTTCTCAGCTTTTCAGTAGGACTACCCATTAATTGAGCATGGCAAGATCATACTGACAGCTTAATACTTCCTTGGTCCAGAGCAACCATGATCAGCTCAGAAGAGCCGGTGCTATGATCAGCTGCTCTGCTTGGCATCCAATGTGTGACACTAAGAATAATTCACCCAGAAAATGAATTCTTCTGTTAATGACTTTGGCTTCTTTTCTGAAGCAGTTAATAGGGTCACAGGATAATGCAGTTCATTTTGAAACGCTTGCCGTTATTCGGTTACAGTAAGACTCACTGACCTACAGGGGATTGTTAAGACCCCTCAAAAAAAAATAGATTAGTTAAATGTAGGAAAAAAAAAACTCCATCCAAATCAGGTCATTGGTTCAAGATGCTGAGAGGAACTCGCATGGTAATAATTTAACTTATGACATGCGTAAGATACACGGCCCAGCTGGAACATATCCAGTCACACAGTGCCTGAGGCAGTGACTGTGGATCCAAACAGCTGAAGCATTCTTATTTCAGCAGTAATTCCAGGAAGGAGACCTGCACTTCATTAGACAGCCAGGAAGATTAGAATTTGAAAGTTTGAAAGCCCAAAATAACTCTGTAGAGATAATGAAATTTGCAGAACTTTCTGATAGGCCTGAATTTACCTGAACCTACAAAACTTCATTTGGATTAGTGTGGCACAACTGTTGCAAAAGTATATAAGCTCCAGAAGATTGTAAGCATTAAGGGAGCCCAACTCCTGCAGGTACAATGCAATCAGAAGGCAGTCATCTTTAAGAAGAAACAAAAACAAAACCTCAATACTAATTTGTTGCTTTTGATAAATGTTATCTAGATGTTCTTGAGAACTAAATGTACTGGTAATCCCCCCCCACCCTCTCCCATTCAGTAGTGATTGTTGAAAGGGATTTACCTAATTACATCTGTTATTATTAACAACTGTGAAACAGTGATGCTTTGACAGTAAGCATCATCAATAAATGGTACCAGTGAACTGGAAAAGACAGAAGTCACTATCAGCAAAACAACTGATTTTAAGAAACTACGATGCTGAATGTATTTCTGCAATCACAACTGGAGTTAAGTAGCTAGAGCCTGCCTATTCTGCATCGTTCATTCAGACTCAGCTGAGAAGAGAACCTAGTTCCTTAGGCCTTTGCTAGTTAATGTGTGATAAAAAGCCACTGCAGGCTAATACTTTGATGGAATGGCACTGTACACACGACAAACTGGGGTATGGCAGCACAGCAGGCTAGGTTCAGGTAGGATTTTGAGCCAACCTTCCTCGCTTTTATTTACAGCATCTGATAAAATCAGAGAAAAAGCAAACAAGGTTTGCCTGAGAGGTTTCTTATGTTTTCAACTTAAACCTGTTCATCTACATAGGACTTCTGTGTACAAATCTAATCTTCCCTGTGTCCTCAGACAACACAGTTAAAACAAAATGACTGTGTTCTGCAGAAGTAGTTTGCCTTATCGACTTGAATACTGCTGCTCTAGCTTAGCTACAACACAATCAAGGAGGCAGAAGAAAAGTTGACTATATCCCAGTGGTGATGACTCTTAGCATGCGGTGCTAGAGTCAGGTTTAGGCTCCTGTTCCTTAGTAGCAGGTCATGAAAAAGAGCCAAACCTATTAGAACTTTCCTGCTGGAGATGTGAATCCAAAATCTTCACACTAGATTACAGACCCTGCAGCAGGCTTTGCACGTCTGTGCCCTGAGCACAGAGTTGCTGGGGATAAGGGAGCTCTTCCTCATAAGGAAAACTGTGCCAGCTTTTGAGATGGCTGTTCCAAGAGGCTGTTTTGCAGTGCTGCTTTCCCCAGGCCAGGGAGAGGCCTCCCTCCAGCATCGATCAGGCACTTCATTCCTGCTGGAGAGGAAACCCTGCCTCTTCTTCCCGACCATCTCTGACCAGGTAGCTTAGATCTTCCCACATCTGTGTCATAAGCACCTAGGCTGAAGGACTCTTAAGAACAGTGGCAGCATTAGTACTGCAACAATTCCACTCTGGATTTCATCCAAACCCCTTTTCCTGACAGAGTTTCTATTTTTAAGATCACTGTTGTTTCCTTTGAAACAAAAAGGCAGGGCACTAACGAGGCCCAATTCAGTTCTTATTAAAATAAGAGCGAGTTATTACATGAATCATTAAAGGAGTCAATCCAAAACCTTGTTCTCAAACAATGGAAGAAAATATAAATAAACCAGAACTACTCACTGTGATGTGTTTAAAAGAAACACTGCAGTAACTGCTTAAAAGACGACCTCTGTGGGTCAAGTGTATGTAGTTAATAGTAACTCTTTTGAAAGAAGTTAACCTCTGTCATTCCAAAGCAAAGCTGGGGAATATTTTTTAGTACAGAAAATGAATTTATCCAAGCTAGGAAATGTCTAAAAAGTTTTGTTCTTTTTTCTTTTTCTTTTTCTTTTTTTCTTTTTCTTTTCTTTTTTTTTTTTTTTAAGAAAGAACAGTTTGGAATTGAAAAACTCTTCTAAAATGCAATGGATTATCATATCTAAAATCACTGTAGATTTAGTACATAATATGAAATAAGACATTTCAACATGCTCTTCACATGGCTATAAACTGTACATAGTGAAATTACAGAGTTCCAAAGAACTCTTTAGAACTCTAAATGCTGCTGAACATAAATCCAATTCCGTGTACAAAATGACATAATTTAGAAACTTAAACTTGGTTGGTTTTGTTTTTAACATGGCAGTATATCTGAAATATGGTATTAATTTATGTTTGCATCTCCAAAGAAAAATGTAGAAAGATAACTTAAACTAGAGAATTCATAAGAAAAACTATATCAATTTAAAATTTTACTGCATAAAAATATGTACTTTTCAAATCATTTTAATAAATTAAACATCCCTAACATTTTTAATATATATCCCTGACAATCTATAAAAGAGGGTTCTCGTTATAGAAAATAAATGAAACTCCGAAAGTACCCCCTTCATAAAACATATTTAACAATAATTATATATTTTTCTTCTTCCAGGAATGTAACAATATGTACAACTTCTCTCTATTACTATACTATCAAAATAGTACAGAAGTGTGGTAGGGTTCTGCAACCGCACGATGGTAAAGTCATGTTAAAGTGGAGGGCAACTTAGGCCTCAGCCGAACGTTATCAGCGTGGAGCATCAGTTTCTGGATGGATCAGATAAGAAGGGGTAAATACAATCTTCTCATCTACAGTAGATTTCACGAGAGGTAGAGTTCCAGTGAAAATGAAAAATCTGGAATAAGGTGCATGCTCAGAATTTTCAATTTGTGACTTGATAAGGATGTCAGATTTTATAGGAAAAGCTTTCGAGGATTCCTTCTTTTCCCGCTAACAGGGATTCTGACGTTCAGTTTGTCATCTTTTTAATATGAATCTGAAACAGAAAATCAGAAGGAAAAAAACCAAACCATTTCATTTGAAGGTGATTGCAGTTCTCTCAGTAATAGGAAGAAACCGTTTTCAGCGCAAGCCAAAATTCTGAGCTTCAAACACATTGAAACAATGAAGAAATCTCACATTTGCAGTTTTTATTTTTAGAAGATCATACCATCTCTCACCTCATTCAGAATTGCCCAGACTGCTGAATTTTGTATTACTGAAAGCCGGAATGATGAAATAGGATTTAGGCTGGGGTCAACCGTTCCTTCAGCTACACCGTTTTCAAACTTCCCTGCAACAGAAGTGAAAGTATACCCTCTATCAGCTTCTGCTCAACAAAGCACAGACTCCATGTCCAAAAAATGCACCTACAGTATTACAATTCACAGTTGATACCGGGTGTTTCTGAATGCAGGGCTGACCAGTATCACCTCTCAACATAGAAAACAGCCATTGCCTTTGGTATCAGTTTGCTGATACTATAGCAGCAGTCAAGATGGGAGATGTCATTGGAGAAGCCAGACCTGAACAGGATTACACTGAAGGATCAGAGCTTCAGAACTGCCTGCGGTGTGAGCACCCCTGAAAATCTTGGGGGATTTCAGCACAGATTTTCATCTAATATTGTGGAAGTAAATATGAAGTCCCTGGCTTACGTGTGTTCAAAGAGCGTGGAGCACATCCATGCTTGATGTACTCCCACTTAAAGAATTCTTAACTGCATTATGATTAATAAGAATCCAGTTTAAAAGCCCAGTCAGAATTTACACTTGAAATGTAAGTAACATTTGTCTTTCTTGACAGCAGGTATCCTGCCATTTTCCTGCCACATTCCCCAGCAGCCAATCTCATCCCTTGACAACAGAGCTGACTGTTTGACTGTAGGGTTGGTTCAAACCCATGCCCCTGTTGACAAGCACTCGAGTGCAACAGCTCACTGGGAGGGACTTGTGTAGCCACAGGACATGAGAGATGATGTTATGCAACCTTCAGACACCTCAGTAGTAATGTATTCTGGCAGAGAAGTCGGGCATGGCTGCACTACAGTTAACCATCACAACAGGCCTTTATTTAGTACATGAGTCTCAAAGAACAAATACTGGAAGCAATATTAAGTAGTCTGCAAGGTCACACACCCCAAATGAAGGAGCAAAACCCAGATGTAGGTTTGGTTTGGTCTTAAAGTGTTTTATCTGTTGCAGTAGTAACAAAACGCGTGGTATTCTATACGCGTAAGAGAGAAGCACCGCTGTCTGTGGCATACCTATCCTGAAGTAACCATCCTCTAAGCGTTTGTCTTTGGTTTCTTTGCTTAATACCAATTCTTCATTCTACAATAACAAAGCACAGATAAGTTTATTTATTTTTCACATATTACATTGCCAAGGAAGGCCAAATTTGTACACGCTTGTTATATATCCAGCATCCATCTTACCTCAATAAATCACAAACCAGTAGAATCGAATACTTATTTATAGCCTTTGGTAAGCCAACACAAAAATTTAAAAATGCAGTACTCCAAAAGAGAACTGTATTTGGCTTCAAGGCAGAAAAAGGAAGTATCTTAAGTGCCCCACTTAACTGATATGTCAACTGCCTCATGAACAAAATACACAGCACACAGGTGCACACAGAAAAAGAAAAGCAAAAGCAAAATCTTGCTTTGTTTTCCTATGGTCAAGCCAGAGACTTCTCTCAGGCCAAATGAAACTTACAGCTCATATTTATTGATGTAAAAATTTGGGTAAAAAGGAAAACCTGCAGCAAGAGAAACATTTCAATTATCACTGCCTCATTGAAAAGGGTGGCAACCAGTAAGCTTCTTTCATAAGCACAGAAAAATAAAACCATAGACCAGAACTTCAAAAACAGCCTGAAAATTACAACCAGAATCACATGACCCAGTACAATAAGACCCACTATAAGAATTTCCTAGGAATCAGTTACAATTTCTTGACAGGCACAGGACATTAAATCCATCTGCTTTTTGTTTCCACCCCCTCAAGTCCCAGACCAATCCAGTCTAGTTTTTGGCACTATGCAATCCCTCCATGACCATTTACTTATTATTGTTATTTAAAATTTGGTATTTGGCACTTACAGAATAGATTTCAAGAAACCTGTATCAGTTGTATGTGAGAAGACAGACATACTTTGCTATTTTAATACTACATAAAGTAAACTTGTTTGAAGTAGTATCTTAAACCTTTCCCAGAGTTTTGTGATATAAATGATTAAGTAGAATATCCAATTGAAGAAAAAGAGCCTGTATCATCTGGCTTCAAGCAAGAATACATTTTAGACAGTATAGTGCTCCCCTGAAATAAAATTCAGACATGATTTATGGTGGAAAAGATTAGGTCAGCAGGAGAAAGACACAGATCTAGTTGGAATCCAGGTACTGAAAAATCCATGAAGATTTGTGGTAAGGTTTGGATGTGTGTCAATTCCTGAACCAAGTTGATTTTTTTCTTAACTAGGTCAAAGAGGAAACAACTGATTTAGGTTTCCCTTTTTCCAAAATACACAGGAAAGGGCAGATTGTATGGTTACTTTTTTGTTTGTTTTAAATAGTAGCAGTGAATTAGAAGAAAATGAAGTTCTTCACCTCCAAATTACCAACAATACTTGTAGCAGGCTGCACTCTGAAGGAATATCTGAACAGCTCCAATAGTTTTCTGTGAATAGAGCCAATCTCAAAAAAAAAAAAAGTACAAGCTTCAAAAGCGTACAGTTATAAAAGAAATCATCAGGTCTGTCTTATCCTGTTAAAAAAAAGGGAAACCAACACCATTACGAGGCTTTGTTTTTATCCTATAACAAAGGAGAGACAAATCAATGCATTCATACCAGAAAAGGCAAAACTTCCACGGTTGTGTTCAGAAGTATATCTCCTGGATGCTCTGGATTGCCACTGTGAAACAAGTACCTATAAACAAAAAGGAAACATAAGGCAGTCTACATACATCAATCAATAGCTAAGTTACCACCTTATGTGTTAATCATCACTTTATCTGCGTTACAGTAACAAACACAACTTTTATACTAGACCCACATCAACTGATGAGTGAACAAGTGAAAGATGGTTTCATACACTCCTGTAATTTAAAAGGCTAGCTAAAACTCTTGCATTTGTTAAAGAGCAATTGGGTAATGTTTTACCAAGAAGATCTCCAGATTACACGAAGCAGCCAAAACTATTAACTACTATTGCCAGGTATGCGCTGGTATCGCTTCCAGCCTCTCCCTCTTGCTACCCATGTCTGGTCAGACCATTTTTGTGCCACCAGAACGAACTCTGCATGTCTGTTCTGAACCAGAGCAGGAAATGTATCTGTGTGGACTCTCTTGCCAAACTAGTTTTTCCAGGGACCTGACCTCCGCTCTGGTTCTTAGCACAGCCTCATTAAAGACTGTGCCAGGAACTCATGGCCAACACACTAATGATATCTGAATTCAAACTTCTATTCCAGAGATAGATTCTAAATATATATCATATTTAACAAAATCATTTGTTGTGGAGTTGTTTTTTTATTTAAACGTACACACAAAAGATTATTTTACATACTTGTACAAAGTCCCCGTTAACCTCATGCAGATGTGTAATTAATGATTTTTTTAATGCAAAAGAGCAAATATGTACCCAAACGTTCCCTATAATTTTCAAGCAGTGAAGTGCAAGTCTTAGAATTCTAACTACCCCCTCTCTGACAGTTCTTTGCAGCACTATGTACCTGCAGACAGTCAGTTACCACTTAGGGTTTAATTTCTCTTTCTTTCTATATAAACAGAAACTTGATACCTCTTGATGCCAAACAGACATACACAAATAAATAAGTAACAATATTTTTTTACCACTAGGTGGTATCAAAGCTTGAAAAATTGCTCATTTGTTCTTATTTTTTTCTAGGAGACCACAGAGGCGTTTGTTCAGATTGCTGTCTGAAAACTGCTTATATATTACATCTACTCAAAAGTCACCTTTAACAAACTTAATTTACTGTTAATACATTCAAATGAATATGTAAAAATCTATCAACACATTTCAAACTTCTCTTCAATTGGAAACTAGAGAAATAAACATTAAGCACTACCTTCCACATTAAACACATCACCAGCCAGGGACAAAATTAGTTCAGAAATTATCACTTGATTAAAATTACAAACATTAGCTCCACTTGCAATTTATTAAGACATAATTGGAGATATAATTTGCAGTTGGTCTTTATTCAGTATGTCTGAAGTCAGGTAGTACTTGCCATCAATCCACACTCCATAGCTACAGGTCAAGAAGTTGAACAGAGCCCTTTGACCCTGAATTAGAAAAGTCTGTGGTAATAATAAATAGGAAATAATTTAAAAATACACAAACGCACAGAGGCATGTAACATTTACCAAGGCTCAGAGGAGTCAAAATCACACATTCAGAGCTAAGAAAGCTACACTGCTCCCTGTTGCACTGACTTCAGTAGAACTTCACACATTGAACTGCAAGACAATAGGATTTGGTAAGCTTCAACATTGCATGTACTTGTATGCACCTCTGGGATTACATGCTCCCAGTGGAAGATAAAGCTCTGGTGGTGGTCTGTGTGGGGGGAGGCAGTAGTTGGGTTCTGTTTTGTTTCAAGAACAGCCCCACTGCTGTAGCAGCCATTTCTCCTACTGTGCTGACTTCTGAACCTCAGGTGGGGTTTCTCCCCCAGCCCCAAAACTTACCATGCCAGGAGGGCATCAAGCTCAAAAGCTGGCAAGATGCTGAAACCATTAAGGGAAGTAATAAAATCTATTTCCTTGTAATCCAGCCCACCTTTTTCAGTCTCTTTTCTATATCTGTCAACCATATGCACATACATATGCACATGTCACATCTTATTTAAGATGATGTTTAGAAAGGAAGGGATATTTTTATATCTGAGCCCTGCCTGAATGCTTGATCAGATAACACCTACTCTGACAGAAGTTACACAAATATGAAAAATAGAAGCATGAATGCACATAACAGAGCTTATATCTATAATCAATCTTCTGCTTAGAAATACAGTTTACGAATTAGAAAACCCACTTTGAAATAGCATTTAATTTACAAATGAGCAGCTGTTCTACAGCTCCTGAAAGCAGCCTCATTTAGCTGTTCTTTTATAAAGCTCATCTCCTTGACACACCGATAAATCACAAGCTTTCAAGGCTTTCAGGCTATGAAATGTTTTTCTGGAGACTGAAAGACAGAGACAGTAAGCCATCGAAGTTGCTGTGCTTTTGGTTAAGTCATTCTGATGTCTGTCCTGGGATTTATAGGTGACAGTCCTTGGAAATACTAAAAGCTGTGTGCCTTTTTTCCTCCACCCTGGTTAACTGATGTTTTCCCTAGGATAGAATCAAAAACACTTTCGTCTATTTGCTACTTAAACATAATGCCTTCTGAAACACTCTTTCACATTAAAATTCTGAAGGCCACGGGCCTCTAAGTATAATAATCCCATGCAAATGCATATTAATCTGAAGTTACAGAACAGCATGGTTGCCTTGTAGAACATTATTTCATAGCCTGCTTTAATTTCAAAACACACAGGTGAACAACTTGGACGTTCTTGATGGAAATTATCAGCAAGAAGCAACTCTAACTCACAACTAGCAAAATGATGCACCAATGTATCTCAACTTCAGAGAATCTTTTTCAATATCAGCCTCTCTTAAATTTAAAGAGGCCGAGGTCAAACATAATAGCTAGCTACTGCACGTATTCAAAAACACAGACAACCTCCTGTCTGCCAGGAGTTACTGTACGTATGAACAAGAGCTCACATTCTGTACTTGACCTCAATATAATAAGAGGATAGGAGAAGATGCTAGACATTAACATCTCACACTGCATTAAAAACATTCATAACACAATTTAAAGAGCACTGAAGATTAAGAAAACAAAGTGGAGCAGAGTCGAAGTTGCAAAGAAAATTTCAGTCTTCACTGATTTCTATGTGCAGTAACACCAAATGCTATCAATCTCCACACATTTACCTTCAGAATTCTTCTTTGAATAGCTAACATTTTTCCATCTTTGAGTACTGATGTTTCCACCTGTGCTTCTGGCAAAGAAAAATAAAAGCCAACTTCAACTCTTTACTCTCTTTGTATTTTGCTTATGGAGCGGATGTCTCTTTCTTCTTTCCCACACAAAGCACACTGAGACTCAGAGAACTGAGTCTAACTCAGTTTGTTTCTGTTCAGGCACTCAGAAGCCCATCTAACCATTTATTATACTTTATTATTAAAAAAAAAATCATTGGCATTCCCTTTTTCTTTTTTTAACACAAAGTGCAACTCTATGCATCTTTTGTTTCATTGAGCCATTACAAAGAAAACGTACACCATGACACTAAAAGCTTACCACAGTCAATGGCAGCTCTATAAAAGGAAACAATACAAGAAAAATCTAAAAAATGCAAAATTCCCATTCACTGCCAATGCAATTTTATTCTGAAGAAAACAGACCAATCTCACTCGATGCTAAACACAAATATTCTAGGAATCTACTTATGAATGTGGGCCTTTGTCTTCTGCAAAGGACAGAAATCAAATCTTTGCCTCTGTGCATCCTCACATCTCCTTCTTAGCAATTTGGTCTATTAGTATATTCAATTTTCAGAAAAAGGAAGAAGAAAGAGGACGGCAGAGAGGAAATGTTTCCTTCCATGTTTGCACAAATTGTTCACTAGCAACAGGGAATGTACCAGTTTTGAATTCTGCACAACATGGATTTCCATACAGCTATCAGTCAGCTAGCAAGTTTTGGGCTCTCTACAAGTACTGTCACCTCTGCAAGAGTTATTATCCACCAAATCTATCTTGTCTTTCTGACCTCTGGATGCAAATAGGTTAAAAGAAATCTAATTCTAACCCCACACTGTCATTTTCCCAGAACCCTCCTTAGGAAATGTTATTTTCACTGTTACTGGAAACATGCATTAACTGTGCATTACTTTCCATGCTTTTCCTGTATAAAATATAAAAGAAAGAATAATAACTTCTTTTTCATCACTCAAGTTCAGTTTTCTTCCCTATCCTTTAGGTCACTTACTCATTTCTTTGAAAAAATTGCTTATGCTTGAGGGAAAAAAAAAATGTTTACTACAATCTTTATTTATATACACATACACAAATACTCCTAAGATGTAAGGAATTCTTGTCTTATTAGTTTCCAATTCAAAACACAGGAGACAAGGGGGAAGGAACTTCTACCTCCATTCACTTTTATGCAAAACATTTGGTGGGATTTCATTTACTCAGTCCAAAACAGCAGCTAGTGTCGCTGACCATAATAGATATTAAGGACATATACATAGGCCACTCCAAAAGTAATGCCTCCTGTTTGTTTCCATGGAAACTATAACAGATGCAAAGAGCATAATAACACTATTTGATAAAGCAAATTCTCAGCTACAAAACACTAGTTTTCAACACAGTCACCAACATTAGCCATGCATTTTTACCAGTAATGAACAAGAGCCTGAATGGCGCACTCAAAAACCTGCATGGTCATCTGGACTACAGCTTTTTGCATTCCCTTTGCCACTGCTGAAATGTACTGCCCACCATTTCTCTGTGCTCACATCCACTGTTTGGTCTCCATTAACATTCAGCAAGTGTTGAAGAATATCAGTGGGTACCATTTTTACCATGTGGAAGAATTCCATGACACACCTTTGCTTCATCCTCACTTCCATGTCAGATACCATTGTGTCAGATGCCCCTTTGCTGCCATCTGTCACATGGCAGTAGCATGTCACAGAACATTGTTGGGAAGGTTCATCCTCCACTGCCATGCCACCAATATCTGCCCCTGACATTGCGGGCCAACATCACAAAATAGGAGGCATTACTTTCAGAGCAGTCCTCATATACATATATATACACACTTCAGAAGTGCTCCACTCGGTTTTCTTTAAACACTGGCATTTATTAACATGTGAGATGCACTTAGGTATGGACAACCTTACAGGAATCTGGATGCGATTATGACATATCAGACACCCAAGCCCTTTGGGAAATCAAATTAAGTAATTTAGGGTATCACAAGAGGCATTAGACACCTAACACTCAGGCAACTACATTAAGCCTCTTAATATTTCTGACCAAGAACAGTAAACCCAGGAACACTGCCAAATACACAAATCTGGAGTATTAGTGCCATTAAGGAGGAAGCAGCATGTCCTTGGCTCAGGCAGCTCTTTTCTTCTGTCTCTGATCCATACTTTCTTTTCTTTTCAGATGAAGCATTTGCCTCATCATTGCAAGCACAGTTCCATGCCCAGAGCAAACGGCATCAGTGGCTGGGAGCCTGCCTGCCAAGTCCCTGCTGTCAGTGTATCCATTTGAGGATGTTCTGCTCATTAGTACAGAAGCTTATGTAAACACAGAAACCAAGTCCTCAATTCCTCTTTTTTTTTTTTTCCATCCACCCACACTGAAAACATTAGCCTAACCGAAATGCACAGAAGCATCAAAACTTTAATAAATTTATGAGACTTCCAAGAATTTCTTATCAACTGACATTACAATTAAAGCTTAATAAAATGATAATAGGTTAAATTTTAGTAAGTGATAGCGTAACTATGCATTCAGAATACAGATTTCTAAATTGTATACCATGCAGCTGTGTGCATGTGTTACGTCAGCTAGAACTGCACATGAAAGGCAGAACACATTGCATTGTGCTGAAGGAGAGATTGCTTCTACACTGAACAGCTTTAAAAGCTGTGCTGCTTTTCCCCTATAATGAAGTGGGGTTAATAGCAGGTCAGAAACCATTGCTTTTTAAATAGGTAATTTTCAGTGCTGTCACAATAATTTAAAAGCAAAGTAACTCATATGTTTAGTTATCGGGTGCCAGACAATACAGAATACGATAAGTTTCAAGTTCAAGCAATCAAATACATAATTCTCATTCATGCAAGAAATACATGTTGTGAAGAGCTACAACAGGACATACTTGCACGGTTAGCAACATGTGCTCCCTGGGATTACAGGGTCAACAACAGATAAAATTGGATGGGTAGTCCCAAATACCACACCTCAAGCAGCTACGCCAACACCAGAATACAAAGTAGTAAATGTAATCTACACGTAGACTTGTCCAAGTATTAAGATTCTAGATTAAATCATCTTTAATGCCAGGCAGTAAGGTCCACCTCATAAAAGCACTTCATTAACAATCAGTGGTACATTGTGAGGACTACCCAATCACTTGTTAAAAGCAAGAACACAGTTATGAGACATCCAGAGTTAAACACAGAGGAGTGTAAAAATAAAGGAAATCTACATGCAAAACCCAAGAAAACACAAGTTTGGAGTAAGTAATCTGAACTGAAACAAACTTGAAACCCTTTACTTTTGTAAATACCAACTCTAAATTCCTACTGCAGGAAAGCTGACAAGTATATAAATAATCTAAACAAAATGTCCACAGGTTATATGGTTCCAAGGACTTCCTTGATGCTACTTAGTGTTTTCAAATAATAAGTTAATTATCTGATTTTTTCAGGCAAGTCCAGAGGGAATGCTTCAACTTAGGAGATGGTTATGACAATGACGGACATTTAACAAGTGCTGCAATTGAACGTCCTTCATAAACTCCTTTCTTTTTTTAAAGAAGGATCACATTCAAAATGTATTACCCCTTTTCCATATTCAACCATCATCCACCACTATTTCAGAGAATCTTACTTTAAATATGCATACATCTCTCTCTCTCTCTCTCTCTCTCTAAGCAGTGTCCAGTATCCACAGCACTTCACAATGAGCTCCTTTGGCTCAACATCCATCACTGACACCTCTGAAGAGAAATGGCAACCAGCAAAAAATAGTAATATTTATAGTTATTTTTAGTAACAAGAATTAATGCTAGCACCGAATGTAAACTTAAGTAGTAAAAATGTGAACTCCATAACGTAACTTTCAAACATCCCTTCGAGCTTCAATAATTAAGTGAGCCTGAAACAACAGTATACGGTGAAATAGCAAAGTGAATTTTGATAATTATCTAACGACTTTAAGAAATGCAGTATTTCTTGTCCTTACAAGGTAGGCTGTTTACAGCATCCAGAAAGTAGTCCATCCATTTGAAAAAAATAAACCTCCTGCAGTAGTGTGCAAGTAAGAAAGTCAGTAGATCTACTTTCAGTCTCAAGGACATGCTATTTTAACAGTGGTATGCATCTTTTTGTTATTGCAAAAATAAGAATGAGAATTCAGCTTACTGTCAAGGGACTTGAGTATTCTGGCTGGAATTCTTTCATTTGGAAATGACTGAAAAGATTCAGTACAAGAGCTGTTGCTAAAATGAACATCAGACAATTTCAATTTATACATCCCTCTTCTTCTTCTTCAGGTACAGTTTAGAACAATCAGTGTCTGACTTCAACATTCAGCAGAGACATGCCATCTAGGTTTAACACAAAATAGCCACAAATGTTCTTTTCTGCTCCCCTACATGAGTTCAGATCTCACCTGAGATTACTAAGAAATCCTTGCCGCTGTTATCTCTGACAATATTCTCAGGTCTCAAAAATGAAATATTTAAAGACTTAATGAAAGCTAATTATCAAACTGCTATACTCAACAGAAAATTTCAATTCAGTTCTGCAAAAAAAGGGTTTGGCATGGAAAAACAAACTCTAGGAACAAGTTAGTGCTCTGTCATGCTGTAACAGACCTGCCATTCATTCCGCCAGTTGTGGTCAATATTTCCAATGAGAAGTTTGTTTATCAAGGATTTATTACTGGTGCTATTAAGCAGTTACACCTCAAACCCACTTGGCAGACAACATTTAGCAAATTCAAAGAGCTGCTCTACTACTTTAAAAACACAAACAGCATCTGCTGTGTCCCTAAACAAACACAAGATGGCTTTCAAAAGCGTATCTTGTACTCGCAATTGCTGTGGATGCATCACCCCACCAGGCAAGTTTTCCTGATGTGCAGTCCACTTTCCCTCTTACATGTTTCAACCCACTCAACCACACATTTACATTTGGCTGCCTCAGCAAGCATCACTGAAATATCAGGAAGCACAATTTCTTCACCTAACCTTCACCTACCAAAATCTGCTTCCGAGGAAGGCAAACAAAATCAAGCCCTCAACAATTTTAAATGACAATGCCAGAATCACAGAACTGTGGGGTTGGAAGGGACCTCTAGACCCCATCGGGTCCAACCCCCTGCCAAAGCAGCTCCCTAGCCCGGGTTGCACAGGTAGGTGTCCAGGTGGGTCTTGAACGGCTCCAGAGCAGGAGACTCCACCACCTCTCTGTGCAGCCTGTGCCAGTGCTCCATCACCCTCGCTATGAAGTTCTTATGCACATTTGTGTGTAACTTCCTATGTATCAGTTTGTGGCCATTTCCCTCACCACACTCTGTTGAGAAGAGTCCAGCCTTGTCCCTTTGCCAAATGTAGCCCTGATCAGCCGGCTACTGACTACAGAAAGGCAAAATACTGTATTTTTTATGAGCCTGTGGCAAAGAAATACAAACGAATAAACATCAAAATGGCTTAAAATGATAGTTCAATTGATGCTAAACTTAGCTTTTTAAAGTCTGAAAAAACAAAATCATTCTAAGTAGCCAACTTCCTTTGAGGAAGCAACTAGATTCAAGACACTTCACCTCTGAAACTAAAATTACTTTAATCAGTAAGTAAAAATAGTAAAATAACTAAAATAATCATATAATCCTCTACTGCCGAGACTGCTTCTAAAGTCTTAGCCCCAGCTACAAATTTTAAGAGCACAATAATGAAAACTGTATTTTGTAGAAATACAGTGCACCTTTTGCAGAAACAATCAGTGTTTACTTCTATCCCCAATTCCTTCACCATTAAGGTAATACATACCAAATACATATTTTCTTCAGACCTTCATTTGCTGCTGATTTTTGAACCACAGGGATGACTTACTATACTTTCTAGCAATAATTTACTGAATCATAGAATGGTTTGGGTTGGAAGGGTCCTTTAAGACACCTAGTTCCAACTCCCTGCTATAGGCAGGGACATCTCCACTGGACCAGGTTGCTCAAAGCCCCATCCCAGCCTGGCCTTGAATGCTTCAAGGGAGGGGACACCCACAGCCTCACTGGACAACTTCTTCCAGTATCTCACCATCCTCAAAGTAAAGAGTATCTTCCTAATATCTAGCCTTAATCTACTCTCTTCCAGTTTAAAACTTATCTTTTTGCTAACAGAGTTATCATTATGTACTTGACTCACCCTAATGAAACAACAACGTTCCACCCAAGATCGATACTTACTCATTACAGTTGCCCAATTCATAAAATAGAAGCATATAATTCTTAATAATAAATAATTCAGAAAATAGAAACAAATTGGACAATGATCACTTTATAATGTGGAAGAAGAAAATTTCATCAAAAAGGAATCACTAAGTTCATACATTTCATTTGGAAAATGTGTCATTTTTACACTACTGGCACAGGATAAAAAAAAAAAATCTGCCTTTAATCCAAGGAGGTATGGCAGTCATACCACTCAACACATATATCTCAGAAAGCTATCCAGGAAAATCTTTCAAAGTACAGCAATTTAACTGAAAGAGGAATTTGACATCTTGCACAACAAACTTGAGTTTCATAGGTCAGACCAGCTTGGAACAACACAGAACAAGGAAACTACTGATCCTCACTTAGTCTTTGATTATGTTGCAATGAGTAGAAGTTGACTAACTGGATTCAGTTCAGGACTGCAATAAGGGCTCCTTCACAAGAAAAGCATCCAGACAAATCATCCAAAGAAACTCTGTTTTACCAAACTATAGGTACTGGCCTCATATAAGGTATGCATAGAAAAGTGAGAGGAATCCATTAATGTAGCAATGCTTGGACATTTTAAATAAGACATTTAATTTTTAAGTCTTAGACTACTATGTTGGTAAGACAGTAAATAACAAAGCAGCAAAAAAGTCTCAGCAAAAGTAAAGACTAAAAACTGTAGTAGATAAAGTCACCTCCAGCTCTCTAACAAATCACAGATACCTCTATTTCAAGTCTAGTTTTTAAAATTAATAAAATAGGTCAATTTGGAGTTTTAACTTCTTTTCAAGCCCTAAAGCACAATCTAAAGTAAAAAAAAACTAACAACCTTTAGAGATCCCAAATTTCAGGTAAAAGGACACCATATGCTCCAGCAAGACTTCTGGTCTGGACAATCAATGGACTGAGGCTGAGACTGCAGGGCACAACATTCTGTACCACACACTGTGCTGCACAGTTGTAATTGTAATTAGAAGCAGGCCAACCAAGCACAAATACAACCAAATTGGCTTCTCTGGATTCCCTTATGAGCTGCCATAGAAGCACTAGTCTTGAATTGCATTTATTAAAAGGCTCCAGGTAAAATTAAAAGAAAAAAAGAGGCAAACAATGTTTAAAGCAGTAGAAACATGGAAGGAAAAGATGCTGATTATGAGTTTCACCTAAACTGCAAATAACCCAAGATGATTTCACTTTAGTTTATTATGACAACCCCCAATTCTACCTCTAAGCATTCTTCAAAAGCGTACAGCCTCAGATAAGAGACCAAAACCAAACATTTACTAACCTTTCTACATTGACAGGCTTGTCAAATTTAAATAGAATATAATCCCCAGCAACCGGTGTGACAGCCCAGAAAAAATCTTCCCCCACGTAGGTCTTTTCTAGCGTATGCCCCTGGTAGACTTTTAAAGATGTGGAAACCTCTGCAGGTGGATTCACATGGATTTTGTGCAGTAGTGGTTTCAGGAAGTCTTTATCCTGATTGAAAGAAAGACAAACATCATGTTGTTTTATTATGTTTTTCTCAAGTGGTTACACTTAAAATGATCTCCTAGAGAAAAAGAAAAAAAAAAGAAAAAAAATATAATACTCATTTCCAGATATTTCAGATCTTGTACTAGGTAATAAGACGAGCTTGCCATTAAAGTAATAAAGAAAGAAAGAAAGAAAGAAAAAGTAATAAATAGAGAAATAAAAATTTCGAAGTGTATTTCCACTACCAAATATTCACAAAAATAAGTTGAGATTGGTATTCAAAAATACTAAACAAGAAAACTCTTGCTTCCTCAAAGGCTAAAAATAAAATAATAAAAAAATAATCATCAGGTCAACTTGTTCTGGAAAGGAAGGAAAAGTGTAGCTACTAACCGTGAGTTTCTGGATCTTCCCTGCCAGGGAGGAGTGGAGGCCAACATGTTGGAAGAGAGAAGGCCTGAAGCGTATCCGTAGGTTTGATTTCTGCCGATCACAATGTTTCTAAAGCAAGAGGAGGAGGGATAAAAACCCAAGTTGTTAAATCCAACAAAGAGATGCTGAGATTTTATTGAAAGAATGTGATATTACATGAACCAAAAAGACACACAGAAACCTACACCTATTTATCCAGTTCACCTTGGTTTTATTCTAGAAATCTAGCAGTACTGACGTGCTAATATATTACTAGCCAATAAAGGAGAAATTTACATCGGTTTTGTTTAGAGCCTGTTTCTTCAGAAGGCAGCTTCAGAAGGAAGCTACCTGAGGAATAAAGGACCAAAAATCTAAATTTAATCACCGTTTAGAATCTTCTCTATGACTGCTAAACAAGTAGAAGTATTCTACAGTGCTGCATAGGAATTGTAAGAAGAAATTCATTTTAGGACTGTTACATATAGAAACTAATCAGACATTTTCTTTCACCAACTACTGCATTCATCTCCAGAATCCAAAACAATTATAATGCCTCTAAAAAAGGCATTTCTGAAGGTTTACTTGAAACTAAAATCTTGGTAGGAAAAGAGAGTCTTTCAGGAAACACCGTAACCACAATAAATGGTATGCTAGCCTTCAGTTCATCGAAAACAGCACATTCACTAACATTAAAACATTTTAGAAGTTTCACAGTAAGAAGAAACTTACAGCATCTTTTTCAGGGTTACACACTTTCACCCAGAGGATATGGTCCAGAAGCCAATCAATTGGTTTCTCCTTATAAAACATAAATATGAACTCTACAATAAGAGTGATATCTGGAGACTGGAACATTTTGCCTGCAATGACATTAAGAATAACTGAAGTTATTTTATAATAAAGTTAGAACTGTATCTTGAAATCACTGAGATAATAAGCAAGTTTGTAGCATGATAAGGTATGTTAGTGATGAACAACGTGAAATCTCAGTGTTACTAAAAGCTCTGTACTTCTCATAGAATCGTGGAAAGCTTTGAGGTGGAAGGGATCTTAAAGGTCATCTAGTTCCAATCTCCTGCCACGAGCAGGGACACCACTTACTACATCAGGATGCCCAAAGCCCCATCCCAACCAGCCTTGAGCACTTCCACAGATTATCTGGGCAACTTATTTTCTACACTCTTACAGTAAAGAATTTCTTCCTAATATCCAATCTAAATCTGCCCTCTTTCAGTTTGAAGCCATTTCTCCTTGTACTGTCACTATAATTCCTGATGAAGAGCCCCCTTCCACCTTTCCTGTAGGGCCCTTTTAGGTACTGGAAGGTCACTGTAGTCTCCCTGGAGCTTTCTTTTCTCTAGGCTAAACAATTCCAACTATCCCAGCCTATATTCACTGAAGAGGTATCATAGCCCTCTGATCATATTTGCAATTCTCCCCTGGACTTGATCCAACACCTCCATCTCCAACTGATGCAAGAAGCCCAAGAGCTGAATAAAGTATACCCAGTGAAGTCTCACAACTGCGACCATCACCTCCATCTCCCTGCTGGCCACCCTTCTTTTGATGCAGCCCAGGATACAGTTGGCCTTCTGGACATAAGTGCACGCTGCCATCTCATGTTGAGCTTTTCAGCAATCAGCAATCCCAAGATCTTTTCTCAATACATTCTCCACCCAACCTGCATTTGTGCTTTTGATTGCCCTGATGCAGATAAAGGACTCAGCCTTGTTGAACTTCATGAGGTTTGCACAGGCCTATCTCTCAAGCCTGTTTCTGGATGGCATCCCTTCCCTCCAGCATGTCAACCACACCATGCACTTTGGAGTCATCAGCAGACTTCTTGAAGGTGCACTCAATCCCACTGTCCGTGTAATGAACAAAGACATTAAAAGAGCACTGGTGCCAATACAAACCCCTGGTGAACACTGCTCATCACTGTTCTCCACCTCAACACTGAGCTATTGTCCACAACTCTTGAGTTCTACCTCCAGTCAATTCCTTATCCAGCCATAAAATCCATGTCTCTCCAATTTAAAGACAAGGATGTTGCACAGGACAACATCAAAAATGCTTTGTATATTCTGGGGAGATGATGTCAGTTGCTCTTCCCTGATCCACCCTGCTCTAGATCACCAAACCCAGCAGGTCAATTTGAACTTACTGAAGTTACATTGGTTGTCACAATGAGACGAGATAACTGACTTGTAGTTCCCTGGATCTCCCCTTTTTTTTGCTTTTTAAAACCAAGGGGGTTGTGTTTCCCTTTTTCAGTCACTGGGATCTTCATATGACTGTCATGACTTGTCAAATACAATGGATAGAGGCTTGAAAACTTCGTCTGTCAGTTCCCATCAGACTGTTGGATGCATCTCATGAGATCCCATAAACTTGTGCATGTTCAGGTTGTTCAGAGATCTCAAACTTCTCCTGAAGTGGGAGGTTCTTCATTATTCCTGTCCCCACCTTTGCCTTCTGTGACGTAAGCTGTGTGGCTGGAGCACTTGCCAGTGAAGACTGATACAAAAAAGTTCTTCATATCCCAGGTAAATAGGTCTCCCATTTCCTTCCACGGTGGGCACATTTCTTTTCCCTGCATTCCTTTAATAACTGACATACCTATAACAGCCTTCATTGTTGCCCTCAACATCCCTGGCCAGATTTAATTCTATCAGAGCTTTAACTTCCCTAATCTTATCTCTGGTTGCTTGAACAATTTCTCAGCGTTCCTCCCCGGTGACACGTCATTGGTTCTAGAGCTTTCAGCTATTCAAAACTAAAAAATTCTGGAAATTCTGTACAGCACACTAACACACACTTAAGTACGTGAAGCGTTCTCTTCATTTGTAATGCCCATGGCCTTCATAAGTTTTTTTATACATTAGAAAAGGAGATCTGGTTCTCATCTACAAGAAGGAAACATCATAACGTAACAACTTTCATCAGAAAGGCTGTTAAGGAGCTGCATAGGGTATTCTCGATGACAAACAAATAAGGAACAACCTTTTGTATGCAACTTAAACCATCAGCATTGGAGCACTCCACTCGAGCACATGGCTGAGTGAAAATGAAGAACTGCAAGCACTCTGCCTTAATCAGTCCTTACAGTGAATGTTCATTTTTACACAAAGAGAAGACAGGATATGTATTACCCTGAGCCAGTACTATACTTAAGGCAGAAATTTATCTTGTCTTAAATGATGGTATTTCCATTGTGAATATGCACATGGACCATCCCTCAGAGATTAAGTTACTCTTCCTATGAGGCTTACCAAGGTCTGCAATTCATGGAGGATTATCACAAGGTAGTACAATAAATCAATCACTAAATAAAAACAAGGAGTAGAGAGTTCAAATCTCTTTTAACAAGGATGGAGAATTTCTCTGGTCAAATGGGACTGCGCTTGGCATGTTACACACTATCTCAGCTCAGATACAGAATTCCAGGTTATTAGCTTACACATTAAGTAACTGGGATATGTTTTAAGTGAAAAAGTTGCAGTGGTCTTGTTATGTGTGCTACAGCAGTGTCAATTATCACAGAATCACAGAATTGTAGGGGTTGGAAGGGACCTCTAACTCCCCATCAGACTCAAATACCTGGACATTTGTTCTGACAGTGCTTAGATCCTGACCAGCAAGACCCATTTTTCTCTCTAAAAGGGGATAGACACATAAGAGATCACCGAAGGGGCTCCGCCATTTCCAGAAAACACATCTGATGAGTAGGAACTCTGATTCCACTCCTGCATGACTTGTGTGAAATTGGTGAAGAGCATAGCCCACGACATAACATTTCTTTTGGAATTTGAAATCATTTTGGAGGAGTCTGAATGAGACTACAATCATGGTGTTGTACAATTCAGAAGCAGTATCTGACATAAGTCCCAATTATTTCATCTGTTGGAATGATTTTATGATCATAAAGGAGACTATTCACAGAGTTGAGTGGAGAATTAAGTGTGTTAAGACATATTAACAGATTCAACACTGTCAAATCAGAAAGCTGTCCCTTACACAAACTTTGCATTTTTGTTTTGAAGTAAAAACACTGACATTACTTGTTAGTGACTTCTACAATGAGAACCTCAAATAGGCATCCCTACTTGAAATTAGTGTGCAACTAAACTGAGGCTTCCACTAAACAAGGGACAGTTCTCTCGAAACTACAGAGCTTTCTTGTTAAAAAAAAATAATAGCATTTTTTTCTTTATTAGTATCTTGTTGCTACCTACGTACTTACATTGTTGTCATACTGTTCAACATTATTTACAGAAGTATTTAAAAACAGATAGGAAACAATCAAATTATTTGTACAATATTGTATAAAATATTCATGAGTTATAACAGCTCTTTCAGCTTGTCACGCTCCTAATTTTCCTGGTGATTCATCTCTGCCTACTCCTTTCAATAACAGTCCAGGAAAAGAGAAAAATACAAGAAACCCTAATCAAAGATCAGCTTAAAAATGTAGGGGCTCATCAAGCATTTATGGGACTGAAGTCATCATTTCTGGATGACACTGGTTGAAATTGTCAGTCACACCTAATTCCACAGAAAGATGACCTTTCCATGTGGCATTGTAAAGATACATATGCAACCCAGAAAACAAAAACATCCCAACATCATTCCAATTGCTGTGGAGGCTGACTGAAGAGTCAGCTTATCCTCTTTCAGGAGCCTATGTATTCAGTTTGCTCTGGAATCCTTTACTTCCTCTACTCAAGGACACAGCAATAGCACTACACTGTACATAAATCACTCTGAACAGCTCATCTTCTAAAGAAGACAACAATTGTAGTCTTCAGTTGTCATCTGTGGTAAAAAGACATTCAGAGATCATGCCACTTGAAACCTGAATGTCAAGGTACAGAATTGTTACCAACAATTAAATCACCAGAGAAAAACACCGAAGATTACGCACATACCCCTTTTTCTCTAATTTAAGTTATCCTAATTTAATCCAAAATAAAAACAAGATACAAGCAAGCAAATTATTTGTTTCTATGTGGCAAACTTGTGCCCAGAGATGCTTTCTTCTATGCCTGCATTTGCATGCTATTGATCGACTATGCAGCCAACCACTCCTGACTCAGTGAAGAATCCCAGGTACTACTGTCTTCAAACCCCAATGGCAGCTCTGTATTATACTCCCAAGCACTGAGGAAGGGTTCGACAGCACAGGCAAAGCCTTCTCCCTGAGTTCACAATGTGCACTGGAGCAAAAACTAGCAAGCAGAATCCTGCTCCTCAAGCCTGAGACACGTACCTGGAGTAATACTGCCTCTCACTAAGGGCAGATAAACACATACTGCTTTACAGAAGTGCCGTCACCACCTTTCACACTCAGTTGGCACAGCCTTCCCCCAGCTCTCTGTCTTTCAATACAACACAACACCTCTTCTATCTGCCATTTCTGTTACCTGCTAAGTACTTCTGACCCCAGAACACCCTTCCAATCCTACACCAGCTCAAAACCAGACTTGCTTCACCACAGGCTTTCCAGTAGAGTCTTCAAAGCTCTGGAACCCCAGCTGTACACAGCTTCTCTTTGGCATGGTAAGCAGCCCAAGACAATCCCCGCTCTACATATCCAATATTTCAGACCCTCTAAATGCAAAACAGCCAAGCCCTTGCCAAACTTCTCCTTAATGAGGGTGTCAGCAGCAGCCTGGTTTCTATGGGACATGGACATAGCCTGAGAACAAGCAGAAGCATTTGCTCAAACCCCACAGTCTTGTGACCTTCCATACTGCTGCAGAAAGCACCGGGAGCCATGAAGCCATCCAGGTGGCATCCAAATCTAGCCTGCAGACTGCCCATTTGCTGTCCCCAATACACAGTCAAAAATCATCAAGCTGGAGACCTAAGCAAAAATTGGAAGAATGAGAAGAACTGCAAAAGACAACCTAGAGGCTGATTTCAGACCACTCCATTAAAGTTTGTGACAGCTGACATCATAGCTACAGGACAAGGTATTGTAAATCTTCCAGAAAACACTTCAGCTTACAAGCAGTTGGAAGACAAATTGGTATTTCTCATCAAAATCTGGCAGGTCTTTACCATGTTATGCTAAGGACTGCAGTGCAGAGCTGAATTCAAAAGAGCAGAAGAGGCACCTCCTTCTATAGAGCTTCTACAGAAAGAGCATACATCTCACCCATTATTTATTAGATACTTGACAGCACTTAGGGCTATGCTTTCAGTATCAAAAAAATAAAAATAAATCAAAGAAAGCAACTTCTCCTCAACGCTAGAGGTGACAGAATTTTATAATCCTGCTGTCAGCCTAAACAGCTTCACTTCCCACTTCTTCATGTAGTACTTGCGTAAGTTAGATTTTCAGTTCAGAAACACTGTGACAAAAACACATTTTTTCCTAGAATTTGTAAGCTGATCAAGGCTTCCAGCAGACTACAATGAATCAACTACACTGAATCACTAATTGCTAAATCACTAGCAGTTCTGTACTCTATTTTCAGCTATCTACACAAAAATCATCCCAAATTTCAAACCAACCACTTTTGCCCTTCTCTTCAGCTGTCTGCTTTACCAAATTATCAAGATTCATAAAGAGATAGTAGAGATAGGGAAAATCTACACTGCTTGCATATTCATATGCTGTATAAGGCTATTGTACATCAGCATGTTTTAAAGCCAGAAGAGTTAGTCACCTTCACGAATACCAACTTTCTTCTCAAAACTTTCAAGTGGGATAATTAGCTAAATTGGGACAAAAAAAACAAATGTTATTCTGTAGGTAAAAAGAAAACAACACATTAAGATATGTAGTCACAGCAAAACGCATCCAAAAGTGATGGCATTTAATCAACAGGATGAAGACCACTACGATTGAAGGACCAGAACAGGAATGCCCAGCAGCAGAAACAACTAAACATAATTACAGATATTTTCAGAGCCTACAGTGCAAATAGTCACATAGGAAAAAGAAAAACAACACAACTTTAAAATATTTTTTTACAGCTTTACATGTGACTAAACCAAATCTCAGTGTTAAGAAGAATCTACTTATTCCTCTTGGCTTTGATTCTGCTTCCTCTATAGCAAACTCTATGAACATAGGGGTGAGAAAGGCAAAATACATACGTATTTTGAAATATATTTTCATAGGGTTGGTAGCACATGTCCTAAACTGTTGGGCTTATACACATTTTGACATCACAGTATTACAAAAATGCAACTTGCCACTGTTGCTCTCTACTACTCCATCCAAAGCAAACGTAGAATGAAGGCAAATTGTTTCTATAGCCTAGGAACTTCACAAAAAATTTACATTCTAAGTGCAGTTAGGCCTGGATCTAAAACTGTAACCCCACTTAAGTCCACAAATAGAGTTCAACGGTTCAAAAGTAGAAATAAAGTTTAATCAGACGCTATTGTTCAAGCAATCCATCCAGCCACAGAAACACAGAGAGCTGAGAATTGCAAGTTGCCCCTTCTCCCCGCAAAAGAGACAATGTTACTTTGGGTAAAAATTCCAGTAAATTATTAGAATGTTTATTTCTTCATGATAGGTAGCTCCATCTCCTGTTTTGCCCTCCTTGGTTTGCCCAAGGTAATCAAGCAGACTGGTTACGCGGGTAGCAGACAGTAGATGAGAAGACTTCCCTCTGTCCATTTCCTCTCCTGCTCTCCATTGTAGGTTAGACTGGCAAGTACAAAGCAATGTACAAAGCAATTCTGTACCCTAACAGTACTTTAGTTAATGAGTGCTAGTTTCCATTCAACTCTGTCAGCCTCTGAAAACCTGGAAATCAGAAAACTATTGACTCGGCAACACACCTGATGCTGAGCTGTAAACACAGTAGTGCAGGAAACTTCACAGTATGACTTAGTTTTTAATTTTCCCTTGCATATCTGCAGCTTTGTGCTTTTCATCTGATCGTGACACATCACTGCAATAATGAAATACTCTTTCAATGTGTAAAATTCCTTTAAAACTTCTCTTTCTTTTTTACTGTTTAGTATCTCTCGATAAAAACATACTAGTGTAAGACAGAAAAAATGACAATACAGTGATTTCATCAGCCTCCCCCAGGAGCCCAAGATGCTGCATTAACTTCTCTCACTGTCGTTTACTGCCACTGACAGACAGTTTCTAACTAACTTTACAAAGGAGCACATGTCATAACTTCTCCTGGATGGATTAGAAAGGCAAAGATAGAACAGGCTTGGCAATCCAGACAAAACAATGTCTGATGATTCTTGGAAATTTTACCATAAACATCATTTTGCCTGTTTCAGACAGTGTTAATTCTTGGGCTTTTTTCCCCCTTGAACTTCACAGTCTAATTACATTTTTATTTTAACCACACTCAAAATAAGTAATTCCTTGCAGTTAAAGTGTTCTTATAAATAAAAGAACTTTTGGTTATAAAAATGCTCTTATTTCCAACAGTTTGAATTTGACTGTGATAGAAAAGTAGACAGACTAACAAATGCAAACATGAGTTAAACCACAGAATTGTTAAAAAAAAAAAAAAAAAAGCCAAAGAATTTCTAATTTCCAGTCTGGTCTATATGCAGTACAAAGATAACTTTGAAGTCAGATCACTATTCATCACGCCATCTAAGGATGAATGTCGTCTTTCAAACTACTAAAATGAACATTTTCTTACCAATGAAACCCAGCTGAGAAAATTCCAGAATCATCCAATCTTCAGAAGCGAGCTGAAGCGCAAAGTTTTTTATTGTGCTGAAGTAATTCTGCTTGACAACGATGTCATCCTCAAGCTAGAAAAAGGGAGCAATGATATCAACATACATAAAAAACAGAAAAGCGATAGAAAAAACACTGCTAGAAAATAGTGATTTGAAATACACTGCTAACAGATAACCATATATTTTTAATACAAGCACTGCTATAAAACCTCAGTTCTACGGACAAGAATAAATATTTTAGGGTTCATAGTCTATTGGTGGAGAACTAATCCAGAATCTTTCTGTAATAAAATGCCTTGAATACATCTCAACATAATGCAGATGTTAAGCAGGCAGTAAGATCACACTGCTTTTCTTGCTTCTATCTTCAGAGAAGAATCATTCACGAAATAATTTTACATTTAAGTGACATCATCAGGACATTATATGGAAAACAAATAGAATTAATTTTATCATTTCTACGATGCTGTGATTATTTACTCGCTCTCATGCTAGCACTGAAAGACTTTCTCAAGATGCTAAGAGATGCACTCTACAGAGGCAGGATTCACTTCCCCATTTTATGACCCCAGCTGTCACACAGAAGAAAAGGTGCACAGTCCAGCCTTGCCCAGACAGCACAACTTCCAAGATGTTTTGCTGCAATCTCTTTACTACACATTGAGTGCAGGCTGCTGCATAAAGGAAACTGCTTCTCCTGCCCTAACCCCTAGAGCATTCACGCTCACCTCCTTGTGCTGGCACTAACATTCGTGTGACTGCCTCGCTTCAAGCAGGCTGCCAAAACATCACTGCCTGCACAGCTTCCAGGAAAAGTGAGTCTCCAACAGCTCCCAAAGAGCAGTCGTCATAGTTCACTCTGGAAAAACTGCATGAGTGGGGTGTTATACCCAAAGGACACACTTCCAAAATCTAAATGAAAATCCTAAGCACAGCTACTCACTAGATCTGCAACACCTGTAGGCAGAGCTTCTACTTTAAAGCAGGGAGACAAACAGGAGCAATTAGGAGCTAAATTAAACTTAAGATTAATTCCTTATCTGTGCTCTTGAAAGCCTCTGAAAACATTACATTAAAAAAAAAAATAAAAAAATCTAGGAACACAGTCAAAAGTGAAACTATGCACAACAGACTCTGGAGATCGAAGTGACACTGCACCCGCTTTCAAGAGCGAGAAAAATAGATTTTAGTTCAACTTCCACTCAAAACTATGCTGGTGTCTTTTGCCTCAACTGTAAGTCAGCTGGGGGAAAAAAGAAACTAGTTAAGCTGCCTCCATCCCTTCACTTTTTATGCAAAGCATCTTAAGATAAAAATCAAATCGTACACAATAAATTGCTTCCTACTTCAATGAGTGCCATCCACAAAATACTTCCTCAGATACCATAACCCACATACTTATTGGCCCACAGTAATGTAATCACGTTAACTCTGCTCTGCATAGGTCCTTCTGCTGTGACCACTGGCATTATTTTCAGAGATTCATTTACAACAAAGAACAGAAACTTACCTGGATGTAATAAACTCCCTTTTTCTGGGCATACATCATAAGAAAACAGTAATCCAAGTTCTGTTTTGTTCTCCATCTGCAAATCAATTACAAACTTAAGTATTATGGAAAAAGTTATTTCAGTACATGCTGGCATTACAAAGTAGATCTCTCTATGAAGAATGACACATATTGGTGAAATACTAGGAAAACTGCTTTTGTTATCGTTCCCTCAGGAAATCTGACTGAAAAAAAACCAACAAAGCAATAAGGTTTTCTCGTTATGCTTTATTACAGACAAAAACTGGTTTAATTTTACTCTGGTTCTCTGAAAGCTACCTTATATTTCACTAAAACGCATGTTCATTTTAAACAATAATTCAGTAGGATTACCGGGTTTTACAACATATTTCAGAAAGAAAAACAGTAAGCTACAACAGCAAAAAAAAAAACAAAACAAAAAAAACCCCAACAAACTCCATTTTCCTCCCAGAATTTAACATTGAAAGAGTTCACTGAAGCTTAACATTAAACTCAGATCACGCAGAGAACAGCATGCAGACACAAGGGCACTGAGAAGGACTCAGTGCTCTTTTAGCATCCCCACACTTTGGAGAATTACAGTAAGAAAACATTTAAAGGATCCACTTCCCACTTGTCAATTCATAAACAAGGAAAGTGTGGATGCAGGAGGAGATGAGAAAAGATCTGAAGGAATGAACTAACCTCACTCTCTCTTTTGAGTCTCCAAACGTCTCTTTCAAGTTTGACAAATCAGGATAGTAAGTCGCAGGAGGGGCTATTACTTCCACCAACCCAGAATTGATCTCTGTAGAAAATCTGTCAGTAGAAACATCATAGAGTCATACAAACTATTTAGAGTTTTGTACACTTCCTGCTAGCATTCAGTTGGTATAACTACATCTGGTTATAACGACTCATTCAAACAAAGGATGAGAAGTAAGGCAGTGTATATCATTTTGTCTAACACCTTTAGAATAGTATAGCTGCTTGATTAATAATCAGAACACTAACTAGCTTCTAAACACTTGATTTTTTTGTTCCCACACTAGAACCTAGTGATTTTCTTCTACAGTTCTCTTTGAACATATGGAACACAAAGCAATAACACAGAAGTCACAGATTTCCATTAATGTTAAGCCAATACAAGCCACTTATAGTGCACAAAAACAATTTAAATTCCATTTATTCTACAATTTACCTGACTGAATAATTGCACCTTAGTTTATTGTTTAATACTACTTTTTATTCAAACGTAGAAATCCCCTCCCTAATCAAAAATGTGTAATCTCATATTTCCATGATACTTCTTAGTATTTATCCTTACGTTACTTAGGAAAAACAAAAAGGAAAGTCACCAATAAGCAAAGAAGTTTCTCATTAAAACTGCAACTTACTCTTTTTCCAGGCTTGCAACAACATTGTTAACATAATCAAGATCAGTCTGGAAAAAAAAGAAAATAAAATAAGAAAAAGCAACAAATGAAATACCAGCCTTGCTGCTACACTTGATTAACACAACCATTTGAAGTAGCTGTATTTGACAATAAATTTCAGCATGCGAGACATCTGAGTAATAGAATTTCATGAGTGATGTGTTCCTATGTCCTACATCTAACAGGAGAATTATTATTTTTTTTTAATAGAATGGAATGATGTGCCTTATCTCTGCTTTCAACAGATAGTTCTAACATAACGCTTGTTTTTTTTCAGTTCATGCTCTTAATGGCAAAAATCACATAAGGTTTTGCATAGGAAGAATTTCATGTTATTGTTATACAATTAAAAATGATACAAAACTATTATCAAGGAAAGCCTTCTGGAGAACAGGGCACTAAACATGCACTTATTTCATAAATACATCTCCTAAACTTGTGTCTGTTTTAAGAAGAACATTTACAGTCTACAAATAATGAAGATTCTGGTAGCTTATGAGGATTCTGCAGAGCAGCTGCCTTTCAAATGCTGGAAACAAAGGAATAGCTCATACTTTCTGATCAATTCGTAATGCAGATTATCATTGAAGGATTCTACACACAGAGAATAAACCCCTCCCAAGCATTTCTATACAACCACTGATCTTGTTTGATAAAGGTTCTTACCCTTTGATCTTCAAAAATCGAATGGTGATTTTTAAGTTATTTCATTTGTGTTCTTTCTAAATCCAACATAATGCCTGCATAGTTTTTGAAAAACTACCACAATGTTGTCTCTTTCTTTTTCCTTTATTTTTTTTTTCCAAAAGCCAGTTGCAAGTACTATACAAACAAGGGAGTTGAAACCATTTGTCATACTTCCCTTCATAAATATTTCCTTTCTAAGCACTATTGCTAGTCTTTTACAGGACATTAGTTCTAACAAGCAGCTGAGATTTTTGCAAACTAAAACTCATCTTGTAGCGAGTTCCACACAAGTAGACTCAGGGCTGGATGAACCTTTATAGGTCATTAACTTCTTAACAACAACGTGTGGATCATTCATGTACTGTTTATCACAGGAATGTAGTCTAAGGCATCACTATTTTTTTTTCTTTTACTGTATTTTAATAGCTGCAAATCATTACACAAAGATACTTCAATGGTAACTATCTCTATATTTTATTGAAGCCCTTCATGTGTTTTTCTTTCCTTTTAAATATTAAAAATATAGAAGTATTTGTTTAGACAACATAGGAAAAAGAAACAATTTGGATTTCAAGTTACATTCCAAGCTCTGATTATTTACTCTCATATAAATATAAGTAAAATATTTGTTAAACAGTCCATAATATAATTGCACAGGAAAAAAAAAAAAAAAACACAACTATTTATTTATTTTTAAATAGACACCAGAAACACAGTTCATTTTTATATGGTATTGCAGACATTAAAATAAATGCCAAGTTGCATCTTAACTAGAGCAAAAGCCTGCGCAACAATACAACACTTCTTAAAACATTTTTGCCCTGTTTTGTCCTAATACAGGATGAACTACAACCAGCAAAGAAAGTAAACTTGGAATAAGAGTTTTTCCCCTACTTCCATCCATTTTTCCTGTCTTTCCCTCATGCATAAGGTTGGCAATCACAATAGCTTCTCATTTTAGGAGAAGTAGCCTGTAGACTTCCAACCACACACTGTAATCCATGCTACTGCCAAACAAAGTCACGTTGAGCTGGTCTAGCTGCATCAGATACAAGATAAAGCAAATGCTGCTGCTCTTTCAGTAGGTAACTCACATTCTAAATCAACAATGCATCAGAATAGTGCAAAAGGAGATATCACTTCTACAATGAAAAAAATCGAGACAGAAAGAGTTGATAATGTTCTTCAGGGCAAATGCATTAAAAATGCTATATCCTGCAATTATTTCAATAGAAATAATTGCATTTTCATCTACCTGCATCAATTGAGACTCAGAACCACAACTTCAACACCAAACCCCTCTCAGAATAAGCAAGCTGTGCACCAGCTTTCCACATATGAACTTCCAGAGGCAACTAGCTCCTCTCAGTACCCAGCCTAATGCTCAGTGGGATCTTTGCCAATGCCCTTCAGAGGAAGTCTTGTCCCAGGAAGGTGACACTTGTAAGTTATTTCACAGAACCATCATCGACTAAATATGAGAACATGCAATGAATTTGATCAAGCAGCCACGATGCCCAAGGGAAGAGTTAACCATGCAAAAGACTCTGAAGTTCAGTAAAGGGAGGAAATCTGAAATAGTCAGATAATTCCTTGAAAATTTGGACAGTAACTGAAGACTTGGGGAAAAAATCTATTGTCAACAAAGATCTTCTCCCAATTTTGAGGAAGAAGGCTTTCACTACTTTGATGGAATCAGACCTAAAGTGCTCTTTATCAACCTGCAGGACATAAGAATGCTGCAAACAAGTATAAAGTATGTATTACATAAGGAACAACGCCCTTGTTTTCTCAGAGCATAAGAGCATGAGGATAAGATAAATTCAGATTAATCAAAAGGAAATCATCCTTGAAAGAAAGTGTAACTACACCAGGCTCCCAGAGAAGTTCATCTGATAAACAGCAGTTTGACTTTGGAACAGCCATGAAGAATGTAAATGGCTCATGCGTGGTACAGTGCCATTTGCATCTACTGAAAGGAAATGCCACTGGTGATCCCAATCACAGTTGCACTATCTGCAAGATGATAGCAATGAACGCTTATGTCTACTAAATCAGAAGGCATTACCATTCATTAGTAGCACCGTTCAAGTTGAAGATTAAATAATTCCTAGCAGATTGGAACTTCAGAAAAGGAAGTAGAAATTAACATTTAAAGAACTGTTCTCCTTAAAAATTAAATGTCAAACTGTGAAAGGCCATAGCCTAAGAGTTAATATTGCCAGTGAATCATGAAGTCTCAAGAACAAATTTGTCTTGTTAGGCAGATTTCTGGGGACAAATGAAATGCATAAACAGGATCTGTTGTTTCAGTATCAGCAGTTGAAATCTTTCCTGTCTGTTCTTTCTTTCTAGTCATATGAAATTATTGATCCCAGCAGAAGCAGGAATACCTGGAGCAAGACACTCTCCTTTTTTCATTTGTACTAGATAAAGACCAAAGATTCATTCAGGTCAGCATCTTGCTTCCAGCAGCAACAGCTATGAATAAATACATAGAAAAGAGTACGAACAGGTCAAGCAAACAGTACTTCCCCTTCCTGCATCCAGCCACACTGAGTGCTTTCAATTCAGGTTACTTCCTGAGATAAATGTGATTGTAGGTGTTAATACTTCTCAGTAAACTACTTTTCCATTTTCCACACCAATATCTCCTCGAGCCTCTCTATACTTTCAGCAGGAAAGGGACACTTTGGCTTATGACATCTATGGCGCATCATCAGCATCTGAACATGGCAACATCTAAGGTTCAGCCCATACATCAACTATTTTGATGACAGGCACAAAAACAGTGCTTTGATGAATCTCTTTTAGAGCGAGTCTGGAGTCCATTGTGGAAAAAAATAAAGTTTCAGACTGTAACTGAAGTAAGTTTTCAGATGTCCTTATTTTTCTTATGATGCTACTCTACAACACTTTGAAGTACCTTCTCTGCTTTATGTGATGTTATAATTCAAATCTGCAATTACTCAAAGGTTTGTCTGAACAACTGTTATTCATAACAAATGCACAAAGAACCAGAACAGCAGTGAACAGAAGTCCAGTCTTTTTTATTGATTTGATGGGTGAGCACGCACACAACAAAGTAGTAGAATATATTAGCTAGCAGACAAGACAAGAGGTTAGGATATCTTCATTTATCACTGAATGGCTCAGGTTGGAAAATCCCTTTAAGATCATCCAGTTCCAACCCCCAACAAGGGTAGGGTTGGTACCCTCCAGATCAGGCTGTCCAGGGCCCCATCCAACTGATTAACAGCTAGCCAACTGTTAGAGAGATTTTTGGTTTTAAGAAGTAACTCTTTCATACTGTTAAATCCTACCTACTTCTTATCATCAAGAATACAGAAGGTGACATTTGAAAAATCATGTCAGTTTAGAACAAAGGTCTGCCTGGACCAAAAGCTCATCCGCTACTTTATCAATTAGCAGATATTTAGAAAATAAAGTAATACAAAAAGTAAGAAAATAAACTTTTCTACCTCCCAGTTCTAAGTTCTCAACAGTTTATAATTCCTAGTCCTAAGTGGTGTTCACTAGATTCAATAGGTTCTTCTGGATCTGCTCTCTGTGAACTCCTTCAGTTCCTTTCAGAACCCACTTATTCACTTGTATTTCATGATATTCATTAGCAACAAGGTTCACTATTTAGCTATATGCTCACTTAAAATATTGTCTTGATTTTAGGTTTTGGCTCTTAATTTCATATAGAGGCAATTCAGATTGCATCTGTATCACCACAAAATTAGAATCGGTTCTAATCCTCACACATAACATCTAACAAGAAAAAAACAGTAAGTACAAACAGGACTGGAGCTAAGTTAATGCAGAAGCAGAGCGCAGATATAGCTTGCATCAAGGCATACACTAAACAAGACATGGTACAGCTAGAATAAGCAAAAATAGCCTTGAAGTCCAAAACATCAGTACTGCACTGTAAAGCACAGTATCCCCGCCCCCTGTTTTATTTTTTCCTGTTAACAATCAGTGTCAACACCTGGCTAGTTAATCCTCCATTTTAAAATTAAATTACCCAAGGAATGAAAAAAAACAAAACAAAAAAACCCTTAAAAGTAGAACATGAGGGAATGCTATGATACAACACATAAGCAACCGAGCAACCTGATCTAGAGGAAGGTGTCCCTGCCCTTGGACAGGGGATTTAGAACTACATGATTTTAAGGTCCCTTCCAACTCAGACCATTCTGCAATTCTTTTCAATTCTATGACTTTCTTGTTCTGGAAGGATGACTTAGCAAGCTTCACTTTTTTTCTTTTTCCCCCCAAGATGCACATTGAAATACTGTGTAAAATGCACAGATTTATAGTAGATTACTCTGCTTTGAGCAGAGGTCCTTTCCAATCTCAGTGATTCTGTGCATATCAGATCTTGCCTCATCAGACCAAACATCTGTTCAGATTAAATTTCTATTTTGGTTGCCAGTAAGAGTTGGTTTTAGGAAGGAAAGTGCAAATAGAAGCAAAGATGGTACCAAAACCTGAAAGATTTTTTCATAAGCCACTGGGAAATGAAGTTGAGCTACCAATCCCACAAATTCAACAAAAGAAGCTTCAGGGAATGCTGGGAAGACTTCACATATCAACAGCACTGCATATTGTAAATAATGTGGTTTATCTAACCCAGAGGATTGCCCAGGTTGATATCTGTAGGTGACACCTAGAAATCAGTCTGAACTTGTTCAGTAACACTTTCCTCTTGAGGAAGAAAAAAAATATTCCCTAGGAAACAACCATGATTATCTGCAAAAAGTGGTAATCTCATTGTTTATTCATTACAACAATTTTATTTGAACTTTCATCATCCTTGTAGAACATGGGTGGAATAATTTAACAGTGCATTTTAAATAATTACAAGCAATGAAGAATTTAACAGCCTCCAGAAGAGACAAAGTAAACCTACGTTTGACTTGAAATGTTGAAAGCACATATGAATACAATTACCTATACACAAGGCCTAAAAATTAACATAGAAAAAATCATTCACTAAAATGGCACTTAGACAAATTTTTCCTCGAGATTAGAAGTATAGCAGTGGTTTCTAATGGTTGCAACAGTCTAAGTACAAAAATAAAGCCTGTGGAAAAAGGCAATAGTATCTGTTAAAGTTCAACCAAAACACGTGAAAAAGATAACTTCCAAGAATGCAGTGTCTGCTTTCAGATCTTAAGCAGCAATTTCAAATTATACATGGGAAACATAAAAATAAGGTGCAGATCACAAGGGAAAAAAGTACTGTAATAAAATAGGCTTCTAATATTATATATACAAAAAGCAGCCTCTGGGTCCTACACAAGCTAATGACTTTATCCCTTCCTTACTTGAAGTTCCCCATCCTAACACAGGTAAGAAATACCTTTCTCTCTCCAGCTGCTTTAGAATTAAACTCAGTTGAGTTCAGGACAAGATTTCACAATACAAAGCCTTAGAGGCAGTGTCACAAAAACAAGTTTATTCTTGTATCACTCCATCGTCATTTGTCCCTACCCTTGCACCCTGGATGTCAGCTCCTCAGTCACAAAGGCTACAGGTTGTGCTGCCAACCGTAGCACCACACAGTACAAGTTTAGCTTCTAAGGCCAGCCAGAAACAAAACAAAAACAAACAAACAAAAAAAAACACTTAAAAATCAAAACATCACATGGAAATAATGTCAANAAAAATCAAAACATCACATGGAAATAATGTCAACGCCATATAGTCTTTTATATATATATATATATATATATATATACATATAACCTTCTAATATATACAAAGCCAACTAGCTTTGTATATGTTACAGATGAAGCCTAGTTTGTAGAGTCTGAAAGAAAGCAGAATACTTGGCCTGAAAACTTGCAGAAAGTTCTTTGTGCCCTTGGGTGAGCCTGTAAATCATTGAAAAGGCCTAGATGGTCCGTTTTTCCAGACCAAGATAGGTAGCAGTTGTGTACAGTCAAATGCACACTTCAATGCAGTGCCCTTTACTTGGAGGGCAGATTGATTTTCTTCTCATTGTCTCTAAGTGAAAGCAGACCGCAGTAGTAAAACTTGAGAATGCTGTCCAAAACTCACTGAAGTCACCTACTACAATGCTTCTGGAATCAGTTTATTATAGCTACTTTCCATCTCACAAATGTTTCGGATGTTACCAGAAGGGTTAGATACAACTAAGTCTATTAACATTGATGAGAACGATCAGATAGTTACTGTGACTCCAGTCCACCTAAAAGGTATCTTATATAGAGAAGCATTTCAAGTCCACAGCTTGAGAAAAGGGCAGTCCTGAAAATTCACCTTTCTGCTGAGACACCAAATTTATCTCAGGTCCATGGCAGGTTTCAAACTCCTGTCAAGAATCTTTTTTGAGAGCTAAGAAAGATTGTTATCGCTAGTTTAATGCCGTACAAAGTTTTGCTAGCCATTACTATGAAAAAAGGGACCTAAATCCCTGTGATGGTGCACAGTATCAGTAGTCCACATTTTCTAGGTCCCAAAGAAACTGAGATTACAACAGTTGCTTAAATAAATGCCTCAAGCTCTAATTGTTAGGCTGAGCTATCCTCTAGATATAAGAGCTAGAATTTTAAGTAGCAACTTTGTTCATCTTCAGCAGAGTTCTGAATTAGATGTCCAAAACAAAGACTATCATTAAAATTACCTGGTGAAGGTTTTATCAATTTAGCACAACAGCCTTGTCTAATTTTCACTTTATTTAATATATACATATTCATACATATACATAGGTGTGTAAGTGTATGCTTATGCTAACATCTAGCGGTCTTTCTTCAACTCAAGATGGGCAGTTAAATTATCTGGGGACTTGGAACACAATTCTCCAGTACAGCTCTTCAGTTTTCAATGATTAACAGAAAGAATGAAATGCCACCACATCCAGGACAATATAAATTTGTCTGGGCTGAGAGTAAGAGACAAAACACACTTTTTTTCAACCTATCAAGGGATATAGATTAAAGTGATCTATAATTCCAGCCCACAGCTAGAAAAGATGAAAATATAGGCTTGCCTACTTTGCTGGATATGTTTTCCACTTTGCATTCTGATGTCAATACTTCCAAATCAGCTTCGGCAGGGTTTGGCCCAGTAAGCAAACTCAGTGCATAACTTGCTGAGGCTTTGTTCATACCAGTGCACAGGTGATCTAGTTCAACCATGGCATGCAGCTCAGCACCATGCTGCTGTGCACCTACTCTCCCCGCAATAGGATGGGGCAAAGAACTGGAAAGGTAACAGTGAAAAATTCATAGGTTGAAATAAAGATGGTTTATTAGGTAAAGCAAAAGCTGTGCAAGCCAAGAAAAATGAATTTATTCACTACATCTCATCAGCAGGCACATGTTCAGCTGCTTCCAGGAAAACCAGGCTCATCAGGAATTATCATTCTGTCGAATCTCTTGCAGATTCATTCCTAGATTTTATTGCTGAGTATGTCCCCATATGGTATGGGATATCCCCCCAGACTGTTTGGGTCAGTTGTCCTGGCTGTGGTCCCTCCTCCTAGCTCCTTGCTGGCAGGGCAGCACAACAGCTCTGTGCACCACTGCTCAGCGACAACTAAAACACCAGCATGCTTCCACTACCGCCATTTTCATCACAGATCCAAAATATAAAGGAAACACAAGTTTGCGCCACACAAAACCATGACAACAGGATGGCACTCAGGATAGTAGTTTGTTGGGTACTTGCATAGCACTGATTCAACCACTAGAGAAACCTTGTCAAAATTAATGGAAAATTCTCCACAAGATACACCACTGAAGATTAACAACTTTTAATTTTGCAACCACTGTTTGCATGAACAGCTGACAGAGTAACAATAGCAGATACATAAGTTCAAATGCTTCTAGCCTAAGTGAATTGCTTACATATGAAAGATCAGATTAAGACTAGAATAACTGATATGCAAGAATGTGAAGCATACAGACTGGTGCTCCAAGAGTAAGTGGCTGGACAACGGCCCTACAGTTCTGTGATTCTGTGACAATCATTGCCCAATCAGATGTAATCAGTAACACACGACATTAGCAAAATATTTCTGCATGGGTATGTCTTCTGATTTCTGAAATGATTTACATTTTTTTATTGGTGAAATCAAGGGCTTCCAGTCTTTCCAATAGACATTGATTGCTGTTCGGAAAAAAGATTGTGCTAAGTGCAGTCACTGATTAATGAAGTGGACTGGCAATCATTTGTGATATATTTAGAGCAAGTCCAAGACATGTTCTCATTAAATGAGACCTCCTCACAATGTTTTTTTTTAATCGTGTTTGGATACCACAGAAGTATTTTAATTTACCTCATATTCAGGAGTATACATATTAATGTCTGTTGTTCCAATATGATGTGGATATTTCAAAATCATGTTTCTCTTGTTATCTGCAATACTTATGAAATAAAAAATGCTAGACATTCAGTTTAATCTGACGTTCACAGGTCCTTTAAACCCAGAGTCTATAGTTTTATTCCAAAAACAAGTTTTCATACAACGCAAGTTTATGAGATATGAATCATTTGTTTCAAATCATCTGAACGTGCTGCACAGTTACGAGGAATAACAAGATTTTAAGTATTGATGCGTAATGAATCACACTTGCTTATTAGTCATGATGAATCCCTACAAATTATTCTGCAATAAAATTATTTTAACAAATTGGAGAACACAGATGTATGTCAGTTACTGGGACAGTTGCACAGCTTTCTGTCAAGCAATTCTAGTAATTATTTAAATTGGTGATTAGATATCACGTCAACCAAGATATTTTAGAATTCCTTGAACTTTCAGTATGGAAATTTACAGCATATAATCACATTACTGAGAAATATCCATACAGTGAATTAATATGCAGATATCTTTATTTAGCAACCATAACGAGACTATATTTACTAGCTCGTCTGTTTACACTGCTCATGCTGCTTGCAGAAGGTCATTAGCTGTAACTTTCAACTTGTTTTCCATGAAAAATAAGTCAAATATATAAGAAAGAAATGAGATAGAACTGCTGAAAGAAAGAAATGAAGCATTAACAGAAGTTTCTTAGGGTGCTTAGCACAAAAGAGATTACAGTTTATAGCTATGTCTCTCAGCAATGCTTATTAACACTGTCAATTCAACTTCTCAAATTCAATCAGCAAGAAAATACTTGTACAAGCCTTTCAAAACACTACCCTTCATCCAGCTCTCTTATAAAAATATTTTTGTAAAGTCTAACTTCTCTTTGTTGTTGGTACAATCTGTAGAGAAAATAGAGACAGTATATGATCTTACTCGTAAGTTTAAAACTAATCTCACATTATGACCATTTCTCGCTGTACTTAAACTGCATGAATGTTTAACAGAGGCCATATTTTTCAGAAGCTTTTGCCACCATCTTGCACAGCTGGCACAGTTCTAAAGTATTTTGAATAGCCTCCTTTAATGTACACGTTAATGCGAGCAACAGTCTAACATTTTTAGGCTAGGAAACCCCATGGTCAGTCAGAGCTTTTTGTTAAAAGCAAAAGCACTTAGTTTTGTTTAAGTACAAACAGAAGTCCATGAGAGGAATACGCTTCTAATAGCCAGAGAAAATGCTTATTAAATCTATATATTCCATCTTCCATAAAGAAGCTGAAAAATACAGTAAAACACAGAAAAAAAACACATTACAGTTGAAGTATCTCCAGTATCATATTATTCATTGAAAGAGTTTCCTGTAGCAATTACAGAACAGACTATAAGATAATGAACTTAAAGAAATATAAAACATAGTGATAGGAATAGTAAAGTAGGTGAGGAAAACTGAAAAGAGAATGGAAATCTAAGGAAAGGTTACAACGGGATAATAATTCAAACCTAGGCTCTTCAAATTTTCCCAGACTTTCATGGCTTGCTGTGCCCATGGCAAATATGGGATTAAGCACATACTGCTCCCCTCAAATAGCAATAACCCTAAGATACAGTGGTTCCCACTGTGTTAATTGTGCGTGTGAAACAATTCACATGCAGAAAAGCAATAGCTCCCATGTAAAAATGTTGAGTTTCTCCACAGCCACTTAAATAGCATCATTCTCAAGAGAAAAGGAAATTAAAAAACCTCAAAGGAATAAATTTAACTATGGATGACCCAGACATACTAACAAAGCTCAACTAAGGTAGCAAGAGAAACTTGTATAGTTGTGGGCAGGGGTGTGGACACTCTTTGCTCCTGTTCTAAGATTTCTAGAAGACCAAAAAGCCAGAGATAACATATGGTCTTCACAGTTCAGATCTCCTTAAGTAAAACAAAAGAAGCCAAACTAAAAGGCAATAAAACCATTCACTGAACTGACGGGAGAAGTCAGTGCTTCAGTAATTCAGAATGAATTCTTATCTCTTGATATTCTAAATCAACAGATATTTTAACAGTATTTCATTGCAGAAAAGCAGTACTTGTCGTGACAAATGTTTTTTGACTGACTGTCAAGTGAAAAAAAGCAAATTATATTAGAAGATCTAAACAGTCTGCTTGCAGTTACAGGTAAAGAGTTTATGAAATTTTAAAAGCAAACTTCCTGAGGTGTTGCTAGTAGAAGTATCAACATGGTATCTGAATTCTCACTTAATCTAAATTCCTGAATAGGCACTGGCTTTCACAGTTATATGTAGTAGACTCAAGTTTTTATCTGTGGGACTCAGAACACTGATTCAGCAGAGCACTACACAGTTTGATGGATAAAGGTCAAGCATTCCCAAGTTCCAAATGAGATACTTGAAATAAAATATATACACCAAAATAATTATATGCAGTTCTCAGTATCCAACAAAATTACTCCTTAAAGCATTCTATCATTTTCCTTAAGATTTCAGCTAAATCAAACTGAGCAAACTATCCAACTGAACAGTGTTGGAAGTAGTCCATCAAAAAGGTCCAGACATACAATGTCCAGAACAGCCAGAAAATACAATTAGTAACGATCTGTACCTAACTTCTCCAGCTGCAGCATCAATCTGAGGAAAGACTAAACATGAGCATGAAGAGAATGGAAAGAAAGCTCCCTGCCGTACCACAGACTTAGCCATTACTTTGATGTCAAAGGCATAAGATTACTGGCACATCGCAGTCACTAGTTATAAACAAGAGAAGACATGCAAAATAAGCAGTCCAATAAATCCATTCCCACTATTCCTTCTATAAAAGCCCAGAAAAGGCTGGGCTCCTTGTGATCTTTCATCTCAGAAACACAAGATCTTTCCTTCCATGAAAAGGAGAGGGAGGCACAGTCATCAGTTTATGTTCCAAAGAAAAAGGAGAGCTTCGCTTCCGGAAAGGAGCAGAACTTGTGATTAAGGAAAGGTTAGAAACTGTATTAAAATATTTCTGGTATTACCTCTCCTATAAAGACGACCATAACACAATCCAGTTTTTCTTCAGGGGACAGCTTATCAATAAGGGAGTGGAGAGTTTCTGTAAGGTAAGACTTGACTTTTCTTTTCACTGTAGGTATTCCCATTACAATGGAAACTGAAATCAAACAAAACAAATATAATTTCAATAATTTTATACACAAGAACAAAATCAAAAAGCTCATTTTGTAATAAAGGATAACTTAAGAAATGAAAGGAGTTAAAAGATGGAGACAGAAGTATAAAAAGTTTTAAAATATACCTCTGAACAACAGGAATGCCATTAACAATCATCAAAAATGCTCAAAGTAAATACTGCAAAAAAAAAAACAAACCCACGTAGATACTCCAGGCTACTATATAGGCAATAATCAACAATCATGGTGTCAATCAGGGAAAGTTTCACCAAGACTTAAAGAGCGATGAATCCCTCTAACTTATTTTTCCTGTTGGAATAGCCATTTTTCACAACTCACATAACTTCTCAGAAGTCTTATAAAATGGCTCTGCTGATTTTGACAGTGATCATAATAGGGGAAAGACAGGAAAAAAAATAACTCAGAATTTTCTCCCTCTTTTTAATTAAATAAACCTGGCTCCAATTTCTGTTTTGTAATTTCAGACTTCTGTCATATATTCCCAACAGGATATAACACAGGCTTTACTTAAAACAATAAAGAACATTTGGCTTCCCAGATAATAACATTGAAACAAATGGTGTTTATAGTCAGAAAAATAACTCTGTGGCTTGAGCTTACACATCTGACACGCAGGCATGCCTTAGAAGCAGCAATGAAACTCATCACTGTAATGGAAAAAAAAAAAAAATACAGGCCAGAAGTAACTAGCATTTCTTTCAAAAGCAAGGGCAGCGAGGTTTAGATAAAAAGAAGTCTAGATGATAAAACATGAACTCTTCAAATCAGATTACACACTGAGAAGTAAGGATTCACCAGTGGGGCACTCACGTTTGGAGACAAACAAGCATTACACTTTAAGGTTCATCAGGTTGGTTGGGCTTTACCCTACTTACTTTCTACAGCTCCAAGAGTGGGATTCAGTGGAGCTATCCTATTCCAATGACTAATATTAAGAATTTTTAGAATTAAAAAGAAAAGGGGATCAACAGTATTGCAACACAATATTACTTTTTTTCCCCTTACATCAGTCCACGTTTTATTGATGTGATCATCGTAACGTGTCCAACACTGAGTGATAACCAACACTAAAATAATTATATCTGTGTATGGTTGCCAGACATATGGAAAAGGTGAGAGGATATGCCTACTAGCAGATCAGAAACTGTAATACACTTGCACTTTGTTATCTTAGTGGTAAAAAATCAAAATACAAAAAAAAAAAAAACCTAAATGCTTCTTAAAGTGTACCTTAAGAGGGGAAAGAACATGATTGATATTACGCAGAAAAGAGCAAAGCTGAAGCCAAACTCCTTCATCATGGATTCGGCATGAATTCTAAGAGATATCAATATCACACAAGTTAAATGAGATGTCCTTGATCTACTAAGTAACGCAGTAAATTGTACTACAAGAACTACAAAGTCCTCCAGACATGAAACATAAAATAAACGTTTTATCAGCATACCTCCTGTCCTTCCAAGGCCAACCTGCACAGAAGGTTGAAGGCTTCCTTCATTTTTCAACAAATGAGGCAAATGGTAATAAATATTTGGCACTTGAAGAGACTTTTTACTTGTTAATTCTTTTAGTAATTTCAGCGTCTCATCTGCAAACACATGAAATCAGTGATGAGGAGAAACAGACATTAAGTTTTATGTAGCAGTAAATCATAAGATTCCCAACTTGATCCTAACTGAAAAAAAACAACAACAGAGAAAACAGTACAATGATGCATTTACTGAGGCATTGTATCTTGTGTAAAGGAAAGTCTTTTCTTGCTTTAATTTTAAAATAAACAATGGTCAAGATTATTTTCCTCCCTAACACTGTAATGGATATATTCAATACTTAACTGATCACATAAGACTTACAGTGTGCAATCACAGAAGAATGTTCCATTTATATAGCTTGTTTCTGAGGATTTTTTTCCCCGCAACAGGTCAAAATGGAAAGTTTATTTACCTTGTTTTCCCTTACGCTAACAGAAATCAACACAATGCAGCAATGCTACCACAGAACTATAGACAGTGGTAAGCCACAGCACAAATGTAATTAGCTAACAGATTTAAAATCTTTTATCCAATGCTTTGATTTGCAAAAAAATCATTAGTTTATCTTTTTTTTCCTTCTCATTAGGCCAGTACAGCCTATTTCTGAAAAAGAACAAATTAAACCTCTGCCCAAAAAGCTCATATTTATTATTCATTTTCAATCTAGAAAAAAGAGAAAGTAAAGCAATTATAGCATGCTTTCAAAAGGTAACTTGAAAGACAGGGATCTCCTCTAAAGAGTCCAGTTAAGGTCTACAAAGATGATAAAGGGCGTGGAACACGTGTTCTCCTTATGAGGAAAGGCTGAGAAACCTGGGGCTGTTCAGCCTTGAGAAAGGCTCAGGGGATCTGATCCACATCTACAAATATCTAAGGAGCAGGAGGCAAAGGGATGAGACTGACCTATTCTCAGTGGTGTGTGGTGATTGGACAAGGGGAAATGGCCACAAACTGAGGCATAGGAAGTTCCACACAGATGTGCCTGGGAACTTCTTCACAGTGCAGTGACGGAGCACTGGCACAGGCTGCACAGAGAGGTGGTGGAATCTGCTTCTCTGGAGATGTTCAAGACCTGCCTGGACGCCTACCTGTGCAACCTGGGCTAGGGAGCTGCTTTGGCAGGGGGTTGGACTCGATCTCCAGAGGTCCCTTCCAACCCCTGCAGTTCTGTGATTTTGTGAATCTGACGACTAGCGTGAAGGTGTTCCCCACCACTGCCAAACACACCTCTTAGTAAACCTGAGTATCAGACTCAGAAATGGGTTTACAAAATATGCAAGATTCAACCAGTTCATTTAAATCACTTGTTGATAAAAAGGTACATTCTACAAATTACAACCAAAACTTTAAATGACTCATACTTTTTTTTTTTAATAATGCAGCAGATTTTTCAACTTATTTTAATTGCTTCAAGTTCATCTTTTTCTTAGAATGCTTGCTCACCTTTCCCCTCAAAAGCTCTATTTAAAAAGTGAGGTGAGTTGTTGTTAAAACATATTCAGCATGTTAAAATAAATCACCAGAAATTCCAAACTAGGTGCAGCATATGTATTCAGTCCCTAAACTCCTAAGAATGAAGAGTGGCTGGCTCATTAAGAATAGAACCTGGAAAAAGAAAACGAGCCAGCAGATACAATTCATTTCATAGATTCGTTACTCATACTGCTATACTGTTTTCACTCAGTTTTCTCGGTATTAATTTCTTATTCTATGAGAACAGAGATATTCATAGTCCAGTGTTATAAAAAATAGCTCAGTCAAGTTATGTACCTGAAAAATTATTCAGTGCATTCTTACTTCCATTTGTTTCTGCCACTGCACGCCTGAATTGCTCCAAGATAGCATTCAGCTCAGAAGAGCGCTGCAGAGTCCGATGCTCAGCAATACGAAGACGTTCCTTCAAAGCATGAAATTCACGTTGATATGCAATCAACTTTTCTAGAGAGGAAAAAAAAAAAAAAGACGATTCTGGTCATTTTGGGCAACAAATGCCTACAAAGAGCTCCAACAACAGATACTGTTCAACTACGTAGCACCTGAAACTGAGCCAACAAAGACACAGCCCAGCACAATCCCACCCAAGTACTTACACATGACACAGAGGGAAGAGTGAGCCATGGCAGTCAGGGATGCCAGGCCAGCCTGAATGAGGTGTGCTCCTCACCACAGCCTCAAAAAGGAGCTACCTTTAAGCCTCCATTATTCAGCATCACAAGACAACTTTGAATCCCCCCCCCTTTTTTTTTTTTTTTGAAGTAAATGCCTCCAAAACCTTCCGTTTTAAAAAGTACAATGGCAGCAGAGCCTTATAAAAGGCTTTTGAAAGCCCTTTCTGTATACTTCACAAGAATGAATGAAATAAATATATGTCCCCTATAAAGGGGACCAAAACAGAGAAGGAAATACCAAAGCTCACTTGTTCATTTCTTGGTTATGCTCTTGCCACCCACAGTAAACATCCCTGCTCTGTGCATCTCTGTTTCAACCTACTTAATTCCCCAGATCTTCTACCTGCTTACTATCATAACTCTCCTTCAGCCAATCAACAGATACTGAAGTATTTTAAGCAACTTTGTTTCTCGTCATCACTATTCCAACCACATACTTATAATCCGTAGACATATTGTTTTTGTTATCTATTGATTCTTAGCTTTTTGTACTGCAGTGGTAACAAAGAAGCTTTACAATCAATTTCTATCTCTTCCTGTTGCTGCATTATAGGATTGCACGGAGTAATGAAGGAATTACAGCTATCCCTTGTTAATAATATTGCATTTCCTCCAAGTTCTTTCAATTCTTTTTTTTTTTTTTTTGTAGTTGGGATACACTGTTCTGATTATGATTTGAAAGTATAATTAGATATAATGCTCTGCACTTAAAAGGATGGAAAAATAAAAATACAGGTTGCTATTTCTCAAATACACTTCCCTTGCCAGCCTTCTTTTTTTTATTAAAACCAAATGGTTACTGCCTTTGCACCAACAAACCCAGAATACAATGCTAAGCACACTACAATCAGACATCTTCCAGACTGCTGTTTGAAACAGGGCTTGTTGATTTAGTCAGTGGCACTGAGATGGACAGGAAAGTGTCCTTCTTGTCAGAAACTTCAGGAAACTCATGCTTGCCAATGATAAGAGGAAAAATAAAAATAATACCAAAGATTGCTTGAAGCCACATCCACAAGCTACAGTAAAGTCATAAAACATTTCACCTTCTAAGTGAACATGGTATTGCATTAGGGTAGGTGCCATACTCAAGCACATGACTGCTATCACTCCCCAGAATGAATGATGACAGGTTACCTAGATTCTTGATAATTTCTGTCTAAAAAGGGGAAGAACAGAACCAAAGCACATGCAAGATTTTATTGAGGGCTTCCATAGCAGTGGATAGCCTCAGAAGCAGCTTGTAGCAAGACCATCAGGTCTCTCTTGTCATTCTTCTCTGTGGTACAAGATAGCAGACAACCTTTAGCAAATATGTTCTTCTTACTTCTAAAAGTAGGAATTTCTCTGTTGCAGAGTCTGTATTCCTCCAGGGGAAACAAAGAGAACCCTATGGTTTAGATGAGCACCTCACAGTGAATTCACATCCTCCCTTATTGAAAAACAAATTCTTGGCAGAGATCACTGCTCTTCATACACTTCTACATGCTCAGTGCTCTGATTATCCTGGAGTTCTGAGGAACAGAAGAGTTCAGGGGGAACGAGTTGCTTAGGAATGTGACAAACAGTGAAAAACGGCAATATTTCCAGCACTTCCGCCAAGGAAAATCCATACTGCATAATTAGAAATATCTTACCCCTAAACTCAGTTTATATGCAGAAATGAAGATCTTCCTACCTCCCTAATTCATTTTGGTAGTAAGAAAATGGCAGTTACAGGTAAATTTACTAGTAAATTACAGGTATTTTAGTAAATAGTAAATTACTTTACCTAGTACAGGTAAAGTTACTAGTAAATTTCACAGCAAATTGAAACTCTCAGTCACAAAACCACAATAAACACTGAAGCCAAGAGAAAAAAAAATTTCATCATATGAAGAAATGAAAATCAAAACTTTGTAATAAGAACTATCAATAAAAATTCCATACTGAGGAAAGAATACCTTCAAATAAGATAGTCGTTAAAACATCTTTAATTTACAATTTATGTATTTAAAAAATACATATATAAAAAAAGGAACCCAGTCATTTTCTCATTAATGGAATTCAAAATAATACATGCCAAAGCTGACCTGAGGGAACACCATGAAGCTGAGTCAGTAGGGGAAAGTCAGGTTAGGGATTAATAAAAGGTTCCCCACCAGAGGGTGGTGGGCATGGAACAGGCTGCCCAGGGCAGTGGGCACAGTCCCAAATGATGGAGTTCAAGGGGTGTTTGAACACCACTCTCCTACATAGAATTTGAATTCTGGGTGGACCTCTGTGGAGCCTGGAGCTGGACTTGATGGTCCCTTATGGGTCCCTTCCAACTTGGGATATCCTATGGTTCTGTGATTCTGCGACATTAGCTCTTATTTTCATGCAATACCATAGCAGTTCTTGAACAAAGGCCATTGAGAATGCACGCTCCTAACTGTGGCACTGAAATAGCTGCCAATAGAAGACTTATCAAGCAGTTCAGTTCTGGGGCTCCAAATGAGCAGCACTGGTACTACACATATCACTTCAGATCTCACAAGTAAACTCCTTTACGAGATACTAATTCATTGATTCAAAGTAGTCAGCTTCTCACAACTGCTTGGACCAGACACATCTGGGTTAAGGAGGCTGCTCTAAAAGATGCATAAACTCCTGAAATTCATCCTTTAAAAGTACCTAAGTGCCTTTTGTTGAGTCACGAACAATGCTAAGTATAGCCATATTTTAAGTCCACTAACCTGCGAGCATTTTGCTAGTTACTTACGTAAAAGTAAAGTAAAAACTGTTGTTTGCAAGAACTAAGGTCACTGGAAATGCTTACATCTCTAATCATACTACAGATTTATTTTTCATTTCATATACTTATATATCAATGTGACATTTCATGTTCTAGTGTCATATCATTGTTCTACAATACAGTTACCTATACGCTGAAATAAAACAAAACTAAATTTCTGACAGTACTTAGCAGTTTACCTAATGGGAGTCACACTTTATCATACTTGAAGTAATTCAAAACACTGATAGTCTACTCAAATACTTATTTAAAATAAACAACAACATAAAAAACACAAGCATCACAAGAGCAGTAACATCAAATTTGACCTTATACTAAAAGACACTTGTAAAGAAGACAATATAAAACGGATCTTCCAGTTCAATAACATTGGTCATCACCACTACCTGACTTGAAAAGTAAGTGTCCCTTAAGGGAGTGGGAGCTTCTAAATACTCAAACTCTGAAAGAAAAGTGGTGTCCCTCAGGGGTCAGTACCACCCCTCTTCATCAGTGATATTGACAGTGGGATCAAGCACACCCTCCACAAGTTTGCTGATGACACAAATTTGCGTGGGGCAGTTGACACACCTAAGGGACAGGATGCCACCCGGAGAGACCTAGACAGGCTAAGCAGTAGGTTCAGGTGATCCTTGTGAAGTTCAACAAATCCAAGTGCAAGGTCTTGCACTTGGGTCAAGGCAACCCCTGCTATTGGGGTTGTAAGGATGGAGCGCAGACCTGATGAAAAGGGCTTGGAGGTACTGATGGATGGCAAGCTAGACATGAGCCAGCAATGTGTCCCCCCAGTGCAGAAGGTCAACTGTCTGCATCAAAAGACACGTGGCCAGCAGGGCAAGGGAAGGGATCCTGCCCCTCCGCTCTGCACTGGTGACTCATCAGCTGAAATACTGCATCCAGATGAGCGGAGTTGCAATTAGGAAGGGGATGACAACTTGATCAAGCTGTAGGGGTGCATATTGATTTCAGATATGTTGGGCTAGATAATCTTTAAGGGGTTCTTCCAATTCAAAAGATTTTATGATTCTATGAAAATAACTAAATCAAATGACACTCTTAAGTACTTAGGCTTGAGACTACAAAACTAAGGTCTTATTTTTATTTGAACTTTGACTTAGCTCAAACTCAGTATTTCCACATTTCCTCCCTCCACTCTCCAAAATAAGAGATCATTTGAAAGCTTTATTCCTCAATTTATACAAAGATATTACTAATCTTTCTATCAAAAAATTTGGACTTTGAGAGGAAGACATGTTACTGTGTTATGCAGAAGCCTCATTTGTATTTTAAAACTCACTTCTTTCCACACAAGGGAAAGGAAATCAAACTTTGTAAATGACTGTACAAGCTAACCTAGAAATTCAAGGCACTCCTTCTGAAATGCTTACGTACAATACTTGTAAGTATTGTACCTAAAAAAGTCAATAGTATTCAAATCACATTTGACCATTTAATGTTCAGAGGTTTCTATAAAAACTAAAGAAACTGAATTGATTTTCTACTAAAAATAATCAAACTACTTTTGCCATAGCTCTTTTCAACATAAGAGAAATTGTGAACCTAAAATCATGAAAGAAACAGTCACAGAGATAAGCAATTACTGTCATAAAAAATGTGTTTCCACAATATTATAAATGATTTTTCTTCTGTTGAAACCCAGAATGATTTAACAAAACAGAGGAAGGAATTCAGACAGTAAGTTATTTGCTTTACATAGCCGATGGAAGAACCCCAAAACATATCTGAACATATCTAAAAAATAAAACATCCCCCTTCAACAGTAATGGTTGAAAACGTCAAACATTTCATCTCCAACAAATTCAACGTGATCAATTTTGTTTTAGAATGATGAACTTCTTGTTTCAGCGCAAAACAGTACATTTTTCCATACTTGGCTCTGAAAGTCAAAAAGATCAAACAAAACCAACCAGCCCTCATGCGTCTAGCAAGAACAGTCTTGCTAAGAAATTACTTGAGAACTGAAAGCATTAATTCTCTTTTTAACTCTGGTACTTTCAGCAAAACCCCAGAAGCTAAAATCTAAATATTTTAGCTGGCTTGATGCTGTGCATTTCTTGGAAAATTAACACTCTGTCAACTCATTCAGTAGTTTGTTTTCTCAACATTTTTTTTCCCCCTCTCGTTGCAAGATGTTCTCCTAAATATGCAAGCCTAGAATTTAGACAGACTCACTTGAAAAAAGATGCCGTATTTTGAATATTGGAAATTGAAGTCAAACTAATTCTACCAACTGTGAAGATTTGCAAGTTTTTGATCAGAGATGAAATTTCAGTTCTCGACCTACTCTTCCTTCTCTGGGTTCTTTATGACTCTCCTATTAAACTACTGTGAGAAGAAATCACCCGCAAAGACAGCTTTATCCTAATGTATGGGAACTGCTGAATCATGGCCTGAATCACTGATTGATCACCTGAGGCAAGCACTGAGTCGGTTATGGGAGCACAGGTGAAGACAATGCACCTGTGTGACTGGAAGGGGTGGAGTCTGGCTCCACCTCTACCAGACCCCATTTAAGGGCTGACCACCACTGGGGAAGGGATCTCTTTCTGAAGATTGCTCCTTTGGAGTTTCCTACTGTGAGCCTAAGACACTGGTGAGCATTTTCCTTTCTTTTGATTGTCTCCTTCCATCACAATAATCTAACTATACCATCTGCAAAATATCTCTGCTACAGTACTAATCAATATTATTCATTCTGTTAACCTATACACCTAAGTAACTAACTGAAGCTATTTCCCTTTTTGCTACACCCTTGATTACGTCATTCAATTTACACTCAAGATTTATTTCATTAGCCAAGTTTTAAATCAGATGTCAAGTTTCTGAATTCATCATGGAGTTTCTGAATATCTTAGTTTCTGATTTCTTACTACAATATGTGTATGTGATTTCTAACAGCAAAGAGAGCTCTCCCTCTGGAATTAAACAAAGGTATCAAGTCAAGGAATAATCCAATACCTTGAATTTACTAAAGCATTTTGTGGATTATCTCAGCACAACTAAAATAGTTAAATAGTCTGGATAGTAGGAAAATTACCTTTACTGGCAGAATATTTTGTGTGTTTCCAGATGTAAAACATACTGCGTAATGAGACGGTAAAAATATCCTATGAAAACAACTTAACAATTCTACAGATATTCAGCTTCAGTGCTCTTAAAGTCATCAACAGTTCTTAGGTTTTTTGTTGTTGGTTTTTTTTTTTGCTTGATTTTACTTATGTTAGTTGTCATATACAAAAAAATCTAAATATGTTAGTGAGAAAACTACTTCAGGTGCACTTCTGTGCTGTCAGAGTGGAGTACAGACATCTATGGAACATGCAAAATTCTTCTATGTCGGCCTATTTGTTTAGCTTAAACCACTCAAAAAGGAAACAGAGATGGGTCAGTATCAAAGAAAGAACCTAGGCACCTAAACTTCAATCACAACACACTTGAAAACTGGACACTGAAACCTACATATACATAGACAAAAATCTTAAAACACTGAAATTAAAATTGAACAGGATTTCTGGTCAAGACACAGATATTATTAAAGCAACAATCACTGGAAAACACTCCACTCACCATTCAGATGTCTCCAGGACTACTTGGATCCATCAACCATGTTGCAGATACAATCAGGTATTGCTAAGAACGTGCAAATACAAAACAGCCTCGATCTGTCTGTTAAAGTTGACTGATACAGAAATTCAGATTTTGTTTGCTCCTCTTTGATAGCAGCAGAAGAGATACATACATACACATGGAAAATGCTGCATCAGAGAATGGAGATAGACACACTACAAAAATTAGATGCTTGGTGGCCCTCTAGAAGTATCTCTTTCAAGAAATAAGCAAAATAGAAGACAAAGTAAAAGGGGACTTTGCATTCCTGATAATCTCTCCCAAGTCTGACTCCATCTAGCCTTAAACAGGGATGCTACAATAGCCTGGGCTTCCAGTAAAAACCATGTGACTGCACAAAAAACAAAAGTGTGGTTGCTGGGTAATAGGCTCTCTCTTCTTATCCTTTGGTGATTTTTTTTCGTTTATTTTTTTTTCCCCTTTTGCAGGGGACCAGGAAGAAAGCAATTGAGAATTGCACTAAAACCCTAATAACCCCCCAAGAGTGCTTCAGCAATTCTCAGTATTGTTACTCCTCCTCAAAGAGCCATTCACTATCTGCTAAAGGGAGTACTATCTACCGCACAAAAAAGCATCGTGAAAGCTTTGCAAGCCATTATTTGTTTTATCAATCAAGCAGGTTTACAGATATGTTAAATCACAGGGCGCTTCCACAACTGGAAATAGAACAGATTGACCCGTGCTTTAAAAAAGAAAAAAATAAGCTGTAATTTACACAAGAGCTCTATGATGGTACAGCTGCATGTCTCCAAAGGCAGATGCATCATACAACAACAAAAAAACATAATCACAAAAAGCTTTATGACCTTTCCATATCAACAGCAGTCATTTGAGTCCTCCTGCAATCTGCAAATCAGATAGACACCCACAGCAACGGATCTGAGAAAAGAACCAGCCACGGGCCTGATGCGTATAAAAGAAAGTACAGGAGGCTTAGTTTTGCCACATTATGGGCCTGATTTATATTTCCTGCTCTTACCAAACTGAACTCTTGAAACCTAGCAGCCTTTTTGTTCACTAAATGGGAACAGGAAGAATGACTGCCTTCTGACACAGCAACAAAAGGCTCTGGTTGGCAACAAAGCATTGCACGCAAATATTCAATTAGTAAAAACAAGTAAAAGCAAGAACAGCTACCTGGTGTGGCAGGATCCTTCCTCTATCTGAGAAGGGGATATTCAAACATTATTCAAACAAATAATGTCTCACTGGCAACAGTACTAAACTCATCAACGCTTAAGTTTATGGCCCATCCTAGTGATAACCCTTTTCAGGTTTCCTCTTCCAGCTTTTGGGCTCCTTCTCATTAGCTCCCCAACTCATAAGCAAAACAATCTGAACATCCTAACAAAACACGAACTTTCAGCTGAAGTGCTAGAAATTTAAGGTTTCACAGCAAACCCTTCATGTTCTTCACAAGCACTCTTTAGAATCTGTGTGAATACACTGTAGTAAATGCTAATTCAGGCACTTCAACACTTAGTTATTCTACAACTTATTTCCTCCATTAAAAATAGGGAACAAAAATAAAACACAAATTATTGTCATATCAGTAAGAAGCCTCATACATTCTTATTATACTTGCAACAAGACTTATCAATTTACAGGTTGATACAAACTGGAAGGCTTAATGGAGAGCTTCTGCACTGAGATTCATATAGAGCCAGTAAGTGTACAAAAGGCACATTACCCCTTAGGGAATTAGAAATTGGAACTGACTGGCATGTTGACAATCTAGTACATCTATTACAAGAAAGTCTCTTCATTTCCATTATGCAAGGTGTAGAAATAAGTTATGCAATTTCCCTAAAATTAGTTCAAATGCTTTACAGGATCCACAAAATTATCAAGTGCATCAGTATCCACTGTGGAATGCCAATACCCACACTACACTGCCACAGGGAGGTATGCAACACATACTTCCATGTTTGATCTGTAACATCCAAGTACATTACAAGCTATTGTATATCAGTTGATCAAGTAGTCCTCTTTGTCCCTCATGCACAAACACTCTTTTAAATTGAAATCCTGCTACACTAATGCATGGCAGACAAAATTATTTCTCACATCAGTCAAAGAAAAAATAAAGACTGAATTCATCTAGCAAGTCAAACAAAACTCTTCCTATTACACCAACATTAATTTAGAATATGACTTTCAACATTATCTTAAAATTGATATCTTTTTTGACAAAGGCCAGACTTCCTATTGTGTTGGAGGGGACCTTAAAACTCCAGCCCCCTGCTGTGAGCAGGGCTGCCCCCACCAGCCCAGGGCCCCATCCAGCCTGGCCTTGAGCATCTCCAGGGATGATGCACCACAGCTTCTCTGGCCTCACCACCCTCTGAGTAAAGATTCTTTTCTTAACAGCCAACCTATATTTCTCCTTTTAGTTTAAAGCCATTCTCCCTTATCCTATTACTATCAGACTGAGTAAATAGTTGGTCCCCCTCCTCCTGCATGAAAGCTCCCTTCTGGAAGGCTGCAGTGAGGACTCCCTGGGGCCTTCTCCAAGCCAAACAAGCCCAACTCCCCTAACCTTTCTTCATAGGAGAGGTGCTCCAGCTCTTTGATAATCTCTGTAGTTCTTCTGTGCACCAGCTTCAACAGCATCCTTCCCGTGCAGGGAGCCCCAAGCCTGGACACAGTATTGTGGGTGGATTTTGCAAAATTTAAATGTACATACAATTCCTTAATATTTGTGATACCAAAGTCCCGCTCTCACTGACACTGTACAGCATTCTAGCACCCAAGAAACACATAATGGCATTAACTGAGGAAAATACGAGCTACACCTTTCACTGCACTCTAGAAGTCTAGGCTCCAGAGCTCAGAAGATATTCAGGAATCACACTCAAGTGCCACACTCTCAAACGTTTGGCTGAGGAATCAAACCAGTCACACAGGTATGGCCAAGAAGCTCTGTCCACACACAAAAGAGGCTGCAGAATCCAACTGTGCTATTTAGGCTTATAAAAAATGGCAAAATGTCATCACAATCTGATATAATGATCAGTTGTTAAAAATTGAGTATAGGTGCAAAACATAGTTTGACACTACTGGGTACAAGTAAGTGATGACCTAAGAAAGACTTAAAAAATTAGCCCAAAATATTAAGTCTCAAATGTGTTTTCAAAGCAATTTTTGATCTTCTGTCTTGAAACTGCCTAAAATGTGTAAGATGTGTCCTTGAAATGTTACAATTTGTTATCATGGCTGACTACTCCCTGTAAGCTAATTAGCTTCCTTGTTCCTAACGTGAAATGAAAGCCTTTTATAAGCAAGTTATGATGAGTTACAGAATCTGAAGCAGAAAAGTAATCAACCATGCAAATACAGAATAAAGTAGTATACTGTAAATGCTAAGAACAGACATGCTATAAATATAAGCTGTTAAGAAAATTGCTCAAGGTCAAATTTTATCAGTCCTATTTGAATGCTGTCCTGTGGGCCTTTTCAGCTAAGAGTTTGTGGCCGTACTCACTCAGAATACTCAGTTACTCTGACAGAATTAGAGATTATGTAACTGTTTTAAAAAACACGTAATTCAAGATTTATGCAACAGTCTTGTATGAAGATTTCAGAAAAACAAGAGGTCAATCATTCTCTTATCTCTAAGTCTCATTACCCAAACTGACAGTTCATCTCAGCAATCTTGTATTTCAATCTACCAAAACAATCAGGTAGAATTACTGTTTATTACCCTCACTTTCCACACAGAACTGTATTTGTTAGGACTAGAAGTATTTAAAGAAATGCTTATTCAAGTAACTTGCCCTGTGAAGAGCAGCTTATTTTTCCAGTGAAGCTTCCCTTAACTTAAAATAAATAACTCAAGAATTCTAATTACTTAACTTCTTTGTTGCAGCTTGTTCACATATTGCACTTTGGGATCTGTGTAAACAAATCACATTTTTCTGTTCTCTCTGATTTTTATGCACCAGCACAAGTCTGAGGCGTTTGCTCTGACAATTTCAGGGCCTGATCCAATCAGCATCCAGATTCTTTTGTTTCAACATTCCTCTGCAGCAGGAGCTGGAGTTGTTTTTACTAAAAATTTTAAAGCAATCTGAGTATAAACATTTGTAATATCACCTGGCAAAACCTTGTTACTTTCAAATGCAAATTTCAGAATCATTTCCCTCGTAAACATTCTTCTGAAAAAGTAAGAAACCCTGCTTTCTCAGATGCCACTTACACAAAGCAGAGAAGCAATAGAGCAAAACAGCTGAGAGTTCTGGAATCTGCTTCTCTCATTTGAAAAAAAAATCTTTTTCTTCTTAAATCAGCCAAACTAGTAACAATTAATGAAAGGTTTACCTAAGGGGTATTTTAAAAGCTGGATAGAACAGCTAAGAAGTTTTAAGTCTCTCCAGCCACCTTTGCCTCTGCATATAAATCATTAAATACAGAGAAGTCAATTTCAAAGATCCCTCATAAAGGTGTAAAAACCTCTGTGATATCAGTCTACACTCTGACAGAGGGTCTGACAATACTTTAAACACAAGGAATAGAAAGAATAACGCAACAGAAAATTCAGACTCCCATGACTAAAGAGGTCAAGTCAACAGAAGCATATGGTGTTCTGTCTGTGCAATGGCTTCAGACAATAAGGATAATTAAACACATGATTTGTCTGAGAAGAGCTACTGGCGGCACAGGAGCTGGGCTTATTTCTATTTAAAATAATAAGCTACAATGATGGTAAAAATATATATATATATGTATTTTTTTCACATTTGCAATTGCTTTGTCCTGACCTAACTGTTAACATGCAGTCTTCTTAGCCTAGTAAACAACACTGCTCAGGTCTTCATGGACAAATATAATCCTCAGAGCTTTTTAGGTTACACTGTTTTGTTTGTGTTGGTTTTGGTTTGTTTTTTTTAAACTCCTTTTGCTCAGAAGCACCGTCATTTCTTCTCTTAGGGAAGGTCACTGAAATCACATGTTAAATCAGTCCCACAATAAGCAACCACTGTTTAACGCATCTCCAACCCATACAGAAACAGTAGGAATAAATTCAAACTTGACATATTCTATTCCCAAAAGTAAAATAGATCAAGAAAAAGATATTTTAACTTCTGCTGTAGATATACTTGACACAAAATGTTCATTTTAAGAAATTAATAAAAGAGCTCAGGTGAGCATGTAATGCATTGGTTTTGTGTAATTTGGGTATTAATTCTTTACAGTGTCTGAAAAAAACATCTTTAAACAACCTTCATAAAAACTCCACTTCTTGTCTCTGCACAAGACTCCAGAAGTGTAGCTTTATAACAATTGGTGAGATACCTAATGTTGATATCATAACACAACTCCTAAAATTAACACTGGTGCAATGCTGCCAATTCTTATCTGATATATGAGGAGACACACCTGAAGTACATAGAAAGATCTGCTGAAAGTGTAAACAAGAGTAACCACTATCCTTTAGGTAATTCAACCCCTTTCTGTGAGCTCTACTAGAAGTGATCATCTGTGACATTTCACATTTCTCCTTAAAACTCAATCACCTGTATTTTCAGCTACTTTCAATGAACAAGCACAGAATTCTATGTTCTACAATACTCAAGTACATGTGCTACTGAGTGGTCTCAAGTTCCTGGAGTAGTGTTGTTTTGGTTTTAAATAGCATATTTAGAGTATGTATACAGCATAAATACGTATTTTTTTCCTCCACATACCACCTTTCTATAAAGGTATTGAACTCCTAATTTCATTTACTAAAAATAGTGTTCTCTAACAATAGAATTCATGAAAGTGATGTCATTGATTTTCCTTGTAATGGACTTGACTGGAAAAGGGATTTGAAAGAAAAAAAAGTCTTCACACAGGTTCACAGTAAAAACATTTTGTCGCACCTTTATTATCCAAACCAGCATGCACAAACAGTAAACCAATTTTCCAAATCAATTAGGATCAGAGAAAGCTTGACTGGTTACCTGCCACTCTCATCTCGGTATCAACAGCCAGTCATTAACTGAATCCGCATCCTTTTTGATTTACTTTTTTTTTTAAGCCCTTGTGCCTAAAGCTATTGACTGTATTTTAAAATTAAATAGACTAAGTTTTAATCAAAGACTATACATTACTCCCTGTATTTATGATGATACTCATATTGGAAATCTCAAAAAAAAAACAAAAAACCACCCACCTAATCCGAAATGAGTTTGCTTTTCCTTTCTCCAGTTCCCATTGCATGAGTAAATCATGCTGTTAACAGCACCACACCATTAACTACACAGCTGGAGCCAAAGCCACAGCCAGTGCCTCCCATGGTGCCTAGAGCTGAGGGACATCCCATCCCATTTCAAAGGATGAAATCAAAAATTCTTGGTTAAGAACCAAGAATAAGGTGCAAGTCCTCTTTGTTCTGGAAGTATCCATATGTTTTAAACGAATATAATTAGGAGAATATTGATGACAGACTTAAATACTACTTAGCAGGAGCACTACAATACACACAGATAAGATTTTAGTTGAAGAAACACAGAATCAGGTACCCCAGATTAGAGATGACAATCACACTAACCACTCTGCAACTGAGCACTGGCACAGCTCAATCCTGTAATTACAGCATTAGAGCAATTAAAAATTCAACCCTAGCTGGACACTTGGAATCAGTCTAACCTCAATTCTGTCATGGATTCAATGCAGTTTTTTGGGCTTTTTTGCCATTGTTTCACAGATTTTACTTCCATGTGATCAAAAACAAAATAAGCACAAGGTTAAAACTCCTGATGGGGCAAGGTGGAATGTATTCGATTTTGTCATCTTCAATCACTAGAATAGATATCACATTTCAACAGATCAGAATGTCAACCACTGCAAATGAAACTGTAAACACAAAGTTAGAGAAGGTGCTACTTGGTTTCTAGTTAGACTTGATTAAAGCTATTGGAATGTATCGCTTGAATAAGCGGAAAGATTGTGCTTTTCACAAAAAAAAAAGTCACCAAAGTACTCAGTACAGAAAATCAACATTTTGGTTTAACTGTCCCAAATTTATTTAATAATTACGTGTTAATTATTTGTAACTATTTTTCCATTGCACTAACCTTTATCAGTATTATTCAACAACAGTTTGTGATGCCACAATAACCCAGGGAAACGTGGTTCCTTTTGTATTTCAAACGAGTAAAGATTTGAGAACAATTATAGCTTTCATATGGGTCTCCTCTAAAACAAGGAAATAAAGACTTTGTGGAAGATCTAGCTCAGTGCAGGAATTACCCCCACAGAAGTAGAGATGTAGTATCAGGTGGCTATGAACTACATCTTAATAAAACTGAATTACAATAAAATAATTTTGTTATGGGAAAGACTTTGTTGTTGCTTTGTCGGTTGTTGTTGTCGTTATTCTGCTGTGTGCTTTTATTCTTTCCCCCTAGGGAGTCACTGAAAAGCTCTTTTCAAGTTACAAACATTGTGAATGTAAAGTTGCATTTTTTTTTTCCTGAAAGATGCAAATCAATACATCCATAGGATATACAATTTATTAAGTGTCCCATCACACTCAATGCCAGTATTCAGTATATAAAACCAATCTGCTGTGCAACTTTTAATCAGTGATGATGCCAAGTAGAGCCCATTGCATCAGCCACCAACCCCTACAGTTTCCCTTACATACCACAAATGGCAACACCCACTTCATTGGAAACAGCTTAGCCATCAGCCTCCTACATTTAATTTTCACTTGAGAAAAATGTATCTATAACCTTTCAAACAGCAGCAGTTTATTGTACACTTTGAAGCTGCATTTAACCAGCAGCATTGTGAATGATCAAGAAAAGTAGCATTCATAATTTATGTGCAAGCATCTGCTTCACTTTTAAATGAAGCAGCACTCCTCACTTTGCACTCCTGCGATTGTGTGTAACTGGGAGAGCCAAGATCCTGGGGTGGGGCGGGAACACCCAAACCCCAGCTGAGATACTGTAGCCACACAGGCTCCACACATTTGTTTTCCTACTGCTGTTTCCACAGCTTGTCACTCGCGGGCACACAAACCCCAGTGCGCCAAGCTCCTCCCAAGACTCCCTCCCACACCCCAGAATCCCCATTCCCCTGCCCTGATAGTCCCATCTTGAAGAAGCAGCATTCTGCCCTGGATCCTGCAATGCCACACAGCTGAGGGATGGCTTGCCACGTGCATGCTTCCTCCACACAGTAACAGCACGTGCCTTTGAACACTGGTCAGGCCAAAGGAGCTGCAAAGACATCACAGCTCTTTAGGGGTCAACGACAGCCATCCTTTCTTTGTTACCCGAGTCAGTAGTTTATCACTGACTTCCCTGGTGAGCAGCTTAGACATGGGTACTACTTGTAATGAAATATTGAATATAAGGACATGTTATGAATGTTCTGCCTTTTTTTTTTCTTGCTACGCAGGTGGAAGCTCTCAACCTCACCCATTTCAAGCCTTTGATCACCACAAGCTGCACATAGCTAGAATACCACAAAACCTGATGCAACAAGACAAAGTCTTCTGTTCTGTTCTAGATCTTTCCAAGTTCAAAACTTCTTCTACATTAAATACAGTTAAACAGCTTTTACGGCACACACACACTTAAAAATGTACATTTATTGCATACAAGTGCTGGCCCAGTAAAGCACTGCAGAGGAGAAAGGGAAAATGAACCCTAATCTACAAAGATCATCTCTACCTCTGAATGCATATGTCCCATTTACAACTGAAGAGAGAACAGTTATTACACCAGCACATGTCTTCCCATGGGAGTTTCAGAAAGGTCACCAGAAGAGGAAGAGTGCAACCACTCCACTGCTATTCCTAAGAGCTAAAACTAATAGAAACTCTTACCAGCTTGGGTACAAAATGCAAATGCTATAGAAGCATGATTAGTGTTACTGCACTTGCTAGTGGATGCTTTTTGCTTCTCTGTGCACCAGTAACTACTGAACAAGCTTAGTTTTCAAGTATAGACTCTTTCTAACTGCCCTCCTTGCAATAAATAAACCCACACCTCGTAATCAGAGTTTGACCAGACTCACATGTTGCCACAAATCAGCACCACTGTAAGTCAAATGTGACATCATCACACTTGCTATATTCAAATCTCTCTTCAACAGTACTTCTACAGTTTTTCCTCGAGGGGCTACACAATTAAGAGGTCTGGTATTGACACAATTACCTCGCCAGTATATAATAATGGAAAAGTAATCTAGTTCAGCCCATCCCTGAAGCACCTGAGGAAACTTGCATATCCATGACGTTGATATGCAAGAACATGATGCATCAGTGGGCCACAACGGCACATCTAAGTACGATTAGCATAGAAACTTGTAAATTATTTTTGAGAATAAAATAGTAAAAGTACACACTGCTGCAAGCAAAAATAGAGTTTGTTGTTTACTGCTAGATGAATGGGTGGCATGCCTGTGGGAAGCATCAACAGAAATAGACAGAAAGCTGCACGAAAGCCAAGGAGACGACTAGAAAAGCAGTTGGAAGTACAGCACTAAAAGACCATCTAGAGAAATTGCTTCTTAGGGAGAGACTAGCTGGAATAAAACCTTTCACTGTGAGCAACGAAAACACTTTCTATTCACTTTTTAGCACGTTCAGGAAAACAAAACAGAGTGTGTCATAAACAAAACTAAATTACAGACTTACCAGTACCTCATCTTAAAAAGAAACAGCTTACAGGATTCTAATCCAAAGACTCTATCAAAAAGGAATAGGCTTCTTCATCGTCCAGGCAGCAAATAAAGTTGTGATTACACAGCAGGAACAGGGCTATTGCATAGGATACTACTTTAAACTGGAGAGGCAGTGATGGGGGAGGAAATCACACTTAAAAATAAAACCAAGCAATTCTGATATTTTTCTAACAGAGTATTTTAAAGCTCTCTAGCCATAGGAAGGTCAGAGGACATTAACAATAAAAAGCTACGTGAATCTAACAAAATACAAGTCAACATTTTGTGTATTTTTAAGGGATCAAATGTTTAAAATAACAAAGAACAATTCCTGCATATCTTATGCAAACATCAATATTATTTAGTGATGAAATGCACTGGCGTGTCAGTCTTGTCTAAGTTTCTCTCTCCTTTTGCCAAGGTCAAGCAGACCTAGTAAAAACAGGTTAGAAGGGTCTTCAAGGGATAATCTATCCCAGCCCCTGCCTTCTCGGAACTAGTTTCAGCAACATAGCTAGTTCAAAGTTAGATCATTCCTGCCAGTTGTACATCACAGAATCGTAGAGTAGAATCATAGAATGCCTTAAGGCTGGAGGAGAACTTAAAGATCATTGAACTCCAACCCCTCGCCATGGGCATGGTTTATAGGGGCTACATCAGGGTCTCCAAAATCCCATCCAACCTGGCTTTGAATACCTCCAGAGATGTGAAATCTACAACCACTATAGGCAACCTGTTTCAGCACCTCACCATCCTATGAGTTAAAAAAAAATCTCTTCCTAACATCCAACCTAGATCTCCTCTCTTTTAGTTTAATGTCACTTCTCTTCATCCTGTTGCTATTAGACTATGTAAAACATTAGTCCCAATCCTGACTGAAAGCTCCATTCAAGTACTGGAAGGACACAGTGAGGTCTCCCTGGAGTCTTGCCTTCTCCTAGCTAAACAAGCTCAACTTCCCCAATCTCACTTAATAGGAGAGCTGCTCCAGCCCTCTAATTACATTTGTGGCTCCCCTCTGGACCCACCTCAACAGCTCCACATCTTTCTTGTGCTGAGGGCCCCAGGCTTGGATATAGCACTCCAGAATGTCATCCCTATGTAAGCTTTACTTTGATGTTGTCATATGGACTTCAAAAACCAGCATGGCTTGAATTTTTTTGTGCTAGCCCTAATCAACTGAGTTGATATCAACTTTTGATATAAAACAGGCTCTAGGTGTCTGACTTGAAATCACCAACTTAACCTGCTCCTGAAAACAGTGTTCTTCACTCCTTCCAAGAGTCTAGTTCAATATGTAACTATATCTGCCCTTAGCAAAACTTGTCACTGTCTAACCTTACTCTCCATTCCAATGTCAGTACAATGTATTCTATTATCCGAAGTGGCTATGAACAACAGAGCTCATTCTTTATCTTTTCAGGAATTCTTCTAACACTGAAAATGATCTTCCTGCTTCTCTTTTCACACCTTCTCTTTAAGCTAAGTAATGCCAGTATGCCGACTTACCCTACTGCATCCATTTTTTGATCTTTGATCACTTGTTGCTTCTTTGAACGTCAGCTACTGAACCTGTTTTCTTTGTAGTGCACCACCCAGAAGCAGAAACAGCACCAAGCAGAGCAGAAAAAAAACACTTCCTGTGTCTTGCTGACAGAGCACACTTCCTAATCATCCCATTTCTGCTAAGTTCATTTTCAATTCTACAGTAACGTGATGTTTAGTGTGTGACTTACAGTAAGCTGTCATTCCTAACCAGGATTCTAACACCAATTTTCTATCCTGATCTGTATGCATATATACTTGCTTTTCCTCTGCCTTACTGCATCCTGTGGTTTCTCTGCCTCACTTTCACCTTCCTTCAGCAGCACTTGTACCGACCCTCCTTCCATTCACTCCCCTTCTCGACTAGCTCTCAGGTTTGCATAAATAGCTTTAAACTTCTTTATTACTATCTACTATGTGAGAACACTATTAGCAAGAAGAGAAATCCAGGCTGACTTACAATCCATTGCAAATGTATTTTAGCACATGGAGACATTTGTAGATATATATTTTACAGTAGAGCTGTTCGTGTATGAGTAGCTGTGTCAAATGCAACAGTTGAAATTTCCTGAGCTGGCTAAATGATAGTGTCTGCATGACAGCAGGAGAATTCTGGAGGAGTCACGCAAGCACAGAGGACTCAGGCTGAAGAGCTATTAAAAGAACCCATGCAGAGCAAAAGCATTGGCTTCCCCCACCTCTGAAGGTTGGATTGCAAATGGAGAGCAGTACCTCAAGCTGTGGCTGAGGTTGGCCTTATTAAATGCTAGCAGCAACTGTTTTAGAATCCCATCAACTGCGATGCCAACTTAGCTAGCATTCTTCAAACTAAACAAAAGGACAGAGAAGTGCTGCAAAAGCTCCTTTGGCTGTGACCCTTTTGAGAGCAGTTCAAAATCACTGGTGTCAGTAGTTCTACCACAACAGATAAGACAGATGCAGAGATCCTGCAGACCTAACACCGCTCACATTAACAGCTAGCATATATACCTCCTCTTCCTCTCGATTCATCTGCAACAGCATGATCAGTATCTGCACATAAGTCCCAGTAACCATTCCAAACCTACACTCCTGAGTGGCCTTAATGCAGTTCAAAGGTAGTTTTACTACCAGTAAGCTATGTGCCACTTGGTCAGCTTTGGAAGCCAAGTTTGTAGCATATTGCAGATAACAACCAGAGTAACATCCACATGTTGATGCTACTTTCTTCAATTTCAGCTCCTGGGAGATCTGCAGCAGAATTTCCAAACGAAACCAACACTTCCTTTCTACTTAACAGAAAGAAAAACACACCAAGAAAATCATCTCTCCTCTTGCTCAAACACATCGACCAAAACAAACTGTTAAATGTATGATCAGCTTTAGCAACCCACTCCTTCCTTTCTTGTCACTATTCTTCCATTTTGTAGCCATTTTAACTTCTTTGGTTGATGAATTTTTGTTCTCATCACTGGGAAATCTGCACAACTGAAAATTAGAACACGCAGCCATAGGACTGTAATAAGCATTTACTCAGATAACAGCATCTTCTAGGATCAAAGTGTACAGTGGGTTACAGTTGCAAAATACTAACACACATCTCTTAGATTTCTGTTCTATTTTTAAGGAAAATATATGCATAACCACTGCCAAGAAAAAAAAAATATTCCTCTCCTCCCTGCTCTATTTCCTCTGTGATTCCATAGGACTTTTCTCCCTCTGGGAACTAATTTCTGCTTCTTACTCTGAAGTCTCCCATCATTGGCTGCTGCCTTTATTTTAGGTTAAACTAGATCATCCTATGCTTATCTTTAAGTTTTGATTTATTTTTTTTTCAGCACTTAAGGTTATTGTGGTGTGAATCAGTGTGGGAATTCCAAAAGTAAGGAGGCAGAGGAGAAAAAAGACAACAGTTTAATTATATGGCCCAGGTTATTTCTTATTCTTGCTCTAAAGGAGAAAAGAAGTTGTGTTTAGCACAAGACAACAGTCACTCCTACCATCATTACTTAAATACGAGTGAATATTTAGCAAACTAGGAAGCTGGTTAAACTTCTCAGAGAGGACTCCTCCTTACGAGATCTTCCCATGTGGTTTGAAATCAGCGTGCCAGCATCAGCCATCCTCATGCAGTGAAGAGGTTTTAGGCTTATGATAACACCCTTGGCTGAACACCTATGACCCACAGGTTGGCAGTACTAAGAAACATGATTCATATATACATATGTTAAGCATGAATTTATCACTTGCATAAGAGGGGGAGGAATTGCCCCCACTTTCCTGGGAGGAATTCAAGGACATACTAAACTGAACTAGCTCTGAACATTAAGTAATGGCAGATTCCTTAGATGTGCTCTTTATGTGCACCAGAAGAATCAATTTTAGATAAGATTTGTTTTCCAATATCTGCTCCATTTATGAGCTGTCCATAGCATATTCTTAACACATAGAGAGCAGCCTTACAACTCCTGTTTGTGAATTCCACAGAAAAGAGAGGTTTCTCCCGCATGTATTCAGGGCCTGCACAGCTTCCTTACATCTCCAGTGCTTCTGGGCACTGCATGGAGTCCAGAAAGAGACAAAGATCTTGCCTTTAAAGATACACTCCAAAGACAAGAACTATTCCAGTCAACTTGCTTCAAATACAGTTAAACTTGAAAAGCGAAAACATAACCAAGCACTTCATTCAAAATATATCACCCATCCCATGGGAGGTTCTTGAACTACTGAATAAGCTACAGTCATATTGTTGCCACTGATGGCAGTTCAGACAAAGTATACCCTCCCAGCAACTCTACAGCATATCCATAAAGTTTGCAAAGCACTGTTCCACAGAGAGAATTTTTTGAGCTGTAAACTAGTAGCAAAGCCTGCATCATACTGAAGTGCAAACTTATCCTGTAGACCGGGACTGGTATGCTTGCTAGAGGAAGACACAATAAACAAAGGTATCACACTTCCCAGTCTTGTGTTTGTTCTACAAGTGGTTCTACATCTTAACTACAGTCATCCATTATCCTGGTTCTACAACCTGATCACCTGAAGACTGGCTTTGGGTTGTTGGGACAGTATTTATTTGGTTAGTGCTTGCTTATTCTTTTAAAAAAGATAATTAACATTTTCTAAGATACGATTTACTTTGCTGTCCAAAGACTGACAAATACCTTCCAGAAATCAATGTATGCCATATAAGCGTAATGAGTAACAGAAGACGATCACAGCGTGTGACACATCATAACCTTTCAGTGCACAGGAACAGCAAGCACCGTATTTGCGTCTAATTGAGCCACTGACAAATTCATAATGAAAAAGTCACCAATGAATTAAGAGACCATTCTGCAGGGCTTATTAAATAAACAAAATGTTGGAAGCTGGAAAAATGTATGGATTCTTATTAAGCAGACATTGTTAGTTTCTCAACTTTTCCCACTGGTACACAAGACTCTGAATTAAAATGCTGTACTGAAATGAGCTCAAATCTGCTTTGGGTTTAGACAACCTGTTCAGCATTCTATTAACTTACACCAGGAAAATAACATTTTAAAAACAATATTCTGTGTATAAATTTCTCTTGAAGTGATACCTGAAGAACAAGTTCTCTAGATTGTATTTCTACAACCACTCTTAATAATTAGTGTATTTCTGATGTCTTGTTAAACCTATTTTTCTTCAATCTGATCTGGAGGAAAATAAGTGTAGAACTCTTATACTACCACTAATTATGGATTCTGAGCATTCAGATGGAAAAAAAATAAAGGACAAAAATAACAGAGTGGTCTGACCAAACAAAGGCTTAAATTCTCACCAAGCACTATATATACTAGCACTCTCTTAACACTGGATTTCTGTTGATTACTTTAATTAAGATTATATTCTTAGACTGAAGAGAGCAAGATTTATAGACCACATAATGTTAAAAAAAAAAAACAAACAAGCAACAGTGATCACAAAGACAGGATTTTGTCTAAGTACATCTTTGCAAAAGTGAAAGCAAAATTTTTTTGAGGTTCCGCAGGAAGAAAAGAATTATTAATATGAAATTAAACCAGAGAACAAGTGCAGTATTAACCAAAATTCAAATGCTACTTGCAATGCAATTCAAATATCATTTTCTTGATAGTGTTCTGCACTTCCACACTTTTGCTGCCCAATGAGAAGATCTGTATATAACCCCTGCCCCAAGTATGTGACATTTTTAATGATGCTTGCAGTTAGAAGGCCAGCTTACCCAAGCACTGCTACAGCAGAGATCATGCTACAACACAACTTCTGCTTCTCTACTAGTACCAAATAATACATTAAAAACAAAGAAAAAAAACAAGCCAATATGCCACAGACCTCACTTGCTTCTCCCCAAGAGATCCTTTTCTTTTACACTTAAACAAGGATGCAAGTTGGCTGTACAACAAACGATGCTCTCAGAAAACCTCAGCTTTCTCTTACTGGACCCAAGGTACAACTGAAGATAACATTCTCAGCAGAACAGTGGGAACAAGCCATGTAGCAATCTCATTTGATACAGAATGTGCATTTTAAGATGACACAATCTTTGAAGGACACAGTCTGTTTTATCAAGAGACCAAATGGTTATAAAAAAAGAAAACCCTAACCTTTTTCTAGAAACCACTACTGCATAAGTTCAGTTGCTCTATGGAAAGACAAAAATCAGAACAAGTTACTTGCAGCAAACAGTCCCAACCCCCAGCAAAACTGATTTTTCCAGGGTTCACGTGGAATGCAACAAGATCAAAGATTTCAAATGCGAAAATCTACAGTGACTTATTTCATGAGATTGCTCATATCATTACAACGGACACATTTCTCATTATGCAGTCAATTTGTTCATACCGTTTTACTTCTTATATCATACTCAGACAATAAATACTTTACATTTCCTTCAAAGACAGCAAGAAAGAAAAATCTTTGGACAACGCCACTTGGCGGTTTGCCACTGCCATCACCGAATCATCAGGGAAGACAGAACGCTGCGCCAAAAATAACCCTATCCAGCCTGGTCCATTGGCCATATGTTACACAGGAAAATAATAAGAGAAGAAAAAATAACAGCTGTTTTACCAACACCCATTAACCAGGAAAAACAAACAGGCAAAAAGATTATTCAGCCTGGACCAACCCTTTCCTTTAGGGGCAGAATTTGTTTTTCTTCAGTCATTTTTATTTAATTTTTTTTTTTCCAACCCAGGATCCCTCCAAGTTAATTTTCCTGAATCTACTGGCAGGTGTTAAGTCTTGCTGGAGTAGAGCTGGTCAACGGGCAGTTGACAGACTGCTAACGTGCAGTAGCAAAGCATGTTTGCCCCATCCATCCTTCAGCCATTCAGCCACATGGAGGCCTGTTTAGTTTCAGAGCCTTTTACTTACCTTTCCCATTTTGCCATGCGGTATACCAGGACAAACTGAGGAAAGTAGTGATGAAAACTAACACGGTGGCCACAGTTCCATTTCGGAGCCTCATCTCATTTCAGCATCACACTTGGTTACGTCCCGTTAGCGATGAGGACCGATGTGGGCTTGCTGCAATCACGGCAGCTCAGGTCCACCAGCAGCAGCCAGGCCAACAGCAACACAAAGCGTAGCTCTCACATATCAAAGGTGTCACAAATCAATCCATTCCAGACTGCTGTAAACTTTCCTGGAGTACTCATAAATTATATGTCCTTTGTCTTCTGTTCCTGTTCAAAGGAAACAAGACAGTAACAGATTAGATCAAAAATACTTACGGGTGCCCCCCATGTACCAAAATACAGTATAGAAAGAGTGGCGCACATTCGTTATTGTGGTTTACATGCACCCGTCTCTCACTGCCTCAGATTCAGTCCAGGGAACAGCTGTTGTTATATTAGTTTGCCCTTTTTCACTAGGAATGATTGTATCTGGAGGAGCTGTACTTGACTTTAGTTTGGTTGTGAAAGGACAAACATATACATCACTGATATTAGAATTTTATCACAATCAATCACAGAACCACACAGGTTGGAAGGGACCTCTGAGATCATCCAGTCCAAGCCCCTGCTAAAGCAGGCTCCCTCCAGCAAGTTGCTGCTCAAGGCAAGAGCACGTGTCACTCCAGCAGGTGACCAGTAGATACCAGAGGGTTTTCAGGAAGCCAGCAAGTCTGAAGCCCCACTCCTAAGCACTCAGTTAACAAAGCCTCTCTGAAATCAGTGAGAGGAGGCTGCAAACGCAGCGGTGGAACCGCCCTCGGTGAACTGAGAGACCAGAGCTTTAAATAGCATTTACAAACATATATCATTCATCTTTCCCTGCTCAGTGCCAAAGCACTGTATCCAACCACCGTCATTTTTTTTTCCCCTTGTTTAGCTGCAGCAAGAGCACAGGCTGCTGTCACACATGCAGAGATTGCTCAAACCACAACAGCTGGCAACAACCCAAAAAGCCCCCAACAGCACCACAATGGACCCATACCACTCCTTCCTCCCCACCACACAGGCACAAGGACAAAACACAGCACTCGGCTATAGTTCAATTTTATCCCAGGTGGAGGGTCTATATCCTGGGACAAGAAAAACCCTCAGCTGTCTAAACACGGCCAGTATCTAGATGCACAGTTCTAACAGACCGAGACAAAGAATGTGGAAATAAATTAACCAGTGGCCTGCTTTACACCTGGCGATGGGGAACTGATTTACAGACAGCTCAAGTACCATTTACAGCAGTTCAAGCATTTTTATTCTTTTAAGACACCGTCAGATTTTTTTTCCCCTGCCATAAACTACCTATGATCCAAGTAGGCTACCCTGCAGTAAATAAAGATTTGCTTTGGATTTCCCTCACAAGCAATCTCTGTCACCCTCTTGCCTGGGTATGTTTAGAACAAGGAAAGAAGACTCTCCATCATGTCAGTACCTAAGGACACTGGTCAAATCTGACCAACTACCTTTCCCAAAGAGCTTGCCAATCAAAACATAATGAATAGGCCTGGTCAGCAAATGAAAGGAAGGAACAACAAAGGTATGAGCTACGTGCTCCTGCATTCAAGTCTTGGCCACAACATGCAGGCTACAAAACGCGCTTGCCTTCTATGATTACCTCATAATAATAATGCCTCATGCCAGTAACATGCTTTGTTTTGAGGAACTGTGCATGCAGACAGGTCTGTGGCTTTAAACATTAACTCTGAAACCACACAGTACACATGAGGAAGAGAATACATGCACTTACATGGGAAGAGGACAAAGCAGCTTGCTCAAATTCAGTAAGAAACAAAGTAACGGTGGGAATAAAAAGGACTGTTAAAAGCTTTACAATACCAGAAACCTGAATTCAACACAATGAAAGATAAAGACGGATGAGGGACCTATAGAGAGCTAACGGGGAGAGCACGGCATGCCAGGAAGTATCAGCATCACCAGCACCTTGAATAGGAGATGGACATTATCAGAGCCAGGGGGGTAGGCAGCAGCAATCAGGTCAAAGATAAAAGCCTGTGTGAACTCTAAAGGAATGGAAAGAAAGAAACCACAAAACCCCAAAGTTCCATGAAGCCAGTCTGCAGGGATTTAAGGAGTGGGAAGCGTTCCAGTGATTCCCAGACTACCAGAACAAGTGGCTAGGCTTCTGGTAACAGCACTGACAATTTACACTGTAAAGCAGCCCTGAGATACAGATGCCCAAGCCATTATCTACCTTCACCACTGTTCTAGCAGCGGTCACATCTCCGAAGCAGCTCAGGTGGCCACAGAAGAGCAGGCTGACAGCTAGATGGGATCATCCCAGAGAGACAGCTGGTCCAGCACGCAGACAGAGGGCAGCCAGCAGAGTAAAAACGCTGTCTGGTAATGGAAGGAAAGAGAACTGCCTCGTTGGAAAGCTTGGGCATCATTTCTACACGTGCTGTGATAAAAATCAAGAGCCTGCACTGCTCAGGACTTCTCACTGCACTACCTGAATCCACAAGTAGATACAGAGAAATAATTTCTTAACAATAATGCGATTCAGTTCGCTATAAGTTTGCACAGAACTGTGTCAAATGAATAATTACCGTGGGTTTTGAGCTGGCTGGGTCTGCTTTCAGCCTTCTCTCCCAGTGCCATACCCAAGCCCACAAGCCCTAAGAGCACAGCAGTGGTCCAGCAGCACTCAGACGGTCCTTCACGCATTTTGCTGAACCAAATCGCTCACACGAAGGCCACCTACGTGCCAGAAGCATCCCGGCTCTCAGAAACAGATCTCGTTAAACCAGCAAAATCCCACACGCGCATAAACGATCTGACCCCTAGGTAGCCACTTTTCCTCAATATTTCACAGCCCAGACGAAGCTAACTCAACCGAGGGGCGAGCCGTTTTTTGAGGCAACGTTATGACGGGGCACAACCTGCAGCCCGTGACTTCGGAGCTCGGAGATCCGCCGGGTCCCTTCCACCCTCAGTCACCCTCCGCTTCCCGGCGCCTCAAAGCTCTCCCAGCGCAGGAGGGGCCGCAGCCCCGCAGGTCCCGGACGGACCCGGCTCCGCCGATCCGCGTCTCAAACGAGCTGAGAAGTTTCCCCGCGCAGCCACCGAGTCCCGCAGTACGAGCGGAGCGCGTTTCCAACCGCAGACCGTAAAACCCGAGAGACAGCAGTGCCCTGCAGAGGTTCCGCTGGGCTCCTCCGCGCCTGGCGGTGCGCGAGCGGAGCCGAGCAGCACCAAAGCCTGCAGAGGAGCCGAGGGGCACCGACCCGATTCTACGCCGGCAGCGGCGGAGTGACCTCGGGCACTGAGCGGGAGGAGCGGCGCGTCCCGAGCGGGTCGGGATCCCCTCCGCCGCTGTTTACCCGGGGACGACAGCACCGGCTGCGGAGATGGGAAGGAAGCTGGGGGGAGGAGCGGCGGAGGAAGAAGGACGGCAAACTCCGCTGCAAGCCGCGGGCTGCGGGCGAGCACCGAACGGGGAGGGAAGAGCCGAGTAAGGCGAGAACCGAAGCGCAGCGGGGGGGGGGGGGGGGGGNNCGGGGGGGGGAGGGCAACAGCGCGGCTCCGGACCCCGGCGCGGGGCAGGGCGCGGGGGCGGCGGCGGAGGAACAGCGAGCGGCTGCTCGGGATGCACGCAGGTGCACACGGAGCGCGGCCCGGCCTCCTCCCCTCGGGGAACCCCGGCGCGGAGCGGCTGCGCTGGGGAAAGACGCCCGCCAGCAGCCCGCGAAAGCGGAGCAGAGGGCGAACGGAGTGAAAGGGGCTGTCTGCGAACAGAGAGCGAGGCTGGCAACGGGCGCCCGGGGAGAGAAGGAGGGAGAGGGTATCGGTCGCGGGCAGGCTCACCTGTGCGCTGCCTCCGGCAGGGGGAACCGCGGGCGGCGGAGCAACCACCAGCGTCTGCCTCGGCCGGCGCCGGAGCTGCCGCTCCCCTGCCCTCCCCGCGGCAGCGACGCGCTGGGCGCTCCGCCCCGCCCCCGGGCGCGGAAGCCCCGCCCCCTCCAAAGAGCGCCGCTCATTGGTTGAACCATGTGCCGCTCGCCTATGCCGTGGGTATAAATAGCTTATAGAGTCTCGCGAGGCTTCCCGCAGCGGGTGTGCCGGGGTCGCGGTGTAGGGCGTGTGGGGTTTGGTGGGTGTTTATTGTCGATTTGGGGCTTCTATTTTTTTTTGTGGAGTTTGGCTGTTATGGAGGAGTCTCCAAAAAAAATTACCTGCGCTGACACGTCACTGCTTGTTCTCCTGTATGCGGCTGAAGGAGACACACCGCTAAGCTGAGTGGTGGCGGAGATGTATGGCTCCTGGGTCGAGCCCTTTGCTCTTTGGGGTGAAGGTGCGTGGCACAGAGCCATCAGAATTAGCAGGGACCCTCAAAGGCCACCCAGTCCAGCTCCCCTGCAATGAACAGGGATGCCTACAGCCCCATCAGGTGCTCAGAGCCCAGCCCAGCCTGAGTTTAGCTGTTTCCAGAGTGAGGACGCCCTCTTCCTTTCTGGGCAGCGTGTTCATATATACCCCTGCAGGGTATACACACGCCCTGCTCCTTGGTGCCAGGGGACCAGCCCCTACCTGCGCTGTGTGATGTGCTCAGTGGCTGGTGACGATGGCCGTGCGCTGATCAGAGCGTCTGTTGAGAGCTGTACTCCTTAAAGGGCGGCTTGTTCCTCACGCCGGCTCAATGGGCCCTCTGTCCTTTGTTCTGCTCGTAAGAGCGGGGCTGTGTCTGTGCTGCTGCAGCACATGTGCTGCCCCACAAGCTGTGTGGCGAGCGCAGCTGAGAGGTGGACCCGCTTTCCTCCTGAGAGCAGTTATTGCTGGGGTGTGCAAGTGGAGAGGAAAGGTCAGCAGCAGCTTTGTTCCGTGGTTCATTACTGAGGGCTGCGGTGTTTCCATTCTGTAAGCAAACCTTGTTCTTCAATGGTTCCTTTCATGGGCTCCAGAAGTTGCATCAAGTGATGTGTTTTGGGGTTTGCAAGGTCTCATTGAAATCAGCGCTCCCAGGTCATGGTAGGAAGTTCTGTGCCTTGCAAGAACCATGCTGGGTACTGCTCATGCTTAACAGTGCTCAGCCCTCCACTGCTTCCCCTTTTTTTTCCTCATCTTCCACCCTTCTGAGACCAAACTTCTAGCAGACATTTCTGCTCTGAGTTAAGGCTCTTGCCCTGGGTGTAGCGGTACAATTCCCCTCCAGAATTTGATAAACTGTACAGCAATCTTATTAACTATTCTATCTTAGCAGTGAGATCTAATGAGACTCTGTAGATTATTTTTTAACCAAAGCTTAAACACGTCGCAGTATTCTTTCCTTTTGAGTGACCTGCACAGTAGCCCTCTGTGCTTGTGCTGAGGGGCTGGTCCAACCTTTTCCAGAAGGGCAGGAGAAGCACATGGGAAGTTTGCAGGACCTTGACAGCTGCTCTGTGATGTTATGCGCTGAGTGGGGAGAATTTATGGAGTAAATTTGTGCTTTGGGTCCTCCCTTTTATGATATACAAATTTGGTACAATAACTTTCAAACCAAGGCTGGTGCTGCAGGTACACAAGTGCACACACATCTACTGCAGAAATTTCTATCGGGATCCCAGCAAGCTAAAAACATTAGAGCCACTGTTTGACTTTAATAGATGACTGTTGCATGGGGGGGGGGGGGGGGGG